>CM076576.1:881012922-881368499 GCA_034641835.2 Pinus albicaulis
GTCTCACAGTTCATAAAATAACGTTGTTGATCTATTGTATATTCATGCATTGGTTGCAGTCCCTCATCGGGCATTTTCTTAGGACATCTAAGTGTGGGAGATCTTATTAACCGCCTTAGAAGGATTTATTTGGTCCCAAATCTTGGATTTTGGTCTTATACACATTGTTCTAAGGGATCCAGGAGTCGGTGTCAAATCCTGGTGCCTCCATTTCTGGAAAATGCATTTTCCAACCATGGATTGCTAGCCATTCCAGATTGGGAACATTACATCATTTTTCAAGGAACACCTTACAAGTCCCCCTCTTTTGATGCCTTTTGTGATTCTTTGATAAGAGAACAAGAAAAAATATTACACCTTGGTCTTATTAATACTGGAAACTCTTCTAAGAAAGCCTTAGCAGCCCAACAACAACCAAATCCAAAGAATCCTAAGAAGCAGCATCCTAAAAATAATGGTCCTAAACCAAACAAGGGTCTTAAGAAATCTAAGCCGCAAACTAAAAAAGAAACTCAACAAACTGATAAGGAAAATAAAAACAAAGGGAAGAAGACAGATAGACATTGTAACTGTTGTAATCATGATGGCCACATAGAGTTAAAAAAAATTAAGAAGATAGAAGCCTTGGAAACAGCAATGAAGAAGCAAAATATCCATTTGGATAACTCTTCAACTTCATCTTCGGGAATGGCACTTTCTGCGTGTGGTTTTCAAGCATCAAGATATGTTTATGCATTAAATGTATCTTCTTCTTCTCATTCTCATGAGTGGCTCATTGATTCTAGAGCCTCTTACCACATGGCCAAAAATAAATCCATGTTTTATTCTTTAAATGATTGTAACACCAAAAATATTTATGTTGGTGATGATAGATCTCTTAGTGTTGTAAGGTATGGAACCATTCATCTAGAAATTGGTCAGTTTAATTATGTATTATGTGTTCCTACCTTGTCCTGCCACCCTATATCTGTTTATCAGATAACTCATTCAAGTGGAGGTAAAACCGTTGAAATATCACCTCATGATGTTGTAATCAAGGACCTAAGAGATCCTAGACATATTTTAGCTACTGGCATAGTTGATGATTCCACAAGGTTGTATAATTTTGACAACTTTGGGTCATCATGTCTTCCCTTCGTTTTTTATGCTCATAATGATGAAGTGAGCAAACTTTGGCATGAGTTATTTAGTCACTTAAACCATCGCTCTCTTCAAACTCTATGTATAGAAACTATGGTGACATGTCTTCCTATGGTATCTTTCTGAGATGGTATTTGTTCCGGTTGTGTACACGGAAAACATCATTGTGATAGTTTTAAAAAATGTGCCTCTTTGAATGCTTCAGCCAACTTGCAGCTTGTGCACAATGATTTATGTGGTCCACTTCCAGTTGTTTATTTCTCTGGATACAAGAACTTCTTAACTTTCATTGATGATTTCTCCAGATGCACTTGGGTATACTTCTTAAAACTCAAGGGTGAAGTATTTAACATGTGTTGATATTCAACAAGATGATGAGCTTAGAGAAAAGAGTCACCTTCACTAAGTGGGCCCGCAGGCCATTTTTGGCGCAAGTCTATTTTTAGACTATGTCTATTTTTAGACATGATGATCATATTTCAGAAGTTGCAGGATGCTATTTGTGGATGTTTGGTCAAGTTGGAAAAATAGATGAAATTATATTTTTAGAATATTGGGCGAAGTCTATTTATAGATCGTCAATATGAAAATAGATGCATGTCGATTATTATTAGCTCTTAATAATAATCAGACTCTAAACAGAAACTTATTCTCTTGGAGAACTTCAATTCAGTGCACACATGTGGCACATCAGCTGACAGAAGGAATTACGCAATTCCTAAGGGTTTACTGGAGCTAATGCATGGAGGACTCAGTTAGAACTCAAGTGGCAGAGTTATGACACAGTTGGAAGAAGTTGTTATGGAGTTGTATTCCATTTAACTCAGTTAAACTCAGTTGAGCTAATTGTGTCTAGTCTAACTAATTGATACACTAGTGAGAGTGGAGTGAATTAATTAGTTAATTAATTCACAAATAATAACTCATTAATCAACTGAACAATACATCAGTTAACTATAGTGCATGGCAATTTCAGTGGAGACCAATGGAGAGATAGGAGAGAGGGCAAGATAGACTATCTGTTGTGACTATAGTGATGCATTGATTGCCTCACACACTCAGTGGAGATGCCAATGAGGATTGCGCAGTCAAGGATGGAGTAATTCGAATTCATTCAGAGCTATTCTTCAGCAGATATTGCGCAATGGAGGCAAGCTAGCAGGTGGCAAAGATCGGTGCATGGATTTGCAATATTGGGCCTGATTAGTGTATAACGATTGTACTGTACTGAGGGCTTGTGATAAGCTTTGTATGCTTGTATGAGATTTTCATATGATCTCCATGTTACATAATATATAGTTGGGGTTTTCAGCTTCAGGATTTCCCGGTTAAAAACTGTGTTAAGTGCGATTGAATATTTTTGTTTATGCTTCACATGTGTATGCAATTCATTTTTCTGCAAAAGATTAACAAGTGGAATAGATTCAGTATCTTGCATAAAGTTAAATAGTGTGAGATTAGGTGGATCTTGGACATATGCATGCTTAGTGCATATAATTTCTACAACATGTTCTTGGCCTTTAAGGCCGTTTTTGAGAAACAATATGGACATCAAATTCTTAAGTTAAGATCTGACAATGGAGGAGAATATGTTAACAACAAATTTATAAAATTTTGCACTGAGCATGGCATTCAATTGAAACATATTGTTTCGTATACTCCACAACAAAATGGTGTAGTTGAAAGGAATAATCACACTCTAAAACAAATGGTTAATTGTATTCTTCAATCTAAATGAATTAGTCTTAATTTTTGGGAAGAAGTAATTAACTGTGTAAATTACATAGTAAATCGTGCTCCTACTAAGGTTTTAAGGAATATCACTCCAGAAGAAGTCTGGAGCTCAATAAAACTAGATGTCAGTCACTTTCATGTTTTTGGAAGTGAATCTTGGGCCCATATTCCAAATGAGAAACATAAAGCCTTAGAACCTAAGAGTGAAAAATGCATTTTTGTTGGATATTCTGAAGATGTCAAAGGATATAGAGTTCTTATACCCAAATCCAAAGATGTAATCATTAGAAGAGATGTAAAATTTGATGAAAATATATCGGCGTGTGAGCCTAGTTCGATGGGTGTGCAAACTTTGGTCTACGAGCCTAATTCGGCATATGTGCCACCTCTCTCTATCTCTTCTACTTCTGATAGCATTCCTTCTACTTCGGATGTTGACTACAAAGATGAAAATACTCCTCCACCTCCTTGGGATCTTCCTTAAACTCCACATCTTCCAAAATGGGTCCGCTATACTCGAGATGCAGCATGTTCTCTTGCAGCTAACCCTACATATCACGTGCAACACGTTCTCAATTCAATAGAGCCTCTTCCTTATTGGCTCAAGTTCCATAAAATCGTGATCCATATATCTTTGAAGAAGCTTAAGGTCATCCAGATTGGGATGCATATATGAATGAAGAATATTTTTTCTTATTTGCAAACGATACTTGGGATCTTGTTCCTCTTCCAAAGGGAATAAAACTTGTCAAATTCAAATGGGTTTACAGAAAAATGTTTGGACCAGATGGAGAAGTGGAACATAAAGCTCGTCTTGTTGCTAAAGTATTTTAACATATTGAAGGCATTGACTATACAGAAACATTCTCCCCTATTTCCAAAATGAATTATATCTGCCTCGTTCTTTCCCTTGTTGCCTCCTTTAAATGGGAAGCCAATCAGATGGATGTTAAATCCACCTTCTTACATGGGGACTTGCATGAAGAAATATACATGGAACAACCCCCTGGATTTATCCAAAACGACTATAGCCTTGTTTTTCGCCTTAAGAAGTCTCTCTATGGTCTCAAACAAGCCCCTCAGGCTTGGTATGCCAAAATGGATAGCTTTCTCTTAGATAATGGATTTTCTAGATGTCATTCTGACAACACTGTCTACACCAAGAAAGTGGGTAAGTCCTTAATCATCCTTATTCTTTATGTTGATGATCTTATCCTTACTAGTAGTGATCCCAACAATATAAACCATGTGAATTCTAGCCTCAAAAATAAGTTTGAAATGACAGACTTAGGACACTTGCATTATTTCCTTGGTCTTCAAGTCTTGCAATCCAAAGAAGGTATTGCCCTTTCTCAGTCTAAGTATGTGTGTGATCTTCTATTCCACCTTCACATGGAAGACTGTAAACTATCCCCTTCTCCCTTTCAATCTGGATTCAACCTTTCAGTCACTTGTACTTCCCTTAAAGTTGGTGCTACCTTATACCGTCAACTTGTTGGTAAACGTCTGTATCTAACCCATAGTCGTCCTGACCTTTCCTTTTTCGTTGGTCTTGTTTTTCGGTTTATGAACAAACCTCATGAAATTCACTAGAAAGTAGTTAAAAGAATTCTTCAATATATTCGAGGTATAGTTTAGTTCGGGATTCATTATAGTGCAGGAGCATCTCCATTTTTTATTGGTTTCACTCATTCTAATTGGGCTGGTGACCCTGATGATCGAAAGTGTACTGCAGGTCATGTATTCACTCTTGGTTTAGGACCTATTACATGGTCTTGTAAGAAACAAAGTGCAATCTCTCTTTCTTTGGCAGAAGCATAGTATTGTGGTGTTGTCGAAGCCAGCGAGGAAGCCCTGTGGCTTCTTCAGATCCTGTCCAAATTTGGTCTTCGTCAGCAGCATCCAACTACACTTTGGTGTGATAATCAGAGTGCCATTCATCTATGCAAATATCTAGTTCAGCATCAGCGCATGAAACACATTGAGCTACACATACACTTCATCAGAAAGTTCATTCATGATTGTGTTCTTGAAGTGCATTATTGTTCAACCAATGATCAAGTTGTTGATATCTTTACAAAGGCTCTCACAGAAGCGAAGTTTACCAAACTTCGATCTATGCTTGGAGTTTATGAAAGTTATCATTCAGGAGGGATAGGCTCTAATGTCTCCTTCCTTCTCCTATTGTGTCACCTTTGTAAATCCTTCAATCCTATCCCAAGTTGTTCTTAAGTGGGGATGTTAGGATATTTTGACACATAGGAAATAGTTAATTATATCTTGGTCTAGCATAGAGTTAGGTAACGTGTGTTTCTTTAGTATGTACTTTTATAGCTTATAATCTTACAGTCACGATATGTAGTGATCCAACGGCTCATTCTCTCCTAGGTATTACGGACACTTGATCCGTGCCTTAACACCCAATTGGTCCATGATCTCCATTTAAAGAGCATGGTGGGTCATTTGTTCTATGACCGTTTATGAGAGAAGCTTATGTAAAATTTATTTCTTTATACTAATAAATTTCTTGAAGTGGCCATGTTGGATCAAGTCGTGGGTTGTTTCCCTCTTTGATGGTTTTAACCACATCAAATACTGGTGTATTGATCTATGTTCTGTTTGTGAGCGGTGACCTTTGGTGTTTGATCTAAGGAACCTACACTGTAAATTCATATATAACATTGAAGGCCAGTAAAAAGCTACTCTAAGTATTTTATTTACAGTTTCTTTTCAATAATGATGGCCCCCACAATCACCTTTATGAAATTCATCAGTCACTTTCTCAGCTTCATCTTCTAATAGAGAGTTAAGAAGTATTCCACCTATGTCTTTCTAGTACAAACATCTGTTCAAGATACAATACCTCGTTTATTTCAGCTTGAAAAATATGGCTTTTGATTTTGTTAATTCAGGAGGAGCTCTATGATGTTGCAGAACAAAAATAACATCTTTATACTAGTCTGACATTGTAAACCTTTCTTCAACAGGGACCAACTCTTCATCTGCCATTACATCTGAATTTTTTGTTATAAGATTAATGCCTAGACAGTGCAAATTGGATTGAGTCATAAGCTTTGCCTCTCCCTATCCTTTTACCAATTTGGTTGACCTGATTTCCATATCATTTTCAAGTAAAGTAGCAATCTGCATGCTCCTCTTATCATCCGGATCAGTTTGGGTTAATATATTTTTACTACAGCTAAGGTACAAAACCAACAATATGTGAATGGATGACATATACCCTGAAATATTTAAGTGCTTTCACGAAATCATACGCTTGCTTCTCCATAATGTTATAATTTAATTAAGAATTCCCAAGTTTCCTACTGAATAATGATATGGGTTTTTCATTACCTTGTTGTTTTCTCTGTAACAATGCTCCTGCAATGGTGTGTTCTAAAGCAAAGGTAAAAACCAGAAATTATTTTGAAAAATTAGGGTTAATGAGTACTGGAGCATGAGTAAGAGCCTTCTTTATTTCTTCAAATGAATGTTTAGCATCTGTTTTCCACTTAATATCACAGTCTTTATTAAGCATCTTTGTAATATGTTTCACAATTTCTACAAAGTTAGGAATGAATCTTCTTAAAAAGTTCACCTTGCCTAAATAATATTGAATTCCCTTTCCATTTCTGGGAAGATATATCTTCTGAATAGTATAAACTCTTTTTGGACCAATCTTAATCCCCTTCTTTGATATTATATGACCCAGTAATTTTTTTGCTGTCAAGGCAAATATGCGTTTTGTAGGGTTTAAAGAAATATCAAATTTTCTGCATTTTTGAATAATCTTTTCCAAGTGTTTGAGATGTTCTTCTTCTTTCTTTGAGAATACAGCAATGTAATCCAAATATAAAACTACTTTTTTTGTCCCTTTCTTCTACAAATGCAATGTCCATGGACCTCTAAAAGGTTTCCCCTGAATTCATGAATCCAAAAGGCATATTTTCATACATAAATGTTCCTAAGGGCATGGTAAAAGTTGCCTTTTCTTCGTCATCACGATGCACTAATATTTGGTTATACCCTGAGAAACCATCTAACATTGACATCCTTTGTGATCCTACAATGTTCTGAAATATGTGATCCATATTGGGAAGAGGATATTTGTCTTTTAGTGAGGCTTTATTTATTTTTCTAAAGTCAATACATAATCTGATCTCCCCATTTATCTTCCTTACAGGTAAAAAGTTGTCCAACCACCTGTAAATCCTCAATGGTACTATGATCCTGGCTTCAAACAAATTTTTAATCTCTTTTTCAAATAATGGTAGAACTAGAGGATTAATTCTCATTGGATTTTATTTGAAAGGACTTATATTTTCCTTTATTGGTATTGTATGTTGAATAATACATGGACCATACTCTTCAAAATATGCATAACTCCATGCAAAGACTGTTAGGTCCCTATATTACTAGTGTAGTCCCTTGTTGTTGTTAGAGGCTGGTTTAATTCAACCTAGTCAAAGTTCTTTCTCTGCTCCAGTAGTATTGGTGCACAAGAAGGATGGATTATGGCGCATGTATATGGATTATAGTGATCCAGGTGGATATCAGTGGCCACCCACCTATTCCATTTGGACCCGCACCATCAATTCTTGCAGCTTTTCACTTTCAGCACAACTTACTATTTTTAGCAAGTTTTCGGGTCCTGCACAACCGGAGCCATTTTGGGACCTTAATGATCCAGGTGGATATTAGTGGCCACCCACCTATTCCACTTGGGGCCCCACCATTGTCTCTTTTAGTTTTTCAGTTTCGGCACAACTTACTATTTTTGGTTGTTTTTCGGGTCCTGAACTTCCGGAGCCATTTTGAGGCCCTAAACAACATTTTTTGGGAAAACCAAGAGCGACCAGGCCTACACTTCTTGCATCAAAATTTGTACTCCTCGGATAGATATTTCTAGCAAGCTATTGAGCACGTCAAACAGAGATCGTATGCCAAAGTTATGTCCCCGGGAAGTTGAAACGCCAATTTACCCAAACGAGGCCCATAGTTTTGGCGCTTCATCTCCTAGGGTTAGGTTTTTGGACTTTTGGAGTTTTCCATTGTTTCTCAATAATAAATAGTCCCTTGAGCCTCATTGTAACACAGTTCAGAGGTCTGTAGCCACCTTGGTCTTATCCTTACTGGCAGTACTGTCCAACCAATGATCAGGTGGCAGATATCTTTACAAAGGCTCTCACAAAAGTCAAGTTTACCAAACTTCGATCCATGCTTGGAGTTCAGGAAAGTTGTCATTAAGGGGGGATAGGCTCTAATGCCTCCTTCCTTCTCCTATTGTGTCACTTTTGTAAATCCTTCAATCCTATCCCAATTTGTTCTTAAGGGGGGATGTTAGGATATTTCGACACATAGGAAATAGGCTCTTTTTGTGTCACCTTTGTAAATCCTTCAATCCTATCCCAAGTTGTTCTTAAGGGGGGATGTTAGGATATTCCGACACATAGGAAATAGTTAAGAATAACTTATTCTAGTGTAGAGTTAGGTAAAGTGTGTTTCTTTACCATGTACATTTGTAACTTATAATCCGACGGTCACGATTTGTAGTGATCCGACGGTTATCTCTCACCTCAGTATTAACGGCACTTGATCAGTGGCTTAACACCCGATTGGTCCATGATCTTTATTTAAAGAGCATGGAGGGTCATTTGTCTGGTAACCGTTTATGAGAGAAACATATGTAACTTTTATTTTTATATTAATAAATTCCCTGAAGTGGCCGTGTTGGCTCAGGGCGTGGATTGTTTCCCTCTTTGAGGGTTTTAACCACGTGATTATACTGGTGTACTTATTTGTGATCTGTTTGTGAGCAGTGACCTTTGGTTCTTGATCTACGGAAGTTACCCTGTAAATTCCTACACACATCTCTTCTCAAAGATATGCTACCAGCACCCTAGCTATTTTTATTTCCATTATGTCTATAAGAAAATTTCAGTTCTTTGATATTGATGAAATGAAGTATTGATTCCGCTGCATCTCTGTTTTTATGTCTATTTCTATATTTTATTACGTTCCTACATAAATCTAGATCATATAGGGAGCTCAATCAGCTCACTATTAAAGATAAATTTCTCGTTCCTATGATTGATGAATTATTGGATGAATTACAGGGAGCAATTTATTTTACCAAGTTGGATCTATGTTCACGATATCATCAAATTAAAAGGAAGACTGAAGATATTTTGAAAACAACATTTCGAACTCATGAGGGTCATTATGAATTTTTGGTCTTACCAATGCACCTTCTACATTTGAAGGGTTGATGAATTCCATTTTCAAACCCTTCCTTGGAAAATTTGTGTTAGTATTTTTTGATGATATACTAATCTACAACAGGTCTTGGAAGGATCATGTTCAACATGTTGAAAAGGCGCTCAAACTATTGGAGGAGAAACAATTATATGCAAAAACCTCCAAATGTTTCTTTGGAGTACAAGAGGTGGAATATCTAGGTCATATTATATCTCAAGAGGGTGTTAAGGTAGACCCTAACAAACTTAAAGCCATTATGGAAATTCCCCACAACCATAAAGCAATTGCAAGGATTTCTCGAGTTAACAGGGTATTATCGCAAGTTTGTTAAGAATTATGGGAAAATAGCAGCACCTCTAACAACATTATTGAAGAAAGATGCATTTTCATGGACTCCTGAAGCAACTAAGGCCTTTTAAAATCTTAAAGAGGCAACGTGCCTAGCACCAGTCTTAGCTACGCCAAACTTCAAAAAAAAAATTATTGTGGAATGTTAAATAAATGGCGACCTTACCTAATGGGAAGACACTTCAAGGTAGAAATTGATCACGATAGTCTTAAATAGTTTTTGGAAAATACTATCTTCAGAAGAGTAGCAAAAATGGGTCACAAAGATGTTGGGTTATGACTTTGAAATCATCTACAAAAAAGGGAAGCTAAAGGTTGTTGCAGATGCACTCTCAGGAAAGGATGAGGAGGTGGAAGCATTTCTTTGTGCCATTTCTATTATCCAACCAGATTGGATAACTGAAGCAAGGGAGGAATGGAATAATGAAAAATAAGTGTGGACACTCATTCAAAAGTTGCAGTAAGATCCCAGTACATATGATACATTTAGTTGTAAAAATGAATCATTATGGTACAAAGATCACTTATATCTTTGTAAGAATTCCCAACTAGAACAAAAGATTCTTTTGGAATTGCACACCTCTCCCTTAGGAGGACACACGGGATATTTAAAAATTTACCACAGGGTGAAGAAAGATTTTTTTTGGGATGGCCTTAAATCTGATATTCAAAATTTTGTGGCAGAATGTTTGGTTTGCCAACAAAATCAAGTTGAGACAATTAAGACCCTGGCTCTGTTACGGCCTTTATCCATTCCAAGTCAACGGTGGGAGGAGGTTTCAATGGATTTCATCACAGGTCTACCTAAGTTCGAAGGAAAGAGTATCATCGTGGTGGTAGTTGATATACTTACCATGTATGCACATTTTTGTGCATTATCTCATCCATTTAAAGAAAGTACAATTGCTACCGCATTTATGGAAACAATTCAAAAGCTACATGGAAACCCAAAGATTATTGTAAATGACAGAAATCCCATTTTCACTGGAAATTTTTGGACGGAATTATTTTCTTGTTTGGGTACTCAACTAGCTCATAGCTCATCTTATCATCCTCAATCTGATGGGCAAACTGAGTTAGTGAACAAATGTTTGGAAGGATATCTTCGTTGTTTTTTATCTGATAAACAAACACAATGGGTCAAGTGGTTACATCTGGTTGAATGGTGGTATAACACTTCCTTCCATACTACAGCAAGAATGACCCCATTTATGGCGCTTTATGGATATCATCCACCATCCATCACATCATATTTAAGATAAAATTATAAGGTTCAAGCAGTGGAAGATCACATCTAGCATCAACAACAAGTTCTCCAACTCTTAAAGGATAAACTAAATTTGGCACAAAATCAAATGAAACAATAGGAAAATCAACATCGCAGCAAGAGAAGTTTTGATGTATGAGACTGGGTATCTTTACGACTATAACCATAAAAAACAAATTTCCCTCAAGCAAGATAAGAAGGATAATAAATTATTGCCAAATTACTATGGTCCTTACAAGGTGTTGCAGAAGATAGGTACTATGGCATACAAATTGGAGTTTCATACTTCTTCTCGAGTGCACCCATTTTTCCATGTTTCATGCTTAAAGAAGGTTATAGGTGACAAACTTCTAGTTCAAACAATAATGCCAAAACTTGATGAGGAAGGAAAAATCATATTGAAACCTGAAGCAGTCACGGAAACAAGAACTCGACAGCTACGAAATCAATCAATTTCAGAGTATCTCATCAAGTGGAAGAACTTACCCACTAAAGATTCCACATGGGAGGATGAGAATTTTATACAAAAGCATCCAGAGCTACTCAAGTGTTGAGGACAACACTTTTTTGAAGGAGAGGGGCATGTTAGGTCCCTATATTACTATTTTAGTGCCTTATTGTTGTTAGTGTAGCCCCCTTATTGTTATTGTTGTAACCCTATAGTCCCCATATTTTTATTATTGTACCCCATAAAATCCCACTATTGTTATTGTTGTTCCCTTACATTATTATTGTTAGGCTGGCTAGGATTATATTGTGACCACATGGACTCCTATATATAGAAAGGAGGTTATGTAATTTGAATCATCCGAGAATTGTAAATTTATGTAATGTAAAGGAGGTTTCCCCCTCGAAGTGGTTGATTTCTAAGGCATTGATCTCTCTTTTCTTCTATTTTCGGAGTTGGTTTCATAACAAATACAACTCTGTATTTCTTCATCAAATCAACATATTTCTGTTTTACCTCAGAAAGAAAGGAATTTGGACAACATGACACACTTAGGATTTTATGTAGTAAGATTACAATTTTCAACTTCTTCATCATCAGATTGTATCTTAGAATTCTTGGCTACATCATTTTGATCAAACATTTTTTCAAGTGGAATTAGCCCTTTAGGAAAATAGTTATTTTTCAGTTGGATGACCTTTGTATTGGTTTTAGCTTCAACAAACATATTTTGTTGATCAATTTGAGTGGTTTCAAGTTATTCTTTCAACTCCAGAAAATTTCTCACCTATTGATCATTTTTAAATACTTGTTAGCTTTTTATGTTATCAGGGATGGTTGGCTTATATCTAATTTCAATTTCATATTTCTTGCTGGAGGAATGGGAATTGTAAATAGGTTCGCTAAAACAACCAAGGAATCGCAATACCATTCTGCTCTCTAGGCCTTATTGTAAACTTGTATTCTCTAAAATCTTCAAGCAATTCAAGAGTTAAATTTTTGTATGCTCTCATTCTAACATCTTTGGTTTGATAGGTTCCATATACTTGTTTAATAACCAAATCGGAATCACCATAAACTGAAATATTTTGAGCACCTAAATTTTTCAAAAATTCTAAACCCAAAACCAAATCTGCATACTCTGCCATGTTGTTTATGCAATCAAAGTTGAGTTTGTAAGCACATAACTTACTTTCATCTCTTGGGTTGATTATCCAAATTCCTGCACCAACTCCATCTCTACCAGCAGCACCATCAAATCTCATGTGCCACCAACCTTCACTGTCAATTCCTTCAACCTGTTGCCTCTGCTCTGCACGCTAATTTTATGTTTCATTAGTGAATTCATTGAAAATTATAGATGATCCTAACTCTGTTTACACTGCATAAACTAGGAATTTTTGTGGTTTATCTTTGCAGCTAACCATATATGCCATTCTAAACTCTATATATAGTATTTTTTGCTCACCAAAAAAATGAATAGTGGTGTAGGACATGTACATTTGCATGGTTCCCTTAAATTTGGCTACCCGTGGTCTAGATAACAACATACCAAATTTTGGTGGAATATTTGCTACAATTATGTCCATCACTACACTTTTAGCAGGGATCTGAGTTAGACCAACAAACACATATTTGATTAAGCCAATACGTTGAACTCTCTAAGAATCAAATGAGAATAAATCCTTGTATGGTTTGGTTATGTCCAACCCAATCTTTCCATGATGACTTTTGGAATTAAATTGTGAGATGCCCCTGAATCTAACATAGCATTGTGTAATGTCATGTCATGAATATTTAAACTCACATAAAATGGTGGCACTACTTCATTTTTTTCATCTTCCACTCAAAGTCCTAAGAACATATTAGGGTGATCTTCTTGCACATTTAGAGTATTAAAGGGTCCAACTTGAGTGTTAAGCATTTTCACAATTTGATCCTTATATTCTGAAATTTTTATTATTTCTCCAAAGGAGACAACAATTTTTATTTTTGAAATCTCATTTTCTAGGCTAAAAATTGGTTGAGATTTTTTAATTTCTTTCCCAGGAGCATCTTTCTTCTGTTCATTAGCCTTTGGACCATATGTTTTCTTAGGTTGAATCTTATTGGCAGCTATAGGGACATTCAAATTCCTCAAGTTATACTGTTTTTGCATCTCAAAAATGGCATGTTGATATCCTCTCTAGTATTTTGATTGTTTTACAGTTTCATCATTACACATGTCAGTACTTGATTCTTAATTCTCTTCCTTTTTGAAAAACATCCTTGTTTCATCCTCATCCAAACAATTTATAATGTCTTCTTAATTTATGGTTGCATTTCTTCTTCGTCTACTAGATTTTGCTAGAAAGGTGGGCTAACTTGTTGATTAGGTTGGTTTCCTTGTTCTCTTGGTCTCTGTTGAATCTGAGGTCTTCTAAAATTTGGATTTCTTATCTGTGGTTTTGGTTGTGCAACAGGAGGATTATTTCCAAGTCTTATTCTACCGATAAGATTTTCCATGGTTTTCATCATACTGCAAAATTTTACATCTGAAGATGTAGAAGGTTGGTCTTCCTAATTTACTCTTCCTTTCCCAGCCTTTGACCTTTTTGTTGCAGCCATGTTTACCTCCACCTTAACAGCATCATCTTGCATGTCAGCTAAAGTGGCAGATTCCCTCTCTCTTAGCAAAATGGAAAACTCATAATCAAAAGCTTCAGCATAATGCAATTGGGAAGCCCATGGGGAAGATTTTATATGAGCCGGAATGGAATTATAAACTTTGTTAAACCTCTTTGAAAAATTTTGCACTGATTCATTACTTTCTTTCTTCAAATTATTATATTTATTCAATGCTTGAACATGATTCACCTTACTTCCCCATTTCCTTAATAAATTGTCTTCTAATTGATCCTAGTTTTGTATACTTCTTGGGGTTAAGGCTTTAAACCATTTTCTGACTTCACCAATGAAACTTTGTACAAACAATCTCATATTAACATCTTCTTCATCACACTCCTCTAAGTCTATAAAATCATTAAATTGGTCAACATGTTGTTTTGCAGTGATTCTCTCCTCACCTCCAAAAGTTTTTATTCTAGTAGAATATATTTGTGGCAGATCATGAATTTGGGAATGCAAGACAAGAGGGGCATATCTGGCAGGGCCTACAGGGGGAGGAGGAGTAGGAACTCCTGCCATTGAATAAGTGAGAACAGTAGATGTACTTGCATAAAGTACAAGGCAGGGGTAACTATCAAACTAGTAAGGGTAGTAGTAACAGCAGATGTGATTGCAGGAAAATGTGTTACAGGAACCTTCAACTTAGAAATAAAAGAACTCCATTCAGGTAAATGGATACCAGCTCTTATTTTCAACAAAAATTCAAAAGGGTTAAGTTGTTTTAATATTTCCTAAGACTCATATTCCAATGACAATTCTGATATGACAATTTCACAAAACCCTTCTTTATCTTCTTTGGAAACAACAGATGTGGTGTCTACCCCTATTCTTTGTAGATCTAGGACGATTTTTGTTAATTGATTTTTTGATTTAGATCTAAAAAGTGTTTTCTCAAACTTTTCATCAAACTTTATGTCCTCAATACTTTGAACACCTCTAGGGGGTAAATATTAATATCCTAAGAGATATGGAGTACCTGATTTTGATGAGCTACTATTTCCTCTGAGAATTTTCTCTCGATCATCAACTATCTTTATTGGATCTGGATACGGATTTCTTCTCATCTAAATATTCTTGGGAGCCAAATTTAAGTTGAAGATGTCAGTTGAGTCACCAAGGTATAAGTACAGCCTCGAAATTTCTGATCTCCTGCTACCTTCAAGAGTTCAACTACTCTGAAAAGAATCACCCATGGTAATGCAACTTTTGACTCCCAGCAGACGCATCAAAATGTTATCACTTTCATCAGACAGGTTGGGTTGTGTCAACCTATTGCTAAAGGTAACTATTTCAAACTACTTATAGCTATAAGTTGGCCCTTCTAGCATGAGAGGGCTCTCTCAAGAAAAATTGGATAATGCTCTGAAAGAGGTTGTTTACCTGTAAATGTAAAAGAACTATGAAGTGATACTGGTAAACCATATTAAACTTTCCTTCACATGTAAAATATTTATGGATGACCATCAAAATTTTGGAAAATTTTTCTTTAAGGAAAACCCTAGAAATGCCAGTAGTCATGTCAATTCCTTTATATTCATCCTTGAGAAAATTAGTACAGTTGAGTGACTGGAACTTCTGAACTTTGAACCACATCTCACCAGACCTAGGAATCTCTATAGCAAGCACAATTGTATCAACGGAGACTGCAAAATTAAACATGCCAACCATCATTTATGTTCCTGTGAAATTCACAGAAAAATCCTTAGCAATTTTTCCATGGAAACCCTACAACTTCTGGAAAAAACGTACGCATCCAACAATGGCAAATGATTGGATAAAAATTTTGTCTTCTTCCAAAAGCTTCATGTTTGTGGGTTCATAGCGTACCACTGAGCCTCCTTTGTATTCTTTCTTCTGCACCATGGCTCCAACACGTAATGAGCTCCTTCCTACCACCTGAAATTTTACCAAATAACAGATAGATGTCTCTATGACATCGAAACTAACTATAAATGAAAAGGAGAATGATGGATCGTGTGCTTTGCAATGTGAACATTTGGGGATAATGAATAAAAAGGTGAACTCTGACACATACTCATGATTCATTGATACTCTAACCCGTGATTTAAAAAACAAATGGACCGTTATCAGTAGGGTTTTGTAGCGAAACACATGGCAGAAGTGATCGATTTACTACGGAAGTTTCGGGAACTTTCATAGCAAATACTATGTTTTCATAATTGGACTTGCTACGAATTTCGACAAAAGTGGCTAAAAAATAAACTTGAACAAGTGAGACCAACGCCAATGATGATTTGGATTCTGACTCATATTGTGGACCCCACTTAGACTCATGTTGACTTTACACATTGACTAGGTGACCAAATCGGCATTTTGTACATATATTATTTTCATTTTTTTTAATTTAACAACCTAGCTAATTTGAAAAATTAACTCCAAACTATCTCTAACTGTTATCAAGGATAACAGCAGCTCCAATGGGGATGATGCTCCCCTATGGTGCAGCGAAGAACCAGCAAATCAAGTGCCTTATTCAAACATTAAAAATTGATGACATCATCTCCAAGTTCTTATGGCCTCACTTCGGGCTCAAACCTGTTGAAGAGATCATCCACCCTTGAAAATTTGAAAATGAAAAATGGAATATGTACAATGATGTTTTTCTAGATAACTCAATCAAGAGGAATAATGTTTGAGAAACTTGCCATTGATAGGTCCAACTTTGCACAGTTTACCATCCATCTCTTATAGTATAAATGAATTATTCCCATGGTAAGTTTGGATCTTATATGGCCCTTTCCAGAGGTTCTCAAACTTGCCATGTTTTCCTTTTTCTTCAATTCGAGCCTCCCACTTCAAAACCACATCATGAATAGTAAAATATGCTTCTTTTTTCTTTTTGTCAAATGTCTTTTTAACCCTGTTTTGAGATTGTTGATACTTGTTGTAGATTTCATTTCTTTTTTCCTACAAAGCAATCAATTGATTGATCCTCCTTTGAATTGCATTTGGTTCTTCCTCCAATCCTTGCAACAATTTCATCACTGGAACTCCAAGGGAGCTAGGAAACATAGCTTCAATCCCATAAACCAAATCATAAGGAGAAACCCCTATGGATCTTTTGGTGCAAATTCTGTCAGACCATAAAGAAAATTTAAGTTTCAAGTGCCATGAACTCTTATTTTCCTGCAAAATTTTCTTGATAATTCTCACTAGGCTCTTATTTAATGACTCAGCCAAGCCATTTCCTTGAGGGTAATAAGTTGTAGAATGACCAAGGGTGATATTATATTCATTACAAAAATTTACCATATTCTTTGATTTTAAGGCTTAAGCATTGCCAGTGATGATTTTCATTGGACAACCAAATCTAGATAGAATGTGACTTTCCAAAAATTGTATGATTACCGAATATGTGGCTTGTCTTGTAGGAATTGCTTCAATCCACTTTGTAAAATAGTCAGTGGCAGTTAAGATCCACCGATGTTGGCCAGAAGATGTAGGATTTATTTCCCCAATAAAATCCAATCCCTAATTTCCACAAAAATGGTTTTCAAAGTTAATGGGAGCAACTTTCTTTTTCCATCAAAGATCTGACATTCATGGCAAGCAGTAATTTTCTTATACACATATTTGAACATTGAAGCCCAGTATAAACCTACTCTAAGTATTTTATTTACTGTTGTTTTCAAGTAATAATGACCCCTGCAATCACCTTTATGAAATTTCTCAGTCACTTTCTAAGCTTCATCTTCTAATAGACAGTTAAGCAGTATTCCGCGAGTGTCTTTCGAGTACAAACATATGTTCAAGATACAATACCTCGTTGATTTCATCTTGACAAATATGGCTTTTGATTTTGTTAATTCAGGAGGAGTTGTATGATGTTGCGGAACAAAAATAACATCTTTATACCAGTCTGACATTGTAAATCTTTCTTCAACAGGGATCAACTCTTCATCTGCCATTACATCTAATTTTCTGCTATAAGATTAATGCTTAGACAGTCAAAATTGGATTGAGTCATAAGCTTTGTCAGTCCTTGTAATTTTACCAATTTGGTCGGCCCGATTTCGAGATCATATTAAAGTAAAGTAGTAAACCACTTGCTCCTCTTACCATCTGGATCAGCTTGGGTTAATATATCTTTTACTATAGCATAAGGTACAAAAGCAACAATATCTGAATGGGTGACATATACCCTGAAATATTTAAGTGTTTTTTTTCCAAAGCATAAGCTTTCTTCTCCATAATGATATACTTCAATTCAAAATTCCCAAGTGTCCTACTAAAGAATGAGATGGGTTGTTCATTACCTAGTTGTTTTGTTTGTAACATTGCTCCTACAATGGTGTGTTCCGAAGCAAAGGTAAAAACCAGACATTCTTTTGAAATCTTACGGTTAATGAGTACTGGAGCTTGAGTAAGAGCCTTCCTGATTTCTTCAAATGAATTTTTAGCCTCTTTCGTTCACTTAATATCACAGTCTTTCTTAAGCATCTTTGTAATATGTTTCACAATTTCTACAATGTTAGGAATGAATATTCTTAAAAAGTTCACCTTGCCTAAAAAAGATTGAATTTCCATTCTGTTTTTGGGCAGATCTATCTTCTGAATAACAGCAACTCTTTTTGGTTCAGTCTTAATCCCCTCCTATGATATTATATGACCCATTAATTTTCTCGTTGTCAAGGAAAAAACACGTTTTGTAGGTTTTAAAGAAATACCGAATTTTCTGCATTTTTGAAGAATATTTTCCAATTATTTGAGATGTTATTCTTCTTTCTTTGAGAACACAGTAACGTCATACAAATATACAACTACAAATTTTTCCCTTTCTTCTGCAAATGCAATGTCCATGGCCCTCTGAAAGGTTGCCCCTGCATTCATGAGTCCAAAAGGCATCTTTGCATACATAAATGTTCCCTGAGGCATGGTAAATGCTATCTTTTCTTGGTCATCTGGATGCATTGATATCTCGTTATACCCTGAGAATCCATCTAACGTTGACATCCTTTGTGATCTTACTATGTTCTGCAATATGTGATCCATCTTTGGAAGAGGATAATTGTCTTTTAGTGAGGCTTTATTTAAGTTTATAAAATCAATATATATTATGATCTCCCCATTTCTCATCCTTACAGGTACCAAGTTGGCCAGCCACATGGAAAACCTTAATGGTACTATGATCATGGCTTCAAACAAATTTTTAATCTCTTTTTCAATTAATGGAAGAAGTAGTGGATTAATTCTCCTCAATGTTTTTTTGAAAGGATTTTCATTTTCTTTTATTGGTATTGTATGTTGGATGATACTTGGATCATACTCTTTCAAATTTACATAACTCCATGTGAATACATCTATGTATTTCTTCATCAAATCAACATATTTATGTTTTACCTCAGAAGAAAGGAAATTGGAAAGCTTGAGACAGTTAGGATTTTCTGCAGTACCAAGATTACAATTTTCAACTTCTTCATCATCAGATTGTATCTTAGGATTCTTGGCTACATCATTTTGGTCAAAAAAAAATTCAAGTGGAATGAGCCCTTTAGGAAAATAGTTATTTTTCAGCTGGATGACCTTAGTATTGGTTTTAGCTTCAACAAACATATTTTGTTGATTAATTTGAGTGCTTTTAAATTCCTCTTTCAACTCCAAAAAAATTCTGACATGTTGATCATTTGAAATACTTGCCAGCTTTCTATGTTATCAGGGATGGTTGGCCTATGATTGATTTAAATTTCATATTTCTTGCTGGAATGAATGGGAATTATAAATAGGCTGGATGAAACAGCCAAGGAATCTGCAATACCATTGAAAAAATGTATACTCTAAAATTTTCTAGCAATTCGAGAGTTAAATTTTTGTATGCTCTCATTCTAACATCTTTGCTTTGATAGGTGCCATTTACTTGTTTAATAACCAACTCAAAATCACCATAAACTAAAATATTTTGAGCACCTAAATTTTTCAAAACTTCTAAACCCAAAACCAAAGCTTCATAATCTGCGATGTTGTTTGTGCAATCAAAATTGATTTTGTAAGAGCATAACTTACTTTCATATTTTGGGATAATTATCCAAATGCATGCACCCACTCCATCTCTACCAATAGCACCATAAAATCTCGAGTGCCACCAAACTTCATTGTCAGTTCCTTCAACCTGTTGCCTCTGCTTTTCCTGTTGATTTTCTATTTCATCAGTGACTTCATTGAAAAATATGGATGATCCTAACTCTGTTTCCACTACATAAACTAGGAAAATTTCAGGTTTATATTTACTGCTAACTATATATGCCATTGTAGACTCTCTATATAATATTCTTTTCTCACCAAAAACAAGAATAGTGGTGTAGAACATGTTCATTTGCATAGTTCCCTTGATTTTGGCTGCCCATGATCTAGATAACAGCATATCGAATTTTGGTGGAATATCTACTACAATTATGTCCATCACTACACTTTTGGTAGGGATCTGAGTTAGACCAACAACCACATCTTTGATTAAGCCGATACACTGAACTATCTTAGAATCAAATGAGAATAAATCCTTGTATGGTCTGGTTATGTCCAACCCCAATATTTCCATGGTGACTTTTGGCATTAAATTATGAGATACCACTGAATCTAACACATCATTATGTAATGTCATGTCATGAATATTTAAACTCACATAAAATGGTGGCACTTCTTCATTTTCCTCATCTTCCACTCTAGGTCCTAAGAATATAGTAGGGTGATATTCTTTCACATTTAGAGTATTAGAGGGTCTATCTTGAGTGTTAAGCATTTTCACAATTTTATTCTTATATTATGAAATTTTTATTATTTCTCCAAAGGGGACAACAATTTTTATTTTTGAAATCTCATTTTCTAGGCTAAAAATTGGTTCAGATTTTTCAATTTCTTTCCGAGGAGCATATTTCTTCTATTCAGTAGCCTTTGGACCATATGTTTTCTTCAGTTGATTCTTATTGGCAGTTACAGGGACATTCCTATTCCTCAAGTTATATTGTTTTTTCATCTCAAAAATGGCATGTTGATATCCTTTCCAGTATTATGTTTGTTTTTCAATTTCAGCATTACACATGTCATTACTAGATTCATCATGCTCTTCCTTTGTTAAAAACATCCATGTTTCATCTTCATCTAAACAATGTATGATGTCTTCTTGAATTTCTAGCTGCATTTCTTCTTCATCTACTATATTTTGATGGAAAGGGGGCCTAAGTTTTTTATCAGAGTGGTTTCTTTGTTCTCTTGGTCTTTGTTGAATCTAAGGTCTTCTAACATTTGGATTTCTTATCTGTGGTTATGGTTGTGCAACAGGAGGATTATTTCCAAGTGTTAATCTATCCATAAGCTTTTCTGTGGTTTTCATCATACTGTCAAATTTTACGTCTAAATATGTAAAAGGTTGGTCTTCCTCCTTTACTCTTCCTTTCCCAGCCTTTGACCTTTTTTTTGCAGCCATGTTGACCTCCACCTTAACAACATCATTTTCATGTGAGGTAAAGTGGCATATTCCCTCTCCCTCAGCAAAATGGAAAACTCATAATCAAAAGCTTCAGCATAATGCAATTGGGCAGCCCCTAGGGGAGGTTTTGTATGAGCAGGAATGGAATTATAAAATTTGTTAAACATTTTTTTAAAAACTTGCACTGATTAATTACTTGCTTTCTTCAAATTGTTATATTCAATCAATGCTTGAACAAGATTCACCTCACTTCCCTTTTCCTTAAGAAACTGAATTCTAATCGATCCTAGTTCTATATACTTCTTGGGGTTAATGTTTTGAACCATTTTTGTACTTCACTAATGAAACTTTGTATAAACAATCTCATTTTAAAATCTTCGTCATCCACCTACTATAAGTCTATAAAATCATTAAATTGGTTAGCATGTTGTTCTGCAATGATTCCCTCCTCACCTCCAAAACTTTTTATTCTAATATAATATCTTTGTTGCAGATCATGAATTTGGGCAGGAAAGACAAGAGGGGCATATATTGCAGGGCCTACAGGAGAAGGAGGAGGAATTCCTGCCATTGAATAAGTGAAAACAGTAGATGTACTAGCAGAAACTACAATAGGGGAGGTAGCTATCAAACTAGTAAGGGCAGTAGTAACAACAGATGGGATTGCAGGGAACTTCAACTCATAAATAAAAGAACTCCATTCAGGTAAAGGGATACCAGCTCTTATGTTCAACATAAATTCAAAAGGATCTAGTTACTTCAATTTTTCTAAAGACTCATGTTCCAATGAAAATCCTGATGTGAAAATTTCCCAAAACCATTCTTTATCTTCTTTGGAAACAACAGATGTGGTGTCTACCCCTAATCTTTGTAGATCTAGGACAATTTATGTTAATTGATTTTCTAATTTAGATCTAAAAAGTGTTTGCTCAAAATTTTCATGAAACTTTATGTCCTCAATACTTTGAACACATCTAGAGGGTAAATATGAATATATTAAGAGATATGGAGTACCTTATTTTGATGAGCTATTGTTTCCTCTGAGAATTTTCTCTAGATCATCAACTATCTTCGGTGGATCTGGATCTGCATTCCTTCTCGTGTAAATCTTCTTGGAGCCACCTTTAAGCTAAAGATGTTAATGGAGTCACCAAGGTAGAAGTACAACCTCAAAATATCTGAGCCCTGCTACCTTCGAGATTTCAACTACTTTGAAAATAATCACCTAGGGTAATGCAACTTTCGACTCTCAGCAAACGCAACAAAATGTTATCACTTTAGTCAGACAGGTTGGGTTGCATCAACCTATTGCTAAAGGTAACCATTTTAAACCACTTATAATTAGAATTTATCCCTGCTAGCATGAGAGGGTTGTCTCAAGAAATACTGGATAATGATCTGAATAAGCTCAATTAAAAATGGCTAACTCTGGATCTTTATATGGTTTTGCAGGTGAAAGAAAGTGTGATAATCACCACCATTGGGCATGGAGCCAGTTAAAAGAATAATTTAATCACAGACAAAAAAAAAAGTGTGCAAACTGAGGTTCTTTTGTTTTAAATAATGTGAAGTGGAAATTTACATTCAATTACAACAAATTTGAAGGAAGTTGGAGCAAAATTATATTGAATTCCAAGTAATCAAACAAGCTATGAAAGTTGATAATATAAAACATGAATGGATATAAAAAAACCATAAATGAATCTCAGGTTAAAAATATAGTATGGCTGCAAATATATTAACTGGATAAAATTTTACAAAAATTGGTATTTCTCACATTCTCGATCCCTTCCAGAGTCAAACAATTACAAATATATAGAGAAACATCTCCATATGTCGTTAATTACAAATCTGCCACCTGGAGCCAGATTTGATTATCATGCTAAGAGACCTATTCTTATTTGATTTACAAAACATATTGAGATTTTTTAGGGATTTTATGTTTTGATACAATTTAAATTCAAATAGGATTCTATCAAATTATGAGCCCTCAAAAATTATATTGTTGAACCCTATCGAATCAAACGAGATGTTGAGTCTGCTGAATTTGTTGATGTGCTCCTACCACGTGGATGTGGTCACATGATTGACTTTGCTGACTTGTGTTCCTATAAAATAGGAGGTTTTTGTCTGAAGATGTGGATACCCCTATGACCTATAACCCATTTGATTACCCTATTGTCTAATGACAAATCAAAATTTATAACGCTGAAAAAATGGTTTGACAGTTTCGTGGAAAAATTTGGTAGAAAACTACAAAAACATTCCCCTGGTATTTCTCCAATCTTTCTGTAAGTTCTCGAGACTTCTCTTATGCATTTTAGCTAAATTTATAGTATTAGAACTCCTTCATCTCAAATTTTCACTCACATTTTCATCAATGATATGCCACAGTCGTTTCGTAGCAGATTTTCAGCTTAACTATGGCGAGTTGCTACTAAAGTTTGAATTCTCTGATATTTTGATTTATTATGACTTTTTCTTCCTTCTTATTACTCCTTATTGCCTGTCTAACCATGTTTATTGCTAAAATTGTCATTTTAGCATAATATAGGAAAAATTGTGAGAAATTTACCATACTTTAGAGCTGCTTGCTACTTTAGCTAAAAGTTTAAGATTTATTTTTGAGAGTTCACTTTTGATCAACTCTACTTGAGTTTTTAATCCTCCGACTTGTTTTTGAAACTTATTTTTCTCTGCCTGTAACCATATGTTCCTTTTGTACATATGCTTTAACAACATGTGCAATGTTAGAGTCCTCTTGACCATCCTTCTGGCCTTTTCTACAACTTCAGCATAGAAGTATAGTTGCTTTGACACCTGCTTTTCCAACTCCTTACCTTCTAGTTTCGCTTCTTTCACTTCTTGTCTAGCCTCTCTCAATTTTTTCTTGTAAAACTTCTATCTGGAGTTTTCTTGCACAGGTTATTTTCCTTGTCTTCTCTTTGCTAGCTCTACTTTTTCGAAGGGCACTACTAATATATTTTATATTTGTTGCATTTATATTGTTATAGGCTTCTTGGTCTGAAATTGAAACCATGTTCCTCTTGTGTAAACTCAAGTTTCTTAGCCCTCTTGTTCTTTTTCATAATTTTTGTCTCTGTCACTTGCAAAGCCTGCAAAACTGGACTTTCTTCAAGTTGAATTACTTTTCGAATATCACCTAATTTACCTTTCCCTTTACTATGATTTCTAGTCATCTTTTTCCCTGTACTTGTCTTTACTATATGTTTTGTTTCTCGTTCTTTCTATTCCCTAAGAGTTTTTTACTGATATTTTGGATTTTTTCTAGAAGGGGTAGTAGCATCTAGCTCATAACCACTCAAGAACAAGAGAATAATCCAAACTCTATTTAACTTATTCAACTCATCTAAAATAAACAATTTTATGAGGCCATGATGAAAGAGAGAAGTATTTCTAGCACTAGGTTTTTCCTTGACTTTATCATCCATCTTCCCCAAACTCATAAAAAGATAAAAAAGGGATTTCCAGAGGTTTTTTACCTGTAAAATGTAAGAGAATTCTGAATTGATACTGGTAAACCATATTAAGCATGCCTTCACATGTAAAATATTTTTGGAAGACCATCAAAAATTTTGAAAATTGTTCTTTAAGGAAAACCCTAGAAATTTTAGCAGTCATGTCAATTCCTTTGTAATTATCCTTGAGAAAATCATTACAGTTGAGTGACTATAAATTATGAACTTTGAACCACATCTCACCGAACCTAGGAATCTTTGTAGCACGTGAAATTGTATCAGTGGAGACTGCAAAATTCAACATGCCAACCTTCATTTATGTTCCTGTGAAATCCACAGTGAAATCCTAGGAAATTTGTCTATGGAAACCCTGCAACTTCTCACAAAAACGCAGGCATCCAACGATGGGAAATGACTGGCTGAAAACTGGGACTTCTTCCAAAAGCTTCATATTTGTGGGTTCATAGCGTACCACAGAGCATCCTTTGTATTGTTTCTTTTGTGCCATGGCTACAACACGTAATGAGCTTCTTGCCACCTGTGATTTTACCTAATGATATCTAGACCTCTCTATGACATCGAAACCAACTCTAAATGAAAAGGAGAACAATGGACTGTGTGCTTTGCAATGTGAACATTTGGGGATAATGAATAAAAAGGTGAACTTTGACACATACTCGTGATCCATTGAGACTCTAACCCATGATTTAAAAGACAAATGGATTGTAATAAATATGGTTTTGTAGCGAAACAGGTGGCAGAAGTGACATATTTACAGCGGAAGTTTCAGGAACTTTCATAGAAAATACTCTGTTTTCATAACTATACTTGCTACAAATTCCGACAAAAGTGGCTAAACAAAAACCATGAACAATTGAGACCAGAGCAAATTATGATTTGCATTATGACCCATATTGTGGACCCCACTTAGACTCATGTTGACTCTACACATTCACTAGGTGACCAACTTGACATTTTGTACATATATTACTATTTTTTTAAATTTAACAACCTAACTAATTTCACAAATTAACTCCAAGATATTTCTAAGTGTTGTCAAGGATAAGAGTGGCTCCAGTGGGGATGTTTCTCCCCTGTGGTGCAAAAAAGAACCAGTAGACCAGGTGCCTTATTCAAACATTAAAATCGATGAAATCATCTCCAATTTCTTATGGCCTTCACTTCGGGCTCAAATCTATTGAAGAGATCATCCACCCCTGCAAATTTGAAAATGAAAAATGGAATATGTAAAATGATTTTTTTCCAGCTAACTGAATCAAGAGGAATAATGCTTGAGAAACCTGCCATTGATAGGCCCTCCTTTACACAGTTGACCATCATCTCCTGTAGTATAAATTTATTATTCCCATGGTAATTTGAGATCTTATATGGCCCTTTCCAGAGGTTCTCAAACTTGCCATGTTTTCATTTGTCTTCAATTCGAGCCTCCCACTTCAAAACCACATCATGAATATTGAAATATGCTTCTTTTGTCTTTTTTTCAAATGTATTTTTAACCCTGTTTTGATATTGTTGATACTTGTTGTAGACTTCATTTCTTTTTTCCTGCAAAGCAATCAACTGATTGATCCTCCTTTGAATTGCATTTGGTTCTTCCTCCAATCCTTGCAACAAAGTCATCACTGGAACTCCAAGGGAGCTAGGAAACATAGCTTCAATCCCATAAACCAACTCATAAGGAGAAACCCCTATGGATGTTTTGGTGCAAATTATGTTAGCCCATAAGGCAAATTTAAGTGTCATGTGCCATGACCTCTTATTTTCTTGCAAAATTTTCTTGATAAATCTGACTAGGCCCTTTTTTGATGACTCAGCCAAGCCATTAGCTTGAGAGTAATAAGTTGTAGAATGACCCAAGGGTGATATCATACTCGTTACAAAAATTCACCATCTTCTTTGATTTAAAGGCTTGAGAATTTTCAGTGATGATTTTCACTGGACAACCAAATCTAGATAAAATGTGACTTTCCATAAATTGTATGATTACTTAATTTGTGGTGTGTCTCGTAGGAATTTCTTCAATACTCTTTGTAAAATAGTCAGTGGTAGTTAGGGTCCACCGATGCTGGCCTGAAGATGCAGGATGTATTTCCTCGATAAAACCCAACCCACAATTTCCACAAAAACGGGTTTCAAAGGTAATGGGAGCAGCTTTCTTTTTCCATTAAAGATCTGACATTCATGACAAGAAAAAATTTTCTTATACACGTAGTTGAACATTGAAGGCCAATAAAAACCTGCTCTCAGTATTTTATTTGCTGTTGCTTTCCAGTAATGATGACCCCACAATCACCTTTATGAAATTCCTCAGTCACTTTCTCAACTTCATCCTCTAATAGACAGTTAAGAAGTATTCCACCTGTGCCTTTCCAGTACAAACATTTGTTCAAGATACAATACCTCGTTGATTTCAGCTTGAAAAATATGGATTTTGATATTGTTAATTTAGGAGGAGCTCTATAACCCTGCAAAAAAAAATAGCAGCTTTATACCAGTCTGACATTCTAAACCTTTCTTCAATAGGGATAAACTCTTCATCTGCCATTACATCTAAATTTTATGCTATAAGATTATTGCCTAGACAACCAAAATTGGATTGAGTAATAATATTTTCCATTCCCTGTCCTTTTACCAATTTGGTGAGCCTAATTTCCAAATCATATTCAAGTAAAGTAGAAATCCACTTGCTCCTCTTACCATCTGGATCAGCTTGGGTTAATATATATTTTACTACAACGTAAGGTACAAAAGAACAATATGTGAATGGATGACATATACCGTGAAATATTTTAAGTGCTTTCACCAAAGCATAAGTTTTCTTCTCCATAATGCTATACTTAAATTCAGAATTCCCAAGTGTCCTACTGAAGAATGAGATGGGTTGTTCATTACCTTGATGTTTTCTATGTAACAATGCTCCTGCAATGGTGTGTTCCGAAGCAAAGGTAAAACCATAAATGCTTTTGAAAAATCAGGGTTAATGATTACCGGAGCTTGAGTAAGAGCCTTCTTGATTTCTTCAAATGAATGTTTAGCCTCTGTTGTCCACTTAATTTCATAGTCTTTCTTAAGCATCCTTGTAATGTGTTTCACAATTTCTGCAAAGTTAGAATTACTCTTATTAAAAATTTCACCTTGCCACTACTCTTATTTTAGTTTACTTTTGCAAATAAAATTGTGTGCAGCTTGCCCAAAATGCCACAATTCATGATGATCATATAGTTTAATCATGATTCATTCATGCCTTTTAATTTCATGTCATGATAGTTAGTGAATAAAGATATGGCCAAACCATTTAATCTTGGCAAATCAGTAGTTAGGTAGAGAATAAAAATGAGCTCATCAGTTTAATCTGAGCCATTGGAAGTTATAAGGTTAAAAATAGGTTAGTTTGCTTATCAAAAGAAAATAAAAGGGTCAGCATGCTTAAATGCACCCCATAAAGGAAATAAAAATGCTAGGATAAATAAAGGGTAGGTAAAATACTTTCATCAGTTATGGAAAGCATCAAATGGTTTGTCTCTTATTACTAATATCTTTCTAAACACATTCCCCTTGCTAATATCCCTTTCCTCTCTTTGAAATCATTCTCCCTTGTAAAAACTATTTCATTTCCTAAAAAACACTTTTTCCCTTCCTAAAATCCCTTTCCCTAGTTAAAAAATCATTTCCCATTGAAAAATCACTTCCCCTTTACTAATTTCGTATCATTCTAATAACACATGCAAACCCACTTATCCAAAGTTTGCAGCGCTTATTATATATCCCTAACACGCTTTTAGATTAAATCCCTAATCCCTTTTACATTTATCACATCTCATAACTTTATATTACATTTCCCGACCCCACATATATATCATCCTAAACCCGCTTCATATATTTACCAACCCCCTAAGAATATTAACGCCATCGCATATATTAACCCCCCCCCCCCCCCCAACTTTCATTTAGCCCCTCCATATAACATATATTATATTAACCCCCATATTACATTAATCCTCGTTTCAATATATTCACCCCACTTTATATTAATCCATTTGCATATACTTTTGCCTGGCCCCACTTCCTTTGAAAATCGTGTCAATTTGTCGACCCTTCGATCTCCACTATCAAATCGAACAGCTCCCACATCCTTTCGCACTCTCTGCTATCTGATGATTAACTCCTAGGAGGGTTGTGAAATGGGTGGTTTCACACCCCCACTCCCCTGCCACGTGGCGATCCCATGTTATATCGCAACCCCTCAGCCTAAAACCACCAAAACGCTTCCGCGCATACGATAAACCACCTGTCCACTCTTCCATTGTGCAATAAACTGTGTATCCACCCTGCACTGTAATAAACCATCTAACCACACCTATGCCATATAAAAATCCTCAAATTTTTCAAAAGAAACTCTGCTTTTCTGTCCATTCACCTTTCTCTATTTGAATTGCGAAAATGAAAAGCCATTCCCAAGCAGAATTGAAACCTCCATAGCTCGAACTCCTTCCATAGACCTCCCTGTTCCTTTAAGCCATACCGCCTCTCTGCAGACCTGTGTTTTATTAAATTGTTTTATTTTTGTAGGTAATTAGCATACCAAGAAAATTGGATAAACAGTTTGATACTAGTTCAAAACTGTTTACTCCATACCCACAGTAAATCAGCAGAAGATCATGTACAGCAATATAGCAGAGAAAGATCATTGAAACAGAGACAGAAATGGTTAACGGAGATTAAAAAAAAACATTTACATCAACAACAGCAAATTTTAAAGTAACTCTCCAGGACATATTTTACATGAAGTTACATATGTATTTTTAGTAAAATCTACTTTTACTAAAAACACAGAAACATGAAAGAGTTAGTGAGATTTACTGTAACAGTTAAAAGAGCAAGAAAATAAAGAAAAAACAGGTGAAAAAGTAAAAATATGAAAGACAAAGGAAGAAGAAAGTGTGAAATACAAGCCAGCATGAAAGAAACAAACAGATAACATCAATCCAATAAAACAGGGACATCTTTCAGTTAGTTAGAAAGGTGTCACTGCCTTTTTGTATCCAGATATTTTATTTCCTAGAATAAATCCTAATCAGTTGATAGGATATTTTGTAATAATTAGTATAAATACTTCATCAATTTGAAGTATTGGGTGTGGATTCCTTAACATTTCTATAGTTGAATTGATCTAATACCAGAGGGTTTATTGTAACTTTTCCAAGTTGATAGACAGGACAATAATAAAGGCATTTATTTACAAGATTCATGTGTTGGGCTACTTCAGTGAAGTATATTTCAATTGTTCATGTTTTCCCTTAAGTATTCCATATACTTGCATGTTTTCCAAATTTAAATTTTATAACAGGAATATTTATTGCAGAATTTGTTTAAGTACAGTCTGTTCTGAATTGTTAGTCATTTTAATGTTTTCTTCTGATATCTGACTTTGAGAATCCTTAATTTCTCTCTTATCCCGATTGACCTCTTTCATTTTTCCTCATTATCCGGTTTAAGGAATCCTTAACTGCTCCTTGATTCCGATTGAAAACCACTTCACCATTCAACCTTTAGGATCTGATTTTGCTCAGCTACCTTGCCCCGTAACAATTCTTTTAGAACTTTATTATGTTATGTTTTCTTGATATATTAACTCCATAGCCCAATGGAAAAGTAAAAATCACCTATCCATATAAATCAGTAATTACACGAAAAAATCAAAATCAAACCAAATCAAGCATACATAACAAGCCTAAAATCAATTAAAACAACAAAGTTAAATCATTAAGATAGAGCTCTCTAAGAATTAGGAAGGCTAGATCCTAATCTCCAAAAGCGGTTGATAGTTACCTCGGTGATTTCTTTCTTTAGCCTTGAGAAATTACAGAGTGATAACATAGTGGCAACCATACTAGGGAAGAACATATTCTTCAGAAACATACATCAAATTTCAGATTTGATCTATGATGGGTGACAGTGATCAAACAAACAAAGGCTAAAATCATCCACCTCGCGACTCCAAATCAATTTCAAAATCAAATCCAAGAATCCACTGGAGGAATGAACCTAAAAAAACAGCATGGGAAGATCAAGTTTCTAACTTGGATTATAATCCAAGACATCATGTTCTTTCTCATCAAAAATATTTTTCAATGTCTATTGTATTTTAGAAAATATCTTAGACTAGTATTTAATTACTTTCCTTTGAAGATTGTAAATGTAAGATCTCTTGATCCATTTGAGCATCTTTCTTCTTAAACTTATGATGATCATCTTCTGATTGATAAGCCTCAAGTAATCAAGACTAATCTTACATTTCATGTACATATTTATATACCTTGTAAAGTTCCAGATAGATATAAGCCACTCACCTTACCTCCTATACTCCATGATCTCCCTTATAAATATTACAAATATCTCCCCCATGTTTGATGGATAAAATGGTAACATCACTGCTAAAAAACATATTTAAGGTTTTGAGAATTATCTGGACCTATTTGATATTGATGAAGACGATGTTAGTATCAGAATTTTTTCTCTTTCTTTGCAAAGTAAAGTAAAGAGTTGGTTCAAGAACCTTCCTATGACAAGCATCTCAAATTTCCAACATTTTGTCTAAATTTTCCTTGATAGATGGATAATCAAAGTCAACCTTTTTATGATCATTGAATAATATAATCAGTTGAAAAGACAGCCAAACAAGACAATACAACGATTTTCTTCCAGATTTAATCGAGTTTATTATTCATTGCCAACAAATATAAGACCTCCTCCTAACTCAGCTCTCTTGCATTATCCAAAGGCCTTTGATCCAGAAATAGAGTTTTAGCTAAGAGAAAGAAATTCAGCATCACTTGAACAGATATAGAACATTGCAGTAGATGTAGAAGTTAATCTGCAAATTAGAAGGGAAAAGTTGAAAGTAGAAGAAAAGAAGAACAACATTGCAGAGCACCTGACATCTTCAGAGGTAAAACTCGACATTTTGGTAAGTAAAATAGAGGAAATGATACAAAAAATCAACATGAAAGATGGATTTTTTGTTCAAGATCACCATAAACCACTTATTACAGAAAAAAGAAGAGGCTGCTGGCCATAAACACTTTCCTGCTAATCCCAACTACCATAGATCAGAAAATGGATTTATAGATCAATATGTGGAGGAACAATCTGCTGATCTAATGTGTATGTTTGATGACATTCCTTCTTTTAATGATTTGCCTAAGTATGATCAGTATGATGATAATTATGTTCTCAAAATTCAAGCTAACTTTACAGAGAAATCAATAGCTAGTTTATGGGATGAGGAAATTCAGTTTCACCAGCTCGAATACAGTAATTAGCCAATACATATCAGCTATGAGCGTAAAGAAGAAAGTACAGAAATTTTTGAAATAAGTGAAGGACCTTTGCCTCTTTGTTTTGCTTCATTTCAGCTCATCAGAGACAACTTTAATGCTATAAAAAATCATCAATCTTTAGGTATTGTCATTGTCAACAAAGAAGACTATGAAACTCTTGATCGGGATTCTTCAGTTTCACAATTACAGTTATCAAATTCCATTGAAATACCTTATCAAAAGACACAAGGAAATTCTATACCACTATGTTTTGAAGCATTTCAATTTTTAAAGGAAATTTTTTATAATATATCTAAAGCAGAGGATGAGCATCCTATAGAAATCTATGAAGTTCCATTGAAACCCATATGTAATAGGTTGCAGCAATCCTCCCAAGTTTTTCATGATCCAATAGCTGATATTTTGAATGATGAATGCAATCAAAATATTTCTCCATTAACTAACTATGAGCTTCGGGATCAAGATGATAAAATTCTCATCAGATAGACATTTCCATCAGTAGAAATATCATCACAAAGCTTATCTGAAAATCTACAATTATCTCAGGATAATCATAGGATAATTTTGCAGGGAAATAACAATTTAGTTTCATGGCATGGAGGCCATCCAGAACATATGTACAACTGCTTGAATCAGTTGAATATTTGTGCAAATGCCTTGGAAGATACCTTTGAACAGTTTCTAGAGTCAACAAAGGAAGTTAAATATTTCCTTATCAAATTCATAATTCTTGACAAGTTTCTAATGGGTTGTAGAACTTCAGTTTTTATCACAAACAAGCAAATGCATCAAAATATATCATTGAATATATTGCTTGAATGGTTGCATTGGCTCTTTCATTTTACCTAATCAACAGTTGTACAGTTGATTAGAGTAAGTAGGTAGAATTTCAGTTTGATTGGATTTTGTTTTCAGCATCAAGTTTATTTCAGATCAGATTTCAGTTTGCAGAAAAGGTTGTGATTTCGGTTTGATATTTTAAGTAACATAGATTATATAACAAAGAGTGTGCAGGCTTGGGATAGGCCCAATGGATTAGGCCACTAGTTGACGGTGTTCTTGACATCTCACAAGGAGATTCCATCCCCAATTGAAGTCGTTGTTAGGGTCCTATAATAATATGGATCATAATTTTGAATGGGCTATTTTTAATCTTGAAATATTGTACATAACTTTGCTTTCTACAAATGTTTTCCCATATTAAAAAAATTAAAAGAGGGTATGTCCTAAAAGAAAAATCAAAGGACCAAAATAAAGAAGATTAAAAAAGGATATAAAGTATGAACCCCACAAAAAGAAACAAAAATAGATCCTCAAAGTGTTGCACATTCAAATGCCACTACTCTTAGTTTAGCTTACTTTTGCAAATAAAATTGTGTGCAACTTGTCCAAAATGCCACAATTCATGATGATCATATAGTTTAATCATGATTCGTTCATGCTTTTTAATTTCATGTGCATGATAGTTAGTGAATAAGATCTGTCCAAACCATTTAATCTTGGCAAATCAGTAGTTAGGTAGAGAATAAAAATGAGCTCATCAGTTTAATCTAAGCCATTGGAAGTTATAAGGTTAGAAATAGGTTAGTTTGCTTATCAAAAGAAAATAAAAGTGTCAGCAAGCTTAAATGCACCCAATAAAGGAAATAAAAATGCTAGGATAAATAAAGGGTAGGTAAAATACTTTCATCAGTTATGGAAATCATCAAATGGTTTGTCTCTTATTACTAATATCTTTCTAAACACATTCCCCTTGCTAATATCCCTTTCCTCTCTTTGAAATCATTCTCCCTTGTAAAAACCCTTTCCCTTCTTAAAAAACACTTTTTTCCTTCCTAAAATCCCTTTCCCTAGTTAAAAACTCATTTCCCATTGAAAAATCATTTCCCCTTTACTAATTTCGTATCATTCAAATAACACATGCAAACCCACTTATCCAAAGTTTGTAGCGCTTATTATATATCCCTAACACACTTTTAGATTAAATCCTTGATCCCTTTTATATTTATCCCATCGCATAACTTTATATTACATTTCCCGATCCCTCATATATATCATCCTAAACCCGCTTCATATATTTACCAACCCCCTTAGCATATTAACTCCATCACATATATTAAACCCCCCCACTTTCATTTAGCCCCTCCATATAATATATATTATATTAAACCCCATATTACATTAATCCATGTTTCAATATATTAAACCCACTTTATATTAAACCATTTGCATATACTTTTGTCTGACCCCACTTCCTTTGAAAACCCCATCAGTTTGTCGACCATATGATCTCCACTATCAAATCGAACAGCTCCCACATCCTTTCGCACTCTCTACTATCCGATGATTAACACCGAGGAAGGGTGCGAAATGGGTGGTTTCACGCCCCCACTCCTCTGCCACGTGGTGATCCCATGTTATATCGTAACCCCTCAGCGTAAAACCGCCAAACCACTTCTCTGCATGCGATAAACCACATGTCCAATCTTCCACTATGCGATAAACTGCCTATCCACCCTGCACTATGATAAACCATCTAACCACCTGCACCATATAAAAATCCACAAAGTTTTCAAAAGAAACTCTGCTTTTTTGTCCAGTCACCTTTCTATGTTTGAATTGCGAAAACGAAAAGCCATTCCCAAGCAGAATTGAAACCTCCACATCCTGGACTCCTTCCATAGACCTCCCTGCTCCTTTAAGCCATATCGCCTCTCTGCAGACTTGTGTTTTATTAAATTGTTTTATTTTTGCAGGTAATTAGCATACCAAGAAAATTGGATAAACAGTTTGATACTAGTTCAAAACTGTTTACTCCACACCCACAGTAATCAGCAGAAGATCATGTACAACAATATAGCAGAGAAATATCATTGAAACAGAGACAGTAATGGTTAACAGAGATTAAAAAAACACTTACATCAGCAACAACGAAGTTTATTCAAAGTAACTCTCCAAGACATATTTTACATGAAGTTACATATGTATTTTTAGTAAAATCCACTTTTACTAAAAACACAAAAACATGAAAGAGTTAGTGAGATTTACTGTAACAGTTAAAAGAGCAAGAAGATCAAGCAAAAACAGGTAAAAAAGTAAAAAGATGAAAGACAAAGGAAGAAGAAAGCGTGAAAGACAAGCCAGCATGAAAGAAACAAACAGATAACATCAATCCAATAAAACAGGGACAGCTTTCAGTTAGTTAGAAAAGTGTCACTACCTTTTTGCATCTAGATATTTTATTTCCTAGAATAAATCCTAATCAATTGACAAGATATTTTGTAATAATTAGTATAAATTCTTCATCAATTCGAAGTATTAAGTGTGGATTCCTGAACATTTCTATAGTTGAATTGATCTACTACCAGAGGGTTTATTGTAACTTTTCCAAGTTGACAGACAGGACAATAATAAAGGCATTTCTTTACAGGATTCATGTGTTGGGCTACTTCAGTGAAGTATATTTCAATTGCTCATGTTTTTCCTTAATTATTCCATAAACTTGTAGGTTTTCCAAATTTAAATGTTATAATAGGAATATTATTGCAAAATTTGTTTAAGTACACTATGTTCTGAACTGTTATTCATTTTAATATTTTCTTTTGATATCGGGCTTTGAGAATCCTTAATTAATAGCTTATCCCGATTGACCTCTTTCATTTTCCCTCATTATCCGGTTTAAGGAATCCTTAACTGCTCCTTGATCTCGATCGAAAACCACTTCACCATTCAGCCTATAGGATTTGATTTTGCTCAGCTACCTTGCCTTGTAACACTTCTTTTAGAACTTGATTCTGTTTTGTTTTCTTGATATATTGACTCCATAGCCCAATGGAAAATTAGAAAAGCACCTATCCATCTAAATCATTAATTCCACCAACGAATCAAAATCAAGCCAAATCAAGCATACATAACTAGCCTAAAATCAATTAAAATAACAAAGTTAAATCATTAAGAGAGAGCACTCTCTGAGCATTAGAAGGCTAGATCCTAATATCCAAAAGCAGTTGATAGTTACCTCGATGATTTATTTCTTTAGCCTTGAGAAATTACAGAGTGATAGTAACAGCCATGTTTACCTCCACCTTAACAGCATCATTTTGCATGTCAGCTAAAATGGTAGATTCCCTCTCTCTCAGCAAAATGGAAAACTCATAAACAAAAGCTTCAGCATAATGCAATTGGGCAGTCCCGAGGGAGGTTTCATATGAGCAGGAATGGAATTATAAACTTTGTTAAACCTCTTTGAAAAATCTTGCACCGATTCATTACTTGCTTTCTTAAAATTATTATAATTATTCAATGCTTGAACAGGATTCACCTTACTTCCCCACTTCCTTAAGAAATTGTCTTCTAATTGATCCCAGTTCTATATACTTCTTGGGGTTAAGGATTTAAACCATTTTCTGACTTCACCAATGAAACTTTGTAAAAACAATCTCCATTTAACGTCTTCTTCATCCACCTCCTCTAAGTCTATAAAATCATTAAATTGGTCAACATGTTGTTCTGCAGTGATTCTGTCCTCACCTCCATTTTTTTTTATTCTAGTAGAATATCCTTGTGGCAGATCATGAAGTTGGGCAGGAAAGACAAGAGGGACATATATGGTTGGGCTTAGAGGAGGAGGAACTCCTGCCATTGAAGAAGTGACAACAGTAGATGTACTAGCAGAAACTACAACAAGGGAGGCAGTTATCAAACTAGTAAGGGTAGTAGTAACAACAAATGTGATTGCAGGTAACTGTGTTACAAGGACCTTCAACTCAAAAATAAAAGAACTCCATTCAAGTAAAGGGATACCAGCTCTCCTTTTTAACAGAAATTCAAAATTATGAAGTTGCTTTAATTTTCTAAAGACTCTTGTTCCAATGACAATTCTGATTTGACAATTTCCCTAAACCCTTCTTTATGTTCTTTGGAAACAAGAGATGTGGTGTCTACCCATAATCTTTATAGATCTAGGAAAATTTTTGTTAATTGATTTTCTGATTTAGATCTAAAAAGTGTTTTCTCAAACTTTTCATCAAAATTTTATATCCTCAATACTTTGAACACCTCCAGAGGATAAATATGAAGATCTTAAGAGATATGGAGTCCCTGATTTTGATGAGCTACTATTTCCTCTAAGAATTTTCTCTAGATCATCAATGATCTTCGGTGGATCTGGATTTGGATTGCTTCTTGTGTAAATCTTCTTGGGAGCCACCTTTAAGCTGAAGATGTCAGTGGAGTCGCCAAGGTAGAAGTACATCCTCGAAATGTCTAATCTCTTGCTACCTTCAAGAGTTCGACTCCTGGAAAACGCACCAAAATGTTATCACTTTAGTCTAACAGGTTGGGTTGTATCAACCTATTGCTAAAGGTAACTATTTCAAACCACTTATAGCTCGAAGTTAGCCCTTCTAGCATGAGAGAGCTCTCTCAAGAAATACTAGATGATGCTCTGAATAAGCTCAATTATAGATGGCTAACTTTGGATCTTTGTATGGTTTGGTAGGTGAAAGAAAGTGTGATAATCACCACCATTCGGCATGGAGTTAGTTAAAAGAAAAATTTAATCACAGACAAACTTTGTTTTGTGGAAACTGAGGAACTTTTGGTTAACTAATGTGAAGTGGAAATTTAAATTCTATCACAACAAATTTGAAGGAAGTTGGAGCAACATTATATTGAATTCCAATTAATCAAACAAGCTACGAAAACTGACAATATAAAACATGAATGGATGGAACAAAACCAAAAAAGAGTTTCAAGTTAAAAACATAGTATTGCTGCAAATATATTAACTAGAAAAAAATGTACAAAATGTGGTTTTTTTCACATTCTCGATCCCTTACAGAGTCAAACAAATACAAATTTATAGAGAAACATCTCCATATGCCATTAATTATAAAATCTGCCACCTGGGGCTAGATTCGATTATCATGCTAAGAGACCTATTCCTATTTGATTTACAAAACATATTGATATTTTTTATTTTCTGTTTTGATACAATTTGAATTCAAATAGGATTTTAGCAATTTATGAGCCTTCAAAATTTTTGTTGTTGAACCTTACCGAATCAAACTAGATGTTGAGTCTGCTGAATTTGTTGATGTGCTCCTGCCACGTGGATGTGTTGACTTGTGTTCCTGGAAAAAAAGGATTTTTTTGTTTGATGATGTGCATACCCATGTGACCTGTAAGCCATCTGATTTCCCTATTGTTTGATGAAAAATCAAAATTTATAACGCAAAAAAAATAGTTTGACAGTTTCGTAGCAAAATTTGGTATCAAGCTACAAAAAAATCCGTCTGGTATTTCTTTGATCTTTTTGTAAGTTCTAAAGTCTTCTCTTATGCATTTTAGCCGAATTCATAGTATTAGAACTCCTTCATCTCAAATTTTCACATGCATTTTCATAATGATATGCTACAACAGTTTCATAGCAGATTTTAAGCTTAACTATGCGGAGTTGCTACGAAAGTTTGAATTCTCTGATCTTTTGATTTCTTATGTCTCTTTCTTCCTTATTATTACTCCTTATAGCATGTTTAACCATGTTTATTGTTGAAATTATAATTTTAGCATAATATAGGCAAAAATGTGAGAAATTTACCATACTTTATAGGTGCTTGCTACTTCAGCTAAAAGTTTAAGATTTCTTTTTGAGAGTTCACTTTTGATTAGCTCTACTTGAGTTTCCAATCCTTTGACTTGCTTTTGCAACTTATTTCTCTTTGCCTGTAACCATTTGTTCCTTTTGTACATATGCTTTAACATCATGTGCAATGGTAGAGTCCTCTTCACCATCCTTCTGGCTTTTTCTATAACTTCATCATAGAAGTCTAGTTGCTTTGACACCTGCTTTTTCAAATCCTTACCTTCTAGTTTGGCTTCTATCACTTCTTGCCTAGCCTCTCTCAATTGTTCTTGTAAAACTTCTATTTGGCTTTTTTCTTGCACGGGTCATTTTCCTTGTATTCTCTTTGTCGGCTCTGCCTTTTCGCTTCTGATATCTGTTTTGTTTGTTACATTGATCTTGTTACAAGCTTCTTGGTCTGTAAATGAAACCATGTTCCTCTTGTGTAAACTCAAGTTTCTTAGCCCTCTTGTTGTTTTTCTAAATTTATGTCTCTGACACTTGCAAAGGCTGCGAAACTGGACTTTCTTCAAGTTGAATTACTTCTGGAATATCACCTAATTTACCTTTCCCTTTACTATGATTTCTAGTCTTCCTTTTCCCTGTGCTTGTCTTTATTATATGTTCTGTTTCTAGTTCTTTCTCTTCCCTAGGAGTTGTTGACTCAGGTTTTCGAGTTTTTCTAGAAGAGGTAGTAGCATCTATCTCATAACCACTTAAGAACAAGAAAGTAAGCCAATCTCTGTTAAATTTATTTAGCTCTTCTAAAACAAGAAATTTTATGAGGCCATGATAAAAGAGAGAAGTATTTCTAGCATCAAGTTTGGCCTGGACTTTATCAACAATCTTCCCCAAACTCCAAAAATAAAAAGGGATGTTGAGAGGTTGTTTACCTGTAAAATGTAAGAGCACTTTAATGCGATACTGGTAAACCATATTAAACCTACCTTCACATGTAAAATATTTTTGGATGGCCATAAAAAATTTAGAAATTTGTTCTTTAAGGAAAACCCTAAAAATGCCAGCATTCATGTCAATTGCTTTGTATTCATCATCAATAAAATCATTACAGTTGAGTGACTGGAACTTTTGAACTTTGAACCACATCTCACCAAACCTAGGAATCTTTGTAGCACACGAAATTGTATCATGGGAGACTGCAAAATTCAACATGCCAACATTCATTTCTATTCCTATGAAATTCACAACAAAATCCTTAGCAATCTACCCATGGAAACCCTACAACTTCTGTCAGAAACACAGGCATTCGACGATGGAAAATGATTGGCTGAAAAATGGGTCTTCTTCCAAAAGATTCATGCCTCTGGGTTCATAGTGTACCACATAGCCTCCATTGTATTATTTCTTCTGTGCCATGGTTGCAACACGTAATGAGCTCCTTCTTGCCACCTGCAATTTTACCTAATGACAACTAGGCCTCTCTATGACAGTGAAACCAACTCTAAATGAAAAGGAGAACGATGGACCATGTGCTTTGCAATGTGAACATTTGGGTATAATGAATAAAAAAGTGAACTCTAACACATACTCGTGATCCATCAAGACTCTAACGCGTGATTTAAAAAAGAAATGGATGGTTATCAACATGGTTTTGTAGCGAAACAGGTGGCAGAAGTGACATATTTGCTGTGGAGTTTCAGGAACTTTACTTTGTTTTCATAACTGGACTTGCTATGAATTCCAACAAAAGTGGATAAACAATAATCATGAACAAGTGAGACCAACGCAAATGATGATTTTGATTCTGACTCATACTGTGTACCCCACTTAGACTCATGTTGACTCGACACATTGACTAGGTGACCAAATTGACATTTTGTACACACACGCACACACACACACACACACACATATATTGAAAATTTAACAACCTAGCTAATTTGAAAAATTAAATCCAAACTATCTCTAAGTGTTATCAAGGATAACACCATCACACAACATATTGAAGTGCACCAGGTTCACCACCGATCCACCCGAACTTCCAGCCCATCTCACCATGTAGCATATTGAGACCACATCTCCATGTCTTCAGCTGAACCCTCTGCTCCATAATCTAAACAATCCATCTCCCTCTAAGTTTCTTCGATGTGCACACTTTGATTCACTATCCCTTCAAACCTGGCTCTGATACCATGTTATTTTTCCATGATACTAGTGTCTAGGATAGGATAGAATCTTAAATCACTGACACTACCAAACCAAGTATCACAACAAGTCTACTTTGCACAACGGAATTATAAACAACAGTAAATATACTAGTGCACAAAATATACACAATTTTTTACAAATTTTACAACCCAACCTCATTATATTAATCCAATTGAATATTACAATAGTGTAGGGCTTACCACGGATAATAGCCCTCATACATCCACTAATACAAGACTACAACAATGACTAGGGCTTGGCGTCTGTCGTAATGACCACCAATATACCCAATACAAGATACTATGACCATCTGGCTATAGTGCGCTCTCTCAACCCCTCTTTGTCATACCATGTACACACTTGCCCGGTCCTTCGGCTCCCATCTGTAACATCTGCCTCTATCAATGAACCAATTCCATTTGGCCACTTAATATTGTCTCCAATTTGGCTACTTCTATGTGTACACTGATTCACTAGCCCTTCAAACTTGGCTATGATACCATGTTGTTTTTACACAATATTTGTGTATAGGATAGAATCTTAAATCAATGACGCTACCAAACCAAGTATCACAACAAGTCTACTTTGCACAAAAGAATTATAAACAACATTAAATCTACTAGTGCACAAAATATACACAACTTTTTACAAATTTTGTATCCCAACCTCATTATATTAAGCCAACTGAATAATACAACAATCCAGGGCTCTTGTACCAAGGATAATGGCCCTCATACATCCATTGATACAAGACTAGAACAATAACTAGAGATTGGCATATGTCGTTATGACCACCAATCTACCCAATACAATATACTCTAACCATCTAGTTGTAGCGTGCTCTCTCAACTCCTCTCAGTCCTACCCTATACACACTTGCTCGGTCCATCGGCTCCTGATCTGCAGCATCTGCCTCTATCAATACACCAAGTCCATATGGCCATTGAATCTCAACTCCAATATGATCTCTAGTCAATCATTCTTCCTTCAACACATCAACACCTCAAAACTCTTGTCGAGTTTTTCACAACTTTGTTTGTGAACAACTCTCATTTTCCCATTGTTGCTCCTCAACTACTTAGGGACTTCAGCTCATTACAGTCTTCTTGTGTTACTCCAATGAATACTAACCTATGGCATGAAGGGTTTCCACCTATCATTGCTATAAGTCCTTCTCCAACAATGAACACAGCCTAGGAGGACTACCAAACTCCTGTTGTAGATGTCCTACTCCATAAGGAAAGTCTAAGGCTACTCAAATTTCTCCTGGCTGATCATACCCATGAGCTCTTCTTCTGCCACTTCTAGCAATCCCTTAGTCATTCAAGAGAATTATTTCTTTGGGATTGAATTAATCCTCTACAATCCTCCCAAGTTATTTTTTAGGCTTATCCAACTCTGCTTCATCTAGGCCCACACTTGGTCCACTCACATGCCGCCCTCCAATATACCATGAGCATCCAATACATGTTGTAGCATTTACTCACTGGTTAGGGCATCCAAACACTATGATCACCCTTCCTCTTGGATGCTAACAAAGTTCTACAATTTATCATCTCCTAAGACACTCATCCTCTAGCATCCAATCATCTATCAAGATGACATATGCAACTCCCTACTACTTTCGCCTTGCCTTGGGATTTGTGCAATCTCTTAGCTATGGTTAGGGCATCAAAACAACCCTAATTCTACTCCAATTCACTGTGGCTCCCTTTCCTAACTAGATTTTTCTTCATTTTTGTCCTTCTAGGCATCCTTATGGATTGATTAGGCCTTGGAACCTCCAAAAACTACCCAACAACGTACAAACCTACTACAACAATATAAACCAACCGTACTAGCAAAGGAACCACCATTTTTTGGCCTGCGTCCTTTTCTATATGTCTACGGCTAGGAGAGAGGGTCTGACTAGCCCTCTCGACCTTCAAAAATAGTCACAAAACTTTTTTTTGTAGAAGTCGTTCCCTACAGCCAAGAACAGTGACAAAAACCCACACAAAACTAGCACAGAAAACAGTGAATCCTTACCTCTGAACTACGGCCTGATCTGGCAAGGAAGATGATCTAATCTAGAGATAAGCTTCCCACAAAACAAACATATTGGCCATCATACATGTTGCCTCATACATGTGGCTTTATCTCAAGGAATCTACACTTCAAAAATAGACAAAACCCTCCTTAAATTCATGCTTCATTGCTCCTTTCTTCTTACCTCAAAACCACACCAAAATTTAAAGTTAATCAATGATGAATGATCCTCCTTGGATGTCTCTAAATGACCCCAATTCATCTCTTATTTATGGGCTTCAAGAGGGTTCTAGTGAATAGCCCTAAAGGGAACTCCTTCAAGTAGGATGAATTTACTTTTAGCCCTCACAACCACACATTAAATTTAAAAATTAATATCTTGAGTTCTAGACCTCATATTTGGATGATTTTCATTTCCTTTTGTTCCTCTCAGGGTCCTCTATCATCACAAATCATCACATGTCAAATTATCATCATGGTTTTGGCCCCATAACTTTGGGTAAAAACACCAATCTTGGGCTCCAAGACCACTAGTCACTTGTGTGTCGCTCCAACCTCTAATCCCTGAACCCTAGGGGTTGGACTACCTCCCAAGCTACAAATCTCAACACTCCTTAGCGAGGGAGGTACTTCCAACATTAGGAAGTTTCCATAAACATCATCATCAGTGACACTATCCCATCTAACGTCCATCACTGCAAAATCTTTGCAAAATGAACCTTGAAATCTCGATAGTGCCTCTACCTAATATGAACTGAAATTGAAGACATCATCACCTCCATAGGGTTTCTCCCTCTAAATATAGACTCCCTATGATTCTACATGATCTCCATTGGCTTAACTTGTCACTAATCTGGTGTCCTACATGGTGAGTCAGAGTTGTGGTTGAACATGGAACATCATCCCCGCAACACAATCCTGCAAGCACTCATCCTCCTGGATAAAATACAACTCATGAAAATCCCTCCAATATCGGATATGAAACATCATGATCCAGTGAAGAAATTGGCCTTCCAATCCATAATCCATCACATGAATAAATCTCGATCATGTCGACCTTATCCATTCCAAAGAAATCCTCGAGTTGTCCCAACGATCCATGGCAAGTCAAAGGAAGTTCATGATCTGCAAACCACCACACAACATACTGAAGTGCACCAGGTTCACCGCTAATCCACTAGAAATCCCAGCTCATCTCACCATGTAGCCTATTGAGACCACATATCCATGTCTTTGGTTGAACCCTCTAATTCATGATATAGACAATCCATATCCCTCTAAGCTTCTTTGTGTACACACTCTGATTCACTAACCCTTCAAACCTAGCTTTGATACCATGTTGTTTTTCCACAATACTAGTGTATAAGATAAAATCTTAAATCACTGACACTACCAAACCAAGTATCACAACAAGTATACTTTGCACAACGGAATTATAAACAACAATAAATCTACTACTCCACAAAATATATAAAACTTTTTACAAATTTTACAACCCAAATTAGTTATATTAATCCAATTTAATAATACAACAATATAGGGCTCCCATACTAGGGATAGTGGCCCTCATACATCCACTGATATAAGAATACAACGACAACTAGGGATTGGTGTCCTTCATGATGACCACTAATCTACCCAATACAAGATACTCTGACCATCCGGTTGTAGCACGCTCTCTCAACTCCTCTTGGTCATACCGTGTACACACATGCCCGATCCTTCGACTCTTTATTTGCAACATCTACCTCTGTCAATGCACCAATTTTATCTGGCCAATTAATCTCGGCTCCAATCTTCTCTCTAGTCTACCATTTATCCTTCAACGCATCAACACCACGAGACTCTTATTGAGGTTTTCACAACTCCTTTTCTGAACAACTCTCATCTTCCCAATGTTACTCTTCAACTACTTAGGGACTTCATCCTAGTATAGTCTTCCTACATTGCTCTAATGAAGACTAACATAGGGCATAGAGGGTTTCCACCTATCACTCCTATAAGTCCTTCTCCAACAATGAACATGGGCTAGGACGACTGCCCAACTTCTGTTGTAGATATTCTGCTCCACAAGGAAAGTCTAGAGCTACTCAAACTGCTCCTGGTTGATCATACCTATGAGCTCTTATTCTGCCACTTCTAATAATCCCTTACTCCTTCAAGAGTCATGTTTCTTTAGGTTTTAATCAAGCCTCTATAATCCTCCTAGATTTTTATTTAGGCTCCTCCAAATCTACCTCATCTAAGCCCACACTTGCTTGATACGTGTCCCTCCAAAAACCCACAAGTGTCCAATACATGTTGTAGCATCTTCTCAATGGTTAGGGAATCCAAACACTACGATCACCCTTCCTCTTGCTGCTAGCATACTTCTACTGTAACAGCCCCGAGTTAAAAATTCATGTAATAAAAGTTAATAAAGTCAAAATAAGACCATGGTTAAGGGACACTTATTCCAAGCTGAATTTTGGGCAAGATATCCTAGTGGGAATCACTTGTTGTGTTTATGGCTAAGGGGAAATTGGAAAAGGCAATGGCTAAGGCTTTGAAAATGCAAAAAGGTATTTTTTGCATTTTAGTTATGAAAATAATGGAAATTAGGAGAAAAGGGAGGTGAAAGGTCGCACGTTTCATGTGAGGAGAAAATTGAAGAAAATAGAGGTCTCATCAATAAAAATACCTTAGAGCATCAGTTGGTAGCCTTTTTCAGTTCATTTTTGGAATTATTCTCAGAGAGGAGAAGAGAACCAAGAGGAGAAGGAAAGCACACAAGCAAAGGAAGGACAAGTAAGCAAAGGAAAGGAAAGGAAATCAAGGATAAAGCAAGGAAAAGTTGGATCAATAAAATTCAATAGGAATACTTGTAGGTAACAGGTTGAATGTATGATTTCCTAGCTGGTTTTAACATGCATGGTATGTGCATGTTGGTATTTGGTTATTTTTTTGTCATTGACATGGGTTTTGTCGAGTTTTGACAATGGATTTTAGCCTTGTCTTGCCATTTCCAGATAGGCATGGTGTGATGGGAATTTTCTTGGTTTGAACTTTGGACTGCAGGAAGATTTTGGATCAGGGTGATGTGGTCTCAAGAAAATTCCCAAAGGCCGAAGAATCCCTTGATTGGTAATGGCGGGATACACAGTAAAGCCTAAGGATGGATACGGGAAAATTCCTCAAGGTATTGGAGAAGAAATTATGAGGCATCCAAGCTCAGTTTGGTTTTGTGGTCTTGGTACTAGTTTAGGTGAGATCAAAGTATGGTGAGGGTGGAGGTGGTTTAACCTTTGGATTCCCTTTATTGTTTTTGGATTGGTTTATCCCATGAGATCCCACATTCATGATTAAAATATGGCACAGGGGTGATTCGTTGAAAGAAATACTTGGTTCATCCAATATATGGTTGGGTGGTACGTGGAAGTCTTGAAATTGGTTGGATTTTGCCTATGTTTCTTTTGATGAGTAAATGTACTTTTTATTATGTGGCTTTAATGGTCGTTCTCTCATTGTTATTTATATGGTTATATGTTGGTTATAAGAATGGTTATGTGACATATCTCAGTCATGGATCTATTCATGTTTTTACTTGTAACTGAATGAATAATGAATGTAAGACCTAATTGGTGTTATGACAGCTAATGTGAGAAGGCATCTACCCTTCTTTTTAAATCTCAGATAAGTTTTCAATTCATTATGTTTAGACTTTCATGAATGACATGTAGGTTGCATATTACTAAGTGTTTGACGAAATGTTAATATCAATTGGGGAATAGATTCAATTTTGGTTTACAAGCATTGTCTCTATGTCATTTATAATTTCTAGAAGTTTCACTGAGTTCTGGGCAGAGGCCTGAGTCGTGGCCCTAAAAAAGCGGCTCAGAATTCAGGGTCATTGGCATAGAACTGAGCAAAAAATTCCATATTCACTAGGAAGTATGCCTATGGGAGTGACTCGAGGCTTATAATCACTTGGAGGCCTTGGCAAGGGAGCGACTGGGGCTTTAACTGAGGGCAAAAGAGAGTTACTCGGGGGGTGGACACTTGGAGGGGTTGGGTTTCTCCTGGAGGTCCTGTAGCACCTAAGGGAAGTCAGTAAGGTCTTAAGTTGTCGACCCCATTTCCTTAATGTCATATAGGAGGTTGAGACTTATCATAGTGACCCTCAACTCATGTTTACCTTGGGTAAACCAATGGAAGTAGGTAAATGTGGGAGGAGGCATGTTACATCTACAATTTGTCCTCTCCTAGGACATTCATCCTCTAGCATCCAATCATCAATCAAGATGACATTTGCAACTCTCTGCTACTGCCACCTTGCTTTGGGATATGTGCAATATCTAAGGTCAGGTTACGACATCACAACAACCCTAATTCTACTCCAATTCACTATGGCTCCCTTTCCCAACTAGGCTGCTCTTCCTTGTTGTCATTATAGGCATTCTTATGCACTATTTTAGGCCTTGGACCTCCACAAACCACCGAACAATGTACAAACCCGCTACAATAATACAAACCAACCTTACTAGCAAAGGAACTACCATTTTTTGGGTCGTGACCTTCTCTATATGTCTTCGGCTAGAAGAGAGGGTCTCACTAGCCCTCTCGACCTTCACAAATAGTCACAAAACTTGTCGCTATAGTAGATTTTCCCTGCATCCCAAAATAGTGAAAAAAACCCACACAAAACTAGCACAAAAAATTGTCAATCCTTACCTACGACCTGTTGCCTAATCTGGTAAGGAAGATGCTCCAATATAGAGATAGGTTTCCCACAAACAAGTCCTCATGGTCATCATACATGCTTCCTCAGACCTATGACTTTATCTTAAGGAACATGCACTTTCTAAAGAGACAAAACCCTCCTAAAATTCATGCTTCCTTGCTCCTTTCTTCTTGCCTCATAACCGCACCCAAATTTAGAGTTAATCCGTAATGAATGATCCTCCTTAGATGTATGTAAATGACTCCAATTCATCTCTTATTAATAGGCTTTATGAGGATTCCAATGAACAACCCTAAAGGGCACTCCTTCAAGTAGCCCGACTTGACTCCTCACAACGACACATTAACTTTAAAAATTAAATCTGGACTTCTAGACCTCAGATTCAGATGATTTTCATTGCCTCTGGTTCCTCTCGCTGTCCTCTATCATCACAATTCATCACATGTCAATTTCTCCTCATGTTTTTTTCCCCACATCTTTGGGTATAAAACCCCAATATTGGGTTCCAAGCCCACAAGTCACATTTGTGGCACTCCAAATATTTTGTGGATAAATTCATTCTACAAATAGAAGCAATCTCCATAGATCTAGTGGCTTAATCTAGAAACAACCAAGAAAAATTTTCAATGATTTCCTTAGATATGTTTGAAATATGGAAGGAATACCTACTTGGAATCCACTGCAATCTTCCTCCTCATCTCAGCTTGTTAGCTCCAACACCAACTCCAATTTCTATAATTGGAACCTGTAATCATCCAAAACAACCAAGAGAACCAAAACATATAAATAACAAATACAAACAACTCTAAACAATAAGCCAAGGATTCATGTTTTACATATGCATAAATAAGACGTAAGTATAGGAGAAACAATGCATTTTTGTATTAATAAAAGTAGGAAAATATTACAACCCTATAGGCCTTGGCCTTGTGAATCTCTCCCAACTATCTTGTCCTTCATTTGCCATAATAGTAAGCATTTAATCACACCTCAAGCACACATATTATGGACCTCTTGACACAATTGAGCAACATAATGGCATAATTCAGAGTCTCTAAAATCCAACCCAGACTCTATGGGAGGAAGTGAATTATAGGGTACATGAGGTGGTTTGGTATTTACCATTCTAGTGCTTAGATCCACATTAGAAGGAGGTAAGTTCTAGGAGATAAGAGATAAGACATAAATATTAGGAGTTCGAGATTCGATCCAATAGTAAATGGTTAAAACCACTTCTGAAGCTTCTAGAAAGTGAAACTTAAAAATTAATTTTTATTTTTTTAAATCATTTCCAACTATCATCACATTTTTCAGGAAAGAACCCTACGTTTCCCAGTGTAGTTTCCATGTGTGCAACTTGCGTCAACATAGTCTGTCTTAAAGGTAAGTGTGATGACCCACAAAATCAGGTTTTTTAGCGAATGTAATCCAAGATTCATGTAACATTTGTAAAGAGAATGATCTTGGATTTTAGGGGGTGATTGCAAAGTGTCAATGGATGGTGATAGATCCAGGTTCAAGGCCATTCATTTGGACGTGAAAAAATGACCTGTAATAGATTGACCCCTAAAGTACAAAGTCATAATTTATGGCTTAGGATTGAAGTTATTTACTATGTGAAAAGTCTGAATCAAGAAACGACTGGTTGAGATCATCAATTGACTGTTACGACATAATATCATCTTTGAGGTAGGCGTACCCATACTCAACATATAAGCCATCTTACATGTACAATGATCTAATTCACGTCCATTGATTACATATAGTGAACCCATGTTTGTATGAATTTCTGTATGACCATAGCCATCATACTTTGTAGATATTGTATGAATCTTGAAATTGCAACCCAGATGGATGAAACTAGATTCGAAGTCTTCTACCTCATCCCTCGATAGTACAAATCTAACCATGTGAATAGATTTTTTGGATTCAAACATGGTAGACACCATTTGATTGTCGGCCACTGATGAAATTCATTAACCAATGTGAGAGGAACCACCGATAATGATAATGGTTCTCAAGGTACTACAACGCTATCTATGAGGTGTGAATAAATGAGTTGAAGTCGAACACCACACAGAATGATGAGAACTTGATGTCCATACTTCCTAGATAATGTTTTGATGTCCATAAGAAGTGACCCGTCGTAGGAGGGCCTTGATGTATCCCCCATCAATGAAACAAGATGGGTATCAAGATTTGAGACAAAATGCGATGCTTCAAAGCTAGTTCAAGGTGGTAGACTTGAAATAAGTCTTAAGGTATTATTAGTAGATGCCAATTGACGGTGGAATTTCTCTTGAACATATTAGCGACACTTATATGGAGTTGGCAACATTAACTCAAAGACCCATCATGAAGCCTTTCAACAAGGTGTGATCAACAGAGAGGCAACCGAATTCTCCAACCCAAAGTATTCATGGAGGTGAAAGAGTGTCATATTCAGGAGAGACTCGCTACCATAAATAGGTTTTTATGTATTATTTCCCCAATTTCCCCACCATTTCTGGAAAGCACCTCTTTACCTCTTTATTTTTTACAAGCTTGAGGAGGATAACATATGCTTGATCTATAAGTTCATCCTTTAGATGAATCCTTTGAGTATTTTTAATGAACCCTCAGAAGAAGTGGTTCAATCTCATCATGCTTGACGAGTCCTATGTTTTTTATGTTTTTACGAGTCCAACGAAGGTGTAACTAGACTTAAGTTTTCATATTTAGAGAGTTTGAAAATGAGGCGAAAAATAAAACTCTGAGAGGTTCCTTTTCATAAATTTAGTCCCTTGGGCCCTAAAAGGAATAAAACAATACCTAGGAGAACCTTTTGGCCATGTTTGACTAAAGTATTCCTTTTTCATAAATAGTCCATCCAGTCTGGAAAATGGTTAAATATTTTACTAGGCAGATTTCCTTTCATTTACTTGAACGAGCTCGAAAGAGACAAGTGCTCAATAATATTTTCATATTTTGGGAGTCTGAAAAGAGATTAAAGAGGACTCCTCCTAGAGCAATGAGTGGTAAAGGGTTGCAATTGGTTTCGGTCATGATGGAACTTCTCAAAACATGTGGAGGTCAAGAGGTAGGTTAATAAGGCCACTCATCACAAAAATTCCTCTAAGAAAGGGTAAAACACTAAGTTAAAGATAATGATCAACTAAGCATATGGTGACAATGGAATGAGAAAACCAAGGCTCATATTGCATAAACAAGCTCATAAAAAGTGACAATCACAGGAATAGAGAGTGGGGGATTCATTTTTTTCATAAGATTTAACGCGAATGAAAAAGTGATAAAATTATACTCAGTAACTTATTCTCATGTTTTTACGAGCATGAGAAGGAAAAAAGACTAAGATTGGAATAGGTTTCATTTTTTACACAAGCTTGAAACATAGAAAACTATGATTGAGAGTGGTTTCATTTTTACACAATCTTAAAAGAGAGAAAATCTATGCTTGAGAGAAGTATATGGCTCCAGTATAAGGGTAGAGGCATGCCCCCCCAGCTTCGTTTCATTCGCCACCTCTTCATATGGACTTAGTAGACTATTGGTTACTAATATATGTTCACTGGGAAGGAAGGAAGGAAGAGGATCATGTGATAGGAGGAAATAGAGGTGACAAAAAAAGTGAACTATGTTCATATGGTTGTTTCATTTTTATGTGTGCTTGAAACATAGAAGAAACTATGCTCTTGGAGGAATTGTTTCATTTTTTAACAAGCTTGGAACAATAAAAGAACCATGCTCAGGGTGACTTGTTTCATTTTTTAACGAGCTTGACGCAATAAAGAACTATGCTCATATAACCTTGTTTCATTTTTTAACAATCTTGACACAAGAACATAATTATGCTCATAGGTTTGTTTCATTTTTATGAGAGCTTGAAACATAAAATAAACTATGCTCGTGGTAACCTGTTTCATTTTTTAATGAGTTTGACACAGTAAAAGAACTATGCTCATAGGTTGCCTTGTTTCATTTTTTAACGGGCTTGACACAAGAAAAGGAACTATACTCAAGGGAAATTGTTTCATTTTTTAACGAGCTTGATACAAGAAAGGGAACTCTGCTCATGGAACCCGATCATGACCTCCATGAGGCCATGGCTTCCAAGAGTTTCTCATCAGATGGAAAAATAATGCTCTGGGAGGAATACATATCAAATGATCCATTGAAAATATCAGGCTCCAATTCCCCTATTAAATGATTCACCATATCACCTATTGGATCCAAGTCAAAAGAAGTTGAGAAAATAGTGAAAGGCTCTTCATCATTGGTAGGCGTGGGCATGAGACAGGTTGCCACATAATTAACTTGTGGTGGAGGAGATACCACTTTCATATTTAGAACGTTTTAGGAAATTTGATGATTGGCATTCAAATCAGGACCAACGAATGAAAGTTGATCAATAGTTGTAATTTTCCATCTTGCGGGAAACACATCACTCGAAAGAGTGTAGACACGACAACGTTCATCGCATAAAAAGAGTCTCGCCCAAGGAGAAAATTGAAATCCAAAGGGCCTTGGACTACCATAACATCAATACATATAAAAAAAAAAAATCCAAGTTAACATGCAACTGAGGAAGGATGTTAAAAGCTAACATACTCTTAGTAACGAACACAAACTAAGGGGAACCCTAATCTTGCCAAGCAGTCGAGGATAGAATTCTAACAAAAGCTCCCTCATCTATAAAAATGTGATAATTTTTTTTTATCATATGCATTCACCATGATTTGGCAGGGCATGTAATAAGGGAGACGAGGTTCTGTCAATTGAATCCAATCAAAAGAAATGACCTAATCACTTGGAGGGGTTTCCATGAGAATGAGAAAAATAACCCCTTGTTTAGCGCGATATGAAGAAACAAGAAGAACCTTAGTGGTATGAACTTCACTCTCTAAGGGGGGAGTACGGTCGATGGAAAATGGAATTGAGTCAACTACTTTCTTAACCAATGGTTCGTTAGAAAAGGACTCATGGTATTCACGATCGGAGAGAGTGGTATTGACTAAAATTAGGTCAATCACTTCATCAACAAATGGAGGATTATGGGAAAGCTTACAGTAACCAGTTGGAAGTAGCTGCTGAGAAGTATTAATGCTTTCCAACACTTTGGATGCTTCATCCATATAAGGGCAAAGGTGAATTCGATGATTCCCTTCACATAACCTACAAGGAAACTTAAGTTTACCTTTATTCCAGGGAACCTTATTATCACCATTTGATGGTTTTTCATCAACATAATCTCTAGAGGGAGACGAAAAGGGCTAATGTGAGCCTTTAGAACACACTTCTAATGCCCGTGGAATGTAAGGGAAATCTCTAAGAAGGTGATCAACCTTACAAATATTGCAAGGGAATTTGATTTTACGAGGCTTGTTGGAAGTTTTCTTGATATTAGTTTCATTTGTAGCAATGGTTTCTTGGTTTCGCCCTTACTTATTTGGATTCTTCTTGTTCTTCCCTTTCTTCTTCTTGTTATCTCCCTGGTTAATACGATCAAGACTTTCACCAAGAGAGGAAGAAGAAAGGAGTGAAGAGACATTGGGCGAAGAAGGAAAAGGGTCATCTTGAGGATTAACGTGATATTTATGTTGTTCAGGTGGAGGACTCGGTTGTGAAGCAGTTTGGACATTCAGAACCAAAGAGGCTGAAAACAACCGAATGGGTAAACCTATGGTAAATTCGAGAAGGGAAACATAGCCATATAAGGAGCACCAATATTTCCAAAAGAGGGAAAATGACCAGGATTCCCATGAGAGGGGTTTCCTTGACTGGCAGACTCTATAAATGTTGCCATCAGAGTCAACCTAAGGTATACTAAGGAGTAAAAAGTGAGTTAAATAATTGATTTTGAAAAGTAAAAATGAAACAAAATGGGTAACTAGGCATAAAATGATTGTCAGGTCACTGTGACTTGTAATATATGATTAAGTACGTGCATAAAATCTCCCTGAATGTTGTGTTTGATCTATCGTGACTAACAAGGTGGTTGAATTAGTTAGCTATGGCAAGTTTGTGTTGAGAAATCTATGGCATCATATATTTAACTTGATTTATATTTTATTATGACATTATCTTATGATGTTTCACTTGTGATATATTCTTTCAATTTGTTATGTTATTATCATTAAGACTAATGCCAATCCATGAAGATTACAAAAAATGGAACACAAGATATAGGAACACAACAAGGGAAAAACCCTAAGTAGGGTAAAACCCTGTCAATAACTCTTCCTTTAGTAGATTCAAATCACAGTGAGACAACCAAGACTCTTGACACCTAGACCAAAAAAAACTTTCATCCATCAAGTCAGCCTAACACACATCAGTTGACAAGTAGTTCATCTTGGCTTTCTTATCTAGGGACACGATATTAATTTCATAGATATATGAAAAACTCTACTATGATTTATTGCAAAACCTAGATTCCATCTTCGAGACACAAAGCCTTAGATAATAATTCAATCAGATAACAATTCTCCTATGCATCTAAGGTTTCAAAAAAATTTAGAATTTACATGTTAGACTCTACTAGGGTTGGTTGCAAACCCTAGATTTTTATCATAAAACCTAAATCATATCAAAAAACAATATCATCGTATCCTAGAATATCAATCTTCACTAGGGCTTTATTACAAACCCTAGAATTCACAAACTATAAGCCTCAACAATTAAGTTAACATATTCACACGTACATATATAGGATGCATTTCAGATCAATATCTACTAGGTAAACTAAATACATCAAAGTTAGATATACAAAAATTTCATTTAAACTAGGGTTTCGATCATACAAACAAATATATACTTAGGGTTTTGATCCTAAGACCTTATTTTAGCTAATACAAGGGTCTTGCTTATAAACCCTACTTTACCAAACCCTAAAGTTCTAGGATTTCAATACATAACTTAGACATTAACATCAAACCCTAAAGGACTAGGGTTTATATCATAACAATACCAAAAACCTAAACATAAAATGAATAGGTTTTCTATATTTCATCAAAACTCTAAGTAGACTAGGGTTTCATAATCAACATTGACACACCTTTAGGTTACGGTTTTATAGTGAGCCTTTCATGGTTCCACAAGAAAGATCAAATGATAATATAATGAGGGTAGATTTAGTCTAATGATTAATTATCCTTAACGAGAATCTTTAAGATTCAAAACCCTAAACATAAGATAGTTAGTAATACAAGACAAATTTAAAAATATTTCTTTTGCAATTTTTTTAGTTAAAGACATACCTAAAGTTGCTACTTGTAGTGTTTCTTTTCAAGTGTTCTCTCTTAATATTTATGCCTACAATACTTATTGACAAGTACAAAAAAATATACATGTACAATAACATAAATTCTCATTAAGGTTTCGATTGCCTTGAGTGGATTACAAACTTTTATTTTCTCTAGGGACATTGTGCTACTTACAAGCCCTAGATATCATGAATTAGAAACATGAGTATATATTAACAGTCTTCAAGCCCATCCTAAGAACATAAAAGTAACCTAAAACATTATTATTCTAAACCAAATGATATTTCAATGTCACATACCCCTTTGTTCTCTATTGTATTTATTGTTCTCTTTGATTAAATGAAGACATATTGTTAAAGGTTAGAGAAATAAAAAACAAGATAATACTTGACCGTTGGTGAAATATTCATGACTTTTTCCATATGGTGGAGCAACACATCAATTTCTTCATCATTTAATAGTCAGTTTTCTTCGATGTAACTTTCCTTTCTTCAAATATAATGACTGTAACGTAACCTGATTTGGTCCTCAAAGTCTGTGGTGATTGTAACTTTATAACAGGCTTGCAATGTCCTTTGGTTACATCTCTTGCAATACCTTTGATACAAATTTGATTATTGATAGGAATCATTTTTTATTGGCCTTGAGTTCTCTTATCACTCTCCCCAACTTCCCAAGGCTGAAAATGGGATTGAATAAAGGTAACCACAGATCAGGCTTTAGGTCAGGTAGCTAGCCCTACTAGGACCAGAGAGGGCTCTCTCGTTGTCAATTTTGTAGTCAAAGGAATGACTAAAATATATAATGATCTTAGGCTAGGTATGAAAGCTCAATAAATAGGATTTTTTTGATGTTTTAAGTGATGGATAGAAAGGTCAGTGAGAAGACTGTGTGTAGGATTTTTAGGTTTGAATTCCAAGGTCAATTTACAGATAATATGTGAGGCTATATAGGTAGTTTGAAATCATGTTTAATAAGTCATCGAGTATATGATGAAGTAATAGAGAGCCTGAATGAGCACTAAGGTGAATTCATACATTTAGAAGCAAACAAACATAACATGTAAACCTTGTCTAAAACAGAGCATATGAACAAACATGATTTCTGATCATAAAATTACAAGATAAACATATGGAAATATGTATATGAAAGAAGAAGATATATCATTTAGCATGAATAGATAAACATACATAATAAGAACAAATATGTCCAATGCATACGACAAGTGTCTCAACACAAGTTCTACAAATATGTCTTTGATTTCATTCCAAATTGTTGATTACAAAAGCTCCACTGCAAAATGAAACTATCCAACCACACAAAAGACCAAAGAGAGTCTACTTATAGAAAATTTGGGCAATGACACCTCATCGGCTCGAAATCCCATCCAAAATGGATCATAAATACATAAGATGATTCATTTCCTAAATTATATGGAAGTTAGAAACCATTCCCTGAATTTTAGCTATGAATTAGGAGTGTTTGTCCCTTACATTAAATTACATATTCCCTCATGATAAGAGGCCAAAAACAACTCAATAACTCTAATTCCAACTCATATGACAACAAAACATTGAATTTGTGACATTTTCTGAGCTTCACAAGTGTCCTAAGGAATCCAATGTTCATTTGTAACATTTCTAACAGAAAGGTAACAAAAAATTGCAAAAGTGTAACATAAGTTTGTAAGAACTTTTGATGTACTTTTAAGAGTCCAAATCCACTTCTGAAAGAATGGTCAACTAGCCCTGTGTGTCTAGTTTCCATAACATCTTGAATTTTTCAAAATTACCCATGAGAAGGCCTCCAAAAATCCATTCTCCTAAGGTTACTCCAAAATCGTAACAAAGGCTCCAAAAAGGTGGCAGAAGCATGAAAAATGAGGGGTTTTTGGGCATTTTGATACATAAAAACCCATGAATTCGACCTCCACTACCTTACATGCAACACACTACATCATGATAAACTCAATTACATCATGGGTAGTTCCATTTTTGACCACAGGACCAAAAAAAAAAAAAAACTGATTTATGGCATAACCGTAGTGTTTTTCCAGATAAAGGTAGTGAAATTGTCATAAAGGTAGCGTGGTATTATGCACCCAATTTGATGATGCTCCCATGCTCAATTTTGACTCTGCTAGTTGTTGTAAACAGGTGAGTGTGTGTGCTAGCCATCTGAAGTGTTTTCCTAGCAAAAACCATCCTCCAAGGTCTTCAAATACCAATTCTCCCAAAACTGGAGCTATAAAGGCAACGTGGCTCTGTAACTGAGGCAAAGAGCTCATTTTTAGCTATTTTTTTATCCTCCTGAGCAGAATAAAAACTGATGTAGCAATACAAGTGTATATAAATGATGTATTCATCGATCCCAATCCAAAAATATCTTTCTTTCATCAATTGGATGTTCCAAGAGTAAAGGTAGCGTGAACACGTTGCGTTTATGTTGTTCGCAAAAATTGTTAAAATTTGCCCAAAATTGCAAAAAAAAAAATTCAAACTTCTCCAAATTTTCTCAAAAATGGTTCAGAATTGCTCCATGAATACCTGAGATGGTATGTTGTGCTATGAAGGAAGCATCAGCAACCAAATCCAACTTACCCTTCTATTTTTTCTTGATTAGGGTTTCCTTGAGTTTTTCCTTCAACTACTTGACCTTGACCTTAGAGACCTTATTCCTTGTATAGTAATGAGAAACCCTATGTATTTGAAATTTTTTGTCTCTTTTGGCCTCTTCAAGAGATTCTCCAAATGTCCATTGACTTTATCTAGCCAATACTCACTGTATTGTTCAATTTCCCTCAAGATGAGCTCATCCACTATCATGTGTGTTTGTGGTGGAGATGCTTCTCTTTGTTGTTGCAGTGCCTTTTTTAGGCCTCTAGTTGTTGGCATCTTCCTTCTAACCTGTTCTCCATCCTCGTCAAAGTCATCAATATCAACTACTTCTTTTCCATTTACATCTTTCTTGCTAGCATCAAACTTATGTATATTCAAAAGCAGTTGGTTTACCTTCAATTGCATGTTTTCTAGCTCAAGGAATGAAATCATGAAGTTGGCCCTGGACAAGCTGTCCTTAAGATCTCTAATCTCAACATCTTTCTCCATAATTACCTGTTTTGTGGATTTTTTCTCTTCATCCATCTCCAAACCTTCCATGTCAGCATCAAAATGGATGGGCTCCTCATGATGTGATGATGATCTTTGTCTTGTTGATGTAGGCTTGGCCCCTTCCACAATGTTTGGAGCAAACACAAGCCTCCTACCTCTCTAATATGTCTGATTCACCTCAGCCCTAGGTACCCTCTTGAGTGAAAATTTGCTAGCTAAGCCAATCTCTCTTTGCTTGGATGGTGTAGCTGATGATGTACCTTGGCTAGTTGGCTGACTAGCACGAGGCAAAAAGACACTAGACTAATTGAAGGTCTCCCAAGTGATATTCTTCTCTTCAAGATGGTGCAAGACAATTATTTTTGTCAAACAATGATGAAATATATTGATATGATGGTCCTCTCCTTTTCTTTGCACCTTTTTATCCATTTTAATGAGGCTCTTACATAGCAAGTAAGATAAATTCATTGCCTTCATGGCTATGAAATGCAATAAAATCCAAACATGGTATTGATACAAAGTGGAGAACTTGCCTTCACATGTGAAGTATTTCATAATAATCTTCATCAAGGGTGTATATCTATCCAATAGCTATCTCATGGGAAAAACATGTGTAGGAGCCTCCCTGTATTGTGATTTCAAGAAGGGTTTATAGCTATGAAGGTGTAGCTGTGATTTCTTGAACCAGATTTCCCCCTTACTAGGGATCCCAGTGACTGATGCAATGATTTCTATTGACATAATGAAATTCACCCCTGCAATTATAGCTTGATTTTTCTTGAGTGAAGTGGCAAGCAAAAATCATTGAAACCCATTTCTTGAACTCTCTTGCAAAATTTAAACAACCAACATCTTCAAATGATTTTCTAATGAAGGGCGACGCCATTATCTCCTTGGTATGTAGTGTCTCAAACCTACTGACTTTGCCTCCCTTATTATAGGTATTCTTTTTTGTATCACTGCTTATAGTATCCATTTTGCAAATCTTTTCTTGGATGCACTAGAAAACAAGGGATTTAATTGTTTTTGTTTTTTGTTTTTTGTTTTTTTGTTTTGTTTTTTTGTTTTTTGTTTTTTGTTTTTTTTTTTGTTTTTTGTTTTTTTTTTGTTTTTTTTTTTTTTTTTAAGTGAGAGGGGATGAGGGGGATAGGGTCGCTCTAAATTCTTGAGAAAATTTAGAGGTATAGGGAAGAGTGTTAGGAATCAAATGGAATTGGAAATGGAGGAAATGGGCGAGGCGAAAGGGCCCAAAAACTAGAAACACAGGCTCACACTGTAAAACCGTAGCATAAGCCTAGGGTTTAGTGAGGAAATGTTGAATTAGGGTATAAATGTATTGGGAAAGGGTTAGGGAAGGTAAGTTCAGTGCAATTTAGAGAAAATCATCCAAAAATTCAAGGAGATTCGTGTGATGACATCCAAAATTTGACCTAGATGATAACCAGAGCGAGAAAACCCAGATATGAGCCATTTTGGAATTTTGCATATGAAAGGGCAAGGAGTTGATATTTATTGATGCTAACTTGTTGAGCGAGGGAATAAGACTTCAACTTGCTAACTTGGATCGCTGCAACCGGTCGCTTAGCCCTTGAACTCAAAATTTGTTGTGTATCCACATAAAGGTAGCGGTTTTTCTGATAACCGTAACATGGAGGAAGCTTGGGCACCTTCAGGGGAGAAAGAACGAATAAGAAACCTATGGAGAGGTTTCTTAAATGGATGTGTAGCTTCACACCTCAAAAAATTGCAGGGAAGATGATTTTCAATGAAGGATTTACCATAAAGGTAGCGAAAAGCAAAAAGCTACGTTTTTGCATAAAGGTAGTGAAATTGCAGTGATGGGAGAATTTTGACTTCTTATGGAAAAGTGTGGCTGGTCTGAGGTCGAAATTGAATTTTCTTGTTAGAGAGGTGAAATATGAACATGAAATGAGAGAATGAGAGGCTTTTTTTAGTCTTTATATCCTTGGAAGTCGATTTTGTCTTTAGTGAGATAGTGGGTCCCATCACATCTTTCATCAATTGCTTTGATAATTGTAGCTTTGGAACTTATGAAATATTTGATCATGAAAACAATTTTCGAAACCTTTATTTCAAGATTTTCATCATTACTGCTTCTTCAGGGAAAAGTGATTTTGGTGGTGAAATAACTGATTTTGTGATTTGACCCTAAAACCTAATGATGCTACTGAGTTGAATGAGGACCATGGTGGTATGACTAAAATGAATATGGAGACCTTGCAATGATTACTCATCCAACTAAGAGATGGTAGTGGCCAACAGGTGAAAATATTTTTTGGAAGGAGCAGTAATATTCCTAGACACACTAGCAAGCAACCAAATTTTTATTTGAAGACCTAATGAAACCATACAAATTTGACTCGATGCCCTAACAACAAATTTGAAAAAGCACATTTGATCACTGAACATTTGGACACTAACATTGGCTCCAGCTGGGGATGGCTGCTCCTTCAGGAGGCGTCAAGAACACCATAGACCAAGTAGCCTCATCCATTGGGCAATGGAGTCACTGCAGCTACAATCCTCAAACTAATTCAAATCAAACTGAAAACTGAATTGTACATTATCAACTGCAAACTCTATTGGAAACTGACATTGAAAAATATGCTAAAAATGTTGAGCTTATTCGTTACACCTTACCTACTCTAACTGGTCCATAAATCACTTTATCAACTGAAGTCGAAGATCCAATTTAACTAATAAAGCAAATGCCTATCTCATTTCCTGCTCCTCCTACTTTCCTCAAAAGAAAAGTGTAGTGGTAATGACAACCCCAATTGAAAACTTAACCCAATCTCTGTGTTGGCAAAGAAAACAAACTCCATCTTTTCAGATGCTTCCAAAAGACTGCCCAAGGGGTCTTGAAAATCATGAAAAATTACCTCTTGTTGATCAGCAAAAAGAAGGGAAATGATTTCAAATATAATGGTTGATTGTTATTCCTCATTTGGTTGATCCCTCTTAAATAGAAATGCAGTAATGTGATCTTCCATATCATCCAGATCAGAGACAAGATTTGTATGTTCTTGCAAACCTTCAATTGAGGTAGCCGAATCAGCATCAACACAAATATCTACAAGTGGCTTTTCATGTATATCAGAAAGGAATTGTCTTGGCTCTAAAAAATTTCTACATCTTGATCCTTTGAAGGCTGCTAAACATTTTCATCAAACTCAAGACAACAAACTTGTTGTACATTTTTTTTGACCTCAACGGATAAATAATGACTTTTTAGAGTTTCTTTACAAGAAAACTCAAAATTATGATCTGCACATATTTCTTCCTGAATTAAAAACTCAGAAGAGGATAGGGATGAAGGATAGTTGGAGAGAACATCTTCATATATATCTTGATCGCTTGAAGATTGGAAAGACTGCTGCAAATTATCATCAACTTCGAAAGATGGAAGATTAATGTCATCCTTTGAATAATTATGCTCAAGTTTGTTGTCATCCATGGAAGAATCCATAATATTCTCATGGCGGTGAAAAGGGTTTTCATTCAAAGCATCCAAAAGTTCATCATCCATAAAGTCTTCAGTGCCATAAGAACTTTCTAGCTCTTGAATAAAATTCTCAAAGTGATCACAACAAGCCTCGATCAAAAGAAAAGAAGGATAGGTTTCTCTATACTTCTCAAAAAATACTGAGTGAAAATCCTTGAGAGAATAAATACAAGCAGGAGGCAAGCTTTCTTAATAAAACCGTGTTTTTTCTTCTAATGTAATCATGAAAATTTTTATTAAACAATATTTATGAAAATTAATCTTCATCTTATGCACATGCATATGAAATCTTATTAAATGAAGTGTAGAATCATCACCTTTTCCATCTATGAATTTTGGTAAGTATGTTTTCCAATATACCTGAGGCATAGGATTTGGAAAGCCTGGAACATGACCTCGATGCATAGGAGCATACCTATAATTCCTTCTTGCAGTTGAATCCATCTTGAAAACAATGAAGTCACCAATAGTTCTTGAAGCTACTAGTTTTTTTAACAGTGGAGTCGCAATGAAAACTCTGAACTTTTGGATTCTTCGCCACTGGAGTCGCCAGGTGAAAGATGCTCAGCCTTTCTTGTGCCTGACCACTATTCAACATCAATAATCAGAGCTAATATTTGTCATTATTTCCTAGGAAATATTTAACCTTTGCTCCCCGACAATGGCGCCAAAAATGTTATCACTCTCCCCAACTTCCCAAGGCTGAAAATGGATTGAAGAAAGGTAACCATAGACCAGGATTTAGGTCAAGTAACTAGCCCTAGCAAGACCAGAGAGGGCTCTCTCGTTGTCACTTTTTCAGTCAAAGGGTGTTTATATGTCCAATAGCTCTCTCATGGGAAAAACATGTGTATGAGCCTCCCTGTATTGTGCTTTCAAGAAGGGTTTATAGCTCTGAAGGTCTCGCTGTGATTTCTTGAACCAGAATTCCCCCTTACTAGGGATCTCGGTGGCTGATGCAATGCTTTATGTTGATATAATGGAATTCACCCCTACAATTATAGCTTTATTTTTCTTGAGTGAAGTAGTAAACAAGCTAGTAAGCTTAGCATTGAAACCCATTTCTTGAACTCTCTTGCAAAAATCTAAACAACTGGCATCTTCAAATGATTTTCTGATGAAGGGAGATGTCATTATTTCCTTGGTATGTAGTGGATCAAACCTACTGACTTTTCCTCCCTTATTTTAGTTCTTCTTTTCTGTATCACTTCTTATAGTATCCATTTTGGAAATTTTTTCTTAGCTACATTGGAAAACAAGGGATTTAACAATTTATTTATTTTTTAATTGAGAGGGGATGAGGGGGATAGGGTCACTCTAAATTCTTGAGAAAATTTAGAGGAATGGGGAAGAGTTTTAGGAAGCAAGTGGAATTGGAAATGGAGGAAATGGGCGAGGGGAAAGGGCCCAACATAAACATAGGCCCACGCTATAAAATCGTAGCATAAGCCTAGGGTTTGGTGAGGAAATGGTGAATTAGGGTAGAAATGTATTGGGAAAGGGTTGGGGAAGGTAATTTCAATGTAATTTAGAGCAAATCATCCAAAACTTCAAGGAGATTCATGTGATGACATCCAAAATTTTACCAAGATGATAATCGGAGCGAGAAAACCCCAGATATGAGCCATTTTGGAAATTTTCATATGAAAGGACAAGGAGTTGATATTTATTGATGCTAACCTATTGAGTGAGTGAAGAAGACTTCAAATTGCTAACTTGGACTGCTGGAACCGGTCGCTTGGCCCTTGAACTCAAAATTTTTTCTATACCCACATAAAGGTAGTGGTTTTGTTGATAACAGTAGCATGATGAAGCTTGGTCACCTTCGGGGGAGAAAGAATGAATAAGAAACCTATGGCGGGGTTTGTTAAATGGATGTGCAGCTTCACACCTCAAAAAAATTTAGGAAAGAGGCTTTCCAATGACAGATTTTCCATAAAGGTAGCGAAAGGAAAAAGAAAGCTACGTTTTTGCATAAAGGTAGCGAAATTGCAGCAATGGGAGAATTTTGACTTCTAATGGCAAAGTATGGCTGGTTTGAGGTCGAAATTGAATTTTCTTGTTAGAGAGGTGAAATATGAACATGGAATGAGAGAATGAGAGGCTTTTATTGGTCTTTATACCCTTGGAATTCGATTTTGTCTTTGGTGAGCTAGTGGGTCCCAACACATCTTTCATCAATTGCTTTGATGATTGCAGCTTTGGAACTTATGAAATATTTGATCACAAAAACAACTTTCGAAACCTTTATTTCAAGATTTTCATCATTATTGCTTCTTTGGGGAAAAGTGATTTTGGTGGTGAAATGAATGATTCAGTGATTTGATCCTAAAACCTAATGATGACACTGAGCTGAATGAGGACCATGGTGCTATGACTGAAATGAATTTGGAGACCTTTCAATGATGACTCATCCAACTGAGAGATGGTAATGGACATAAGGTGAAATTTTTTTTTGGAAGGAGTAGTAATAGTCTTAGACACACTAGCCAGTGACCAATTTTTATTTGAATACCTAATGAAACCATAAAAAATTGACTCGACACCCTAACAACAACTTTGAAAGAGCACATTTGATCACTGAACATTTGGACACTAACAAGTTCATTATTTGCTCAGATCTTCAGCTTATCTTTACCCTTACTAATGTATACTTATGCTTCAAAACTTTGAGGGAGGCTTGGCTCCTTTCCAGGATGATAGAGGTTGCAATATATGCTTATAATCCCAAAATCGCACTGATTTTTTCCCTTTATGAGATACTCAAAACATAAATTTGATCCCTCCATAAGTGTATACACTCCTAGACTTTGAGATGACACCACAAATTAAGATCTTTTAATGGAGAATCCAGACATTCGCTCTAAGATACTTTGCCTTTGTTGTTTGTGCTCATATGTGTGGTATAGTTACTGTGGAGAGAGCTAGTATATGTGCCTAAATTTTAGTCCTCGCCCTTAGTAATTCGGTCCTAGGTAGATATCCTTCTTTTCTTGATCTTAATCCAATGTGACCTTTTTTCTTCCATTATTTCAAATGAACACACTCTGATACCATGTTGAGAAATCTAGGGCATCATGTATTTAACTTGTTTTCTCTTATATTATAACATTATCTTATGATGTTTCACTTGTTATATTTTCTTTCAATTTGTTACGTTCTTATTATTAAGATTAGTGCCAATCCATGAAGATAAAAAAAAGGAACACGAGATATAGGCACACAACCAGGGTAAAACCCATAGGTAGGGGAAAACTCAGTCAAGAACTCTTCCTTCGGTAGATTCAAATCACAATAAGACAACCAAGACTCTAGACACCTAGACAAAAAAAAAATCATCCATCAAGTCATCCTAGCATGCATCAGTTGACAAGTAGTTCATATTGGCTTTCTTATACTTTGGTCCTGCAGTAGTAGTCATCTTAATTTTCAGTCTCGTAGTCATATATAAGTCTCGTTCATGTAGTCATATAAATTCTAGTTTCTGTAGTTAACTCAAGCTTCAGTCCTATAGTCACAATTATTTTCGATCTTGTAATTAACTCAAGATCCAATCTGTAGTCACAAATATTTTCAGTCCTCAAGCTTCAGTCCTGTAATCTTATATAGTCTCGGCCTTGTAATTAGATAAGGTATCGTTCCTATAATTAGATAGAGTCTCGGTCCTCATGAAGGCACAATTCTCATAATTCATTTTGTAGTCACCTCTTGTATCCTCGAACCTGTAGTCATAATTCAATCCTATGATTTTTATCTCAAATCAGTCCAGTCCCTTGAAGAGTCAAGGTTACTTGGGTATATATAGTTGTTCCCACATGTAATATGGAGTCGACATAAGTAATTAGAGGAATCTTAGTTGAAGAGGATCAATCTAGAGGTGAACTTGTTAAGTGAGGAAGCCAACTTGCAAGGAGACCAAGGTTGACTTAATTAAGGAGATGCAAGACAAAAATATTTTTTCTCTCTTGACCTTAAGGAGCCCAAGAAGGGTCTCTTACAAAAATAACTTTTGACTTTGACTCAACAAAAATCTTAAAGCACTCAATGGGTGCTTTGACCTATTAACTATTGACCCAAGCATGAAACCCATGCTTTAATAATTCAAATTAATAATAATATTTTATTTTGACAAATATATTACATCATGACTCAAGTACAATTATGAATACCAACACTAGTTACTTTCTTCGACAATTTGGAACTTAATGGGGACTTCCAAAATATACCTGGAGGTACGTGGAAGCGCAGTCCATAGTAGTGTTGTCTAATGCATAACCGTACATTGGGGGCGTTCGTATATAATCGTTGTACGTGGAGTGTCGTCCTATATACCAAAAGTTACATGGAAGAACATTTCGATATACTTTGATGTACATGGAAAACCAACCATCCCCAAGATGTAACACTGACAAGTAACGATAAATCCTACGTTTTGAGACACATAAACATGTCTTCTAGCCTAGATCACTAAATGTGTCTTTAATGTTTCATAAGCTTCTTAGGTTAATTCATAAATTTTAATGTAGATCTTGATTAAAATTCCAGTTTCAAGGATCGAAATGAATTCACCGAAACCCCTAAAATGCAACTAGCATGAGAAAATAAACTCTTTTCATTCAATGAAGATATAACTAAGGAAGGAATGGAGTTTCAATTCAATCAAATCCAAAAAACAAATTCCCAAAACAAGACCTTCAAAGACACTTCCAATTTCACAAATTCAAATCCCTAATCAACAAGAAGTTTGTATTTTTTGTTTTGTTTATGAATTTTCGTAACACAAAGAAAACTCAAACTATGATAATATTACTGAAACAAAATCAAATCAAACATATTACAGCTGTAATATGAAATGTCTTGTGATGAAGCAATAACCAAGCCAAATTGTAACAAGCTCTAATTGACAAGAAAAAAGCGATTTCCTATCAAAGAGCATTCAAACTCAAATCCACACAAGTTGTTAGCTTTACCTAGACCTTTAAGAGACCAAAGACTCAAGAAGACACTGCAGACAAAACAAAATTCAAAGCAAGGCAAGCAAAATGAAAATATTTTACAGTTCCAGGTTCAGCGTAGGTGGAATATACACACCAGTGCGAGTCATTGCACATACATAAATGATAAACTGTGTTGGATCATTCTATCTTAGAACAAAAAATGTGATGGGGCTAATTTCGCTTAAAAAATGCAAACCAAACCCTAAACAAGTTCGAAATCAAGCTTTCGTAAGTCCAATAACAATCTGAACAAGCCAAATAGAGTCGATTTCGAAGGTCCTAAAAGTCTAGGCAAAGAAAAACACTAAAGAACATCTTGTTCCCTAGTTGAGTCGCCAAGTTGTTTTGTGGATAAGTTCCTTCTGCGGACATAAGCAATCTCCATAGACCTAGTGGCTTAATCTAGAAACAACCAAGACAAAATTGCAATGCTTTCCTTAGAGATGTTTGAAATATGGAAGGAATACCTACTTGGAATCCAATGCAAGCTTCCTCCTTCTCCCGACTTGTTAGCTCTAGCTCTAACTCCAACTTCTATAAGTGGAACTTGCAAATCATCCAAAACAAGTAAGAGAACCAAAACATGCAAATAACATATACAAACAACTCTAAACAAGAAGTGAAGGTTTCATGTTCTACATATGCATAAATAAGACATAAGTATAGGAGAAACAATGCATTTTTTTATTAATAAAATAAGAAAAAAATTACAACCCTTGTAGGCCTTGGCCTTGTGAATCTCTCATGGCTATAAAATCCTTCTTTTGCCACAATAGTAAGCTTTCAATCACACCTCAAGCATGTGGATGGATTATGGACCTCTAAACACAATTGAGCAACATAAGGGCATAATTCAAAGTCTCCAAAAGCCAACCGAGACTTTATGGGAGGCAGTGAATTTATAGGGTAAATGAGGTGGTTTGGGATTTACCATTCTAGGGCTTAGATCCACATTAGAGGGAGGAAAGTTATAGGAGATAAGAGATAAGACCTCAATATTAGGAGTTCGAGATCTGATGCAACAGTAAATGGTTAAAACCACTTTTGAAGCTTCTAGAAAGAGAAACTTCGAAATCAAATTTTATTTTTTTTACTCATTTCCAACTATCATTGCACTTACTTTTTGGGAAATAACCATGTGTGCAACCTGCTTCAGTGTAGTCTGTCTTAAATGTAAATTTGATGACCCCAAAATTAGGGTTTCTAGCCAATGTAATCCAAGATTCTTGTAACTTTTGGAAAGAGAATTCTTTTGGCTTTGTAGGGGATGATTGCAAAGTGTCAATGGATGGTGACAGATCCGAGTTTTGGGCCATTTGTTTGAATGCGACAAAGTGACCTGTAACACCAACCTTCAACCCCCAAACCTTATGGCTTGGAGTACCTCCCAAGCTACAAATATCGACATCCTACTCCTCAAGCAATCCCACAACAAACTAAGCCTCAGAAATTGGCTCTACAAACCCTTCTGGATTCCCCTGCGCGCTGTCTCTATGCAGACCTACACGCACTAGCTGAAATCTGCCTCTGAAGATGACGTCCTGCATGTTGCTGCTTCTGGAAGTGATTCTACCGCCCTCCTGGAAATTTTCTCTGGCATTAGAAGCTGAATTGACCTCTCTCATAGCTGAATCAAACTGCCTTTATTGAGGCACCATGCAACCCCTGTGCAACCTCCTGAAGAATAATTTCGGCCTCCTCTTCTGACTCTTTCGAAATTGGAAACTCCTCCGGAAAATATCTATGTTAACGCTTTACCACCTACCACCCAATTACTAACTTGATTTCTCTGTTTAATCACGTGCAATTGGGAAATTGAACTGCCTTAATCACTGAGTATCTGCAACTGGTGTGTTCTCCATCTACCCATCAACCTCTTCTTATAATATCCAGTTGAGACTTCAATGACCATTAATTTTAAAAGTTAATCGATGGCTGAGATCATATCCAAGTCGACCCGTGTGAGTTTCTAGAGAATTCTCACCTTTCTCAATTAATTACCTATTAACTAACCAATTTTCCTAAGTTAGATTTAGGAAAACTTTAAATGACGACCAATTAATTTAATTAAGCTATCTCTAGGTGGAATTTCCATAAACGTTTTATGGGTTTTGGAGATCTCCTGTGTTTTAGCCTCACCACAAAGTTTTGAGACTCGAATACCATCGATGCTACAAAAACTTATAGGTGAGTGAGTTTTGGTAACTCCTTTTGTTATCCTTGTTGTAACTTTGTTTACGAAGAGCTTAAAAAAATCAAATATTTGCGACTGATTTCCCAAATTTTTATTGTGCTCAACTTCATTTTCCCTAATCTCCTTTTTAAAATGTCTCCCCCTTTTCTTAACAATGCTTTCAGTCTCTTGATTACTTGCTTCATTAGGTCCTCCAATTGTCAAAGCCATATTTCTCGTCACTATTTTCCTGGGTCCTCCCTATAAAGCTCATGCTCCTCTAGGAGGGGACTCTGGTTGCGTGAGCTAACATATGACAGGACTGCCATCTTCTAGGGAGGGTTTCAGGGTCGATGAGGATGCAATTTCTCCAAGATTGACCTCGTTCAAGGGTTCAACGATTTTATCTTCCCCCACAAAGGACATTTTATTTATTTCCCAGTGTATGTGATGACTGGGAATCATGAACCGACTCATCCAGTTGAGTTGAATCTGGTTCCTGTAAAACCTCAAAAGGATTTGCAGAGGAGGATGGGTTGTTGTTACTTTGTTCGACATTCCTGTTAGCTGCCGAGTTTTTCTTATTTCCTCCTTCTTTAGGCCTTTGCCAATTCTCCGCTTGGGTACTCGTAGGGGTCTCACTTCTATTTTCTTGGGCATTTTTGCAGTCACAGGCGAAAGACACATATTCATGGCAAACCAAACACTTGAAGAGAAGTTTCTCATAATCCAAAGTTTGAAAATGTTTCCATCCTCCCATCACGAGGAAAATCTCTGCAGGGAGCCCCTTCTCCAGATCTACCTTGGCACAAATTTGTGCACATGCAAATTGACCTCCCTTTGGCTTGGATTTATCTATGCATTTTCTTACTCTGTTGCTGATGGATATGAGACAATCATCGCTCCAACCTAAGAGAGGGAGTCAATGAAGCTTTACCCACAGTGGAACAACATTTGGGATGTCATCCGTCAAGTCAAAATCTAATGACCATTTGTTCAAACACATCCCCCTAACCCTGAAGAAATATGGGCCATTTTTGAAAATGACCTATTTGTCCTAAGCTTAAAGAGAAAGGTGAAGAAGCCATTTCCAACTGTGTAGACTCCCAAGTTTCCTTTCATCTTTTTTTACCAGTTTCACTCAATCCATGCCTCCATGGATTTTGGCGAAGCCCGCATCCCTGTGGATTTTCCAACTAAACCTCTGATCTAGGTGGATATTGGTGGCCACCCACCTATTCCACTTGGGGCCCCACCATTGTCTCTTTCAGTTTTTTAGTTTTGGCACAACTTACTATTTTTGACAGTTTTTCGTGTCCTGAACTTCCGGAGCAGTTTTGAGGCCCTAAACGACGTTTTTTTGTGAAAACCGAGAGCGGCCGAGCTTCTCTTTCTTGCACCAAAAGTTGTACTCCTCGAATAGATATTTCTAACGAGCTATTGAGTGTGTCAAACGAAGATCATGTGCCAAGTTACGTCCCCAAGAAGTTGAAACACCAATTTACCCAAACGGGCCCCATAGTTTTGACGCTTCATCTCCTAGGGTTAGGGTTTTGGATGTTTAGGGTTTTCCATTGTTTCTAAATAATAAATAGGCCCTCGAGCCTCATTGTAACTCAGTCCAGAGGCCTGTAGCCACCACATCTCTTCCTAGAGATAAGCTACCAGCGCCCTAGCTAGTTTATTTCTATTATGTCTGTAAGCAAATTTTAGTTCTTTGATATCAATGAAATGAAGTGTTATTTCCGCTGCATATTTGTATTTATGATTACATGTGTATTCTGTTGCATTCCTACATAAATCTAGATCAGTGGTATCAGAGCGGTCTGCTTTTTCTCGATCCTTCTTTGCATGTCCCCAACGAGGTCAGAGTATAAGGAGTTGTGGCTCGATTTGATTGAACCTTTGCAAGATCAGCCTCGCAAACCCCGATGGCCGTCCATGGGGGATGAAAATAAAGATGAGGGAAGAGGAGATCCTATCAAAATATTTCTTGAGGAGGCCCTAAAAAAAAAAAGGAATACGATGATGGATAACTTTGCCCAGATCCTTCAACAACTGCCCATTGGTGGCGCATCTGCATCCAACAGCCACTCTAGAGGCGTGACTCCCTTTAAGGTACAAATAAACTTTGACATTCCCATATTTGAGGGTCAAATAGATGCAGATGTCGTAGATAAATGGTTGAATCTATTAGAAGGATATTTATCGGTCCATGACTTTTCCGACCAGGAGAAGATTATTTTTGCACTCCTCAAAGCTACCCCCCATGTTAAGGATTGGTGGGAAACCTAATGTGAGAAAAAGGATGAGACATAACCCTCTCTATTCTTAGCTATACCCACTTGGAATTCTTTCCGAGATGCCATCAAGGAAAAATACTATCCCGTGGGGAGCTATGAGGACAAGTACATATAATGGACCACGCTGCGGCAACAAAGGGATCAAGATGTGCATGAGTTGACGAATTTGTTCCATACCCTGTGCACAAAGTTGGGTATCAAAGATTCGGAGAAACAATTGGTGCTAAAGTATCGCAGTTGTCTACACATATACATTCAGGAGGAAATGGAGTTCCTCAACATCTCCTCACTTGGTACATCATACTGATATGCTACCAAGATTGAACATAAATTCAAGCAGAAGAAGCGAGACTTTGGATCTGCGAATCAAAAGCAAGGGAAATGTGCCCCCAAACCGCAAAACAAAGGACAAAGCCAAGGCATGGTGGCCCAAGACAACCTGCCAAAGCCACAAGCAAAGAACAACACCGTGAAGCCAAAGAAGGACAAGGGAAAGTGGTGTGAGTTCCATAAGAGCTCCACTCACAACACAAGTGAGTGTCGGGCCAAGCAGTTGCTTGTGGCCGAGATGAGGGCTTCTGAATCAGATGCATGCTCTGACTCTGAATCAAAACCTGACAAGGGGAATGAAAAAGGGAAACAAATTATTAATACAAAGCCCAACGCCATTATTGCCACTGTGAAGATTCAAAAGGAGGAACTAGAGGATCCAGAGGAGGTGGAACGTCTCTTCCACTCCCAGATGTGGCTAAAGAGTTCCTTGCTATAGTTCATTATCGATAATGGGAGCCAAAAGAACCTCATTTCAGCAAATGTCGTGAAGCGGTTGGGCTTGCCAACCATAGCGCACCCACAACCATACACCATCGGGTGGCTTCACCCAAGGACAAGATCTCCATGTCAGCCAACAGTGCCGCCTTCCCTATACAATCAAGCCCTTCACGGATGAGGTATTATGTGACATTGCTCCTATTGATGTTTCTGATGTATTATTAGGCCAACCATACTTGTGGAAGCGACATGCTGTGTATGAGTCACGGCCTCGCGCTGTTATTGTTACCTTGGGAAATAAGTTGTACAGGATACCAAAGGTACCATCGCCTACAACTATCTCTTTGGTTACTGTAAAACAATGCAGTAAGCTCATTACCCAAACCAGGAAATTTGTTTTCCTGGTGATCGGCCCTGAGGGCAAGAAGAAGATTGTGGCCACGACCTCCAGACATGGCTCCTCTGCACAACAACAACAAATGGACAAGGTTGTGGAGGAGTACGAGGACATTTTCACCTCACCCACCGGGGTGCCTCTGCACTGTCAGGTCAGGCACCCCATTGATCTGACCCCAGGTGCTCCGCTACCCAATAGACCGATCTATCGACGCTCTGTTATGGAGAACATTGAAATCAAGAAGCAAATTCAGGAGTTGCTGCAGAAAGGTCACATCCGGCCAAGTTCATCGCCCTGTGGGACCCTGATCGTGTTAGTACAGAAGAAGGATGGGACTTGGAGACTCTGTATTGACTATAGGGCACTGAACAAGATCACTATCTGGAATAGGTACCCGATCCATCAGATTGATGACCTTCTAGACCAACTCAAAGGGGCGAAATATTTCAGCAAGATTGAATTGAAGTCTAGGTATCACCAGGTACCCATCGAACCCTCCGATGTGTGGAAGACTGCCTTCAAAGCTAAGGAGGGCCTTTTCGAATGGTTGGTCATGCCTTTCGGGTTGACGAATGCTCCCGCAACCTTCATGAGGTTGATGGACGACATCTTGAGGCCATTCACGAACTCATTTGTAGTAGTGTACTTGGATGACATTCTGATCTTCAACCAGATTTGGGAAGAGCACCTCCACCACATCCAACAAGTCCTCCAAACACTACGACAACACAAGTTGTGTGCCAATTTGGAGAAGTGCACTTTTGGCATGACCTAGGTTCAATATCTGGGATACATTATTGATGAAAGGGGGGTGCATGTGGATCCAACCAAGATCCAAGTCATTAGAGACTGGCTAGCCCAAACCACTATAACAGAGCTTCAAAACTTTCTGGGTCTTGCTAATTTCTACCGCAGGTTCGTGTTGGGATTCTCTCATATCATTTGGCCCTTGAGTCAAGTCACCAAGGGAGGAGCGAGAGCAAAATTCTTTTGGTTAGAATCTCAAAAAAAGGCATTCATAGAATTAAAACATCGCCTCTGTTCTGCCCCCGTGCTCACATTACTAGACTTGCAACAACCATTTGAGATTGAGACAGTTGCCTCTAACTATGCTATTGGGGCAGTTCTTACTCAACAGGGGCATCCAGTGGCATATCACAGTGAGACATTATCCGACACAGTTCGCAAGTATCCCACTTATGACAAAGAAATGTATTCCATTGTTCAGGCTTGTTGACAATGGAAGCATTACATTTTGGGGAAGGAAACAATCATCCACACAAACCACCGACCCCTATAGTTCATACAGACACAAAGGAAGTTGCAAAACGATCGCCATCAAAAGTGGTCCACATATGTGCAAAAATTTCATTTGAACATCAAGTACAAGAATGGTAGCACCAATAATGTTGCAGACTGCCTCAGCCAACCACCGATCGTGGCACTGACCACCATTATCGACTCTTGTGGGCACGAGACTTTTGATTGGCCACTTCTCTACAAGAGTGATCCAGAATTCAACCACACATACAAGGCACTCTTGGGGGGTACGCAAGTTCCAAAATTTCACCTCCAAGATGCACTGTTATGTCACCTAGGACACCTTTGTGTTCCTTCAAGCGAGCGTGAGAAGATGATATGGGAAGCACACTACAGTCGAGTCACTAGGCATTTCGGGGTCTAGAAAACAATGGCAGTACTGCAAAAGTATTTATATTGGCCAAACTTTCGACAAGATGTCGGGAAGTACATCAGATCCTGCACTACTTGCGCCATTTCCAAACCAACCATCAAGAAGCAAGGCCTCTATACTCCATTACCTACCCCTAGTCGACCTTGGGAATCCATATCCATGGATTGCATGTCAGACCTTCCTTCTACTAAGCATGGAAAAGACTGTGTTTTTGTGGTCGTCAACAGATTCTCGAAGATGGCTATTATGGCGGCCTACAAGAAGAACATCATAACAGAAGCCACTGCTAAACTCTTCTTTGAATGAGTTTGGGTGCACTTTGGGATCCCAAAGTCTATCATATCAGATCGCGACAACAGGTTCCTCAGCACATTTTGGTCCAGCCTCTGGTCAATGTTGGACACCAAGCTCACCAAGTCCACAAATTTCCATCCCAAAACTGATGGCCAGACAAAGGTCGTCAGCAAGATGATTGTACACATTTGCGCATGTACAATTCAAAGCATCCACGCACATGGGATGAGAGCCTCCCCTGTGTACAACATAGTTATAATCGGGCTCTCCACAGCTCAACCAGTCACAGCCCCTTTCAGGTGGGCTTGGGATTCTAGCCACTATGTCCCATTGACGTAGCCATGCCATTTGTGGCTACTCAGGTCGATTCGGCTCATGTCCAGTCTGAAGCTGACAAAGCGAACAACTTCGTCGAGCACATTCAGCACATCCGCCAACAAGTTCATGACTTATTGGATAGAGACAATGCTAAGTACAAACAACGACATGATCAACATCAGGTATCACAGAACTTCCAGGTGGGTGACAAAGTGTGGCTACATTTGCAGAAGGAGCGCCTTAGTGGACCCCACCGCAAGCTTCGCCTGCTTCGATATGGGCGTACACCATCACCACGACAGTAGGGAACAATGCCTTCGAGTTCAGTATTCTACCATCCTTGGTATGTACCTGGTATTCAATGTGGACCGCTGTTACACTAAAAATTGTCACCTTGACATTCTGCTAACTGTATGAGCTCATTATCACTCATACTTCCTCCTTTGCAAGTCTAACATATTAGTTTCTCATGTCAAGCCTTGAAAATCAGAGAAAAGTTCATAAAAATCTCCTAAACTTTGGTGTCGCACTTTCTCTCGATCTTTCTTGCGGTCCCGCACCTAATGTTCAGCTCTCTTGCGTACTTGAACACACTTTATATGTGTTAAAGGTGCGGACCCCTGTAAGATCAAAAAGGCGCAAGTAAATTCCAAAAATCTCAATAAAAGTAAATTCTGGAAGCTTCTAGAATGGATCTTGCGGTGGCAGAACCACTCTTGTGAGGTGCATGAATCCCTTACCTTATGGAGCTAACCCCTTGATGTGAGGAGCTTATCCCTTTGAATGAGGATTCTATCCCTTCATACTTGGAACAGAAAACCTCCTCTTTTCCACTATAAAAAGAGGCATTGGGTAGCCTCAAAGGGAGGTCAAGCTTAAGAAGATTTGAGGTTAAGTGCTGTTGAGATTTAGACTCAGTTGACTAAGACTTTTGTGAGGAGAGATTGCATACCTCTATTTGTCTTGGTTGGAGGAGTGCAGAGCTTATCAAAGTAAAGGAGATTCCTGCTTCAGACCTCGAAAAGTCTTGTGCAACATCAAGGCTCAGGTTGTAAGGATTTTCTTCTTTTGAAATTAATACAAACATACTCATTTTTCTCAATAAGCTATTTGTTCATGGTTTATTTCATAGATTCCTTGATCACTATGATAAGCATAGTTTATGATGATTTCTATACAGGTGCTATGTAATATTTTTCTTGTTTGTGACTGCAGGTTTACGAGGAAAACTCCTTCAAGTGCATGAGGGACAACAATGACTTCAAACAAGCGCTGGACATACGGTAAGTCTTTTACACCTCTATAGAGCTTTTGTAAACCTTACATGCTTAGAGAAAGATTAGTCTATTTGGCTGTTTGTTGCTAGATACTTTTAGTACTAGGGAGATCGGTCTTGTCCGCAAGACGGATTTATCCGCCAACAACCGCCTTCGTCCCTACTTCCCACCTCTACTGGACACCTCTGACATTGCAAAACAATTCACAACAATAGAGTTAAACCCATACTACATGGAACATGCCACCACAAATTGTATCATGGACATGCAAATCAAGAACACTCGCCAACAGAAGATCCAACTATATCGGGTTGTCAAATTTGGCCAACTCCTACACTAAGGCAAGTGGTTCACCAGGGACCAAGTTCAACAGAAGTTTCCTCATCTCATGGAGGAACTCAATGCAACGGGGACCATTGCTTCCTAAGGGGGGAGGAATGATCCAGGTGGATATTGGTGGCCACCCACCTATTCCACTTGGGGCCCCACCATTGTCTTTTTCAGTTTTTTAGTTTCGGCACAACTTACTATTTTTGACAGTTTTTCTGGTCATGAACTTTCGAAGCCGTTTTGAGGCCCTAAACAACATTTTTTTTTTGTGAAAACCGAGAGCGGTCGAGCCTATCTTTCTTGCACCAAAAGTTGTACTCCTCGGATAGATCTTTCTAACGAGCTATTGAGTGTGTCAAACGGAGATCGTATGCCAAAGTTATGTCCCCAGGAAGTTAGAAACACCAATTTACCCAAACGGGGCCCATAGTTTTGGCATTTCATCTCCTAGGGTTAGGGTTTTGGATGTTTAGGGTTTTCCATTGTTTCTAAATAATAAATAGGCCCTCGAGCCTCATTGTAACTCAGTTCAGAGGCCTGTAGCCACCACATCTCTTCTCAGAGATAAGTTACTAGTGCCCTAACTAGTTTATTTATATTTTGTTTGTAATCAAATTTTAGTTCTTTGATATTAATGAATAAAATGTTATTTCTGTTGCATATTTGTATTTATGGTTACATGTGTCTTCTGTTACGTACCTGCATAAATATGGATCAGACTCTATCTGTGAAAGCTAACGTGGAGTGGCAGAAGATAGAGGGCATCGCCATAAACAAAATTTCCTCCACCCTTTTCACAAACTTGGAAGGGTTTTCCTTGGATATCTACTTCACTAGAAGAGATGCAATCAAAGCCTGAAAGACTGCCGTATCATTAGGCAAAGGGAGAGGAGCCCCCTTCGGGCTAGCCATGGTGTGAACGCAGAAGGCGAACAACAAGGGTTTCGAAGTTTGCACCTAAGAGCAGAAAATGTTACATTTGTAAAAATATTTTCAGTTAAGTTTAGCTTCATATTCAACGTTGAGTAAAACAAATTATTCATTTTCAATGAAATATTATTTTTTTAACGATAATTATATAACTAAATTTAGATAAAATTGTAAAATAAATAAATTAAAAAACACGTAAAATGTTTTGACTTGTTCATTTTGAAACCCCCACGTTATTATTATGATTCAATATATTAATTTCACATACTTTTTGAGCTTTAAAAGTTATTGTCTAAATACATGGACAGGATGGGCGTAACCACTGGTGTGGCTTCGTCAATGACGAAATTTTCCCAAAATGTGAATCGTTGCAGATTTTTGATCATACTTTTAATAATTTTTAATTTTTTTATTAAAATGTTAAACATGCCAGATTAGCAATCAAAACATGGTAAGGAAAAAACAAATTCAACGAAGTTAGCGGACCCAATTTTTCCCCCTCGGTAAGTTATCAGACTCCTGCAAGCATGTAGGATGTTGAAAACAAGTTGGGTATGGAAAGGGGACTGTACCTTCCTCCGCTCGTCTCAAACAGAAAGTCAATAAATGCAGAGCGAGCGTGATTGTTCTATGGATCTCACTCATTGCTGCAGTTAAGTTTGGAACAGATCTCTGCCTACGCCTCTTCATCGGTGAATCTACCAGGCTCGTAAGTACCAAATAGGGCTAATGCTAAAATCAATATTTTTTTCTCCTTCATTCTTTTCTGCAAATCCTTTGAAAAGAATTTTTCAATGAAGTATAAGCTTTGAAGAAAAATTTGGCCCATGAAAAGGTTTACTGGCAGTGTCAATCATCGACATAACACAAGTATTCTTAACTTTTAAATAAAAGAGCAATGCTGTGTTTTATTTCCTTTGTTGCCATGTACCTGCTGCTCTTATTTTTTTTTGACCAGATTCTTCTGAATATCCTTTAGCCTCTCTCCAATCTGAGAGAATTGACGGTAGATTGTACGCACGTTTACTGGCTTATAATGCATATTTCTGGGAAATTTGAACATTTGGCCATATCCATTAGCCATTATCCACTGAACCAAGGCCCCGGTGACAGACTGCTGTTGGTAGTGAGACCATTTGCACTCAATACACTGATCGCACATGAGCTTAATATTTGTTAGGTCAGATGTCCTTTAACACAGGTGTAAATTCATTAGAGTATTCATTTCCTGCGTTGGTATTGGTCGGCAGAGGTGATTGGCATTCTGATCTTACACCGATATCTTCACGGTCTGTAAAACTGTTTAAACTTTAATGTCTGTGAATTTATGTTTTAGCTTGGGTCAATCCACACTGGCTGATATCTTAAGATCAATAAGTTTATGGTTTCCATTGCAATCCCAACAATTCTATTAAGATATATTTCAAGGATGAACTTGATGGAATTTGCCAAATAGCCAATTCTTAGAACCTGATATTTTAGGCTGAATTAAAGTAATATAGCTGGGAGTAAACTAAACTGAGGCAGCTTGAAGAGACCATTAAAATTTGCAAGATTCCAGGGCTATTTGATGAATATAAAGCAATAGGGCTTTGTTTGACTTGTGCGGTCACGGAGTTATGAGAAGTCAAGGAGGACTATAGTTATTTAGCCCTTAATTAAGAACTGGATGGCTTGGCAAGAAATTTGTCCAGGTTGCACATTGAACGAGTAGAGTGATGATCATGGGGGTTTTCCTAATTAGTTTTGGGGACTTGAAAAGTTTTAATATAGAAAGGAGGATGATGAGGATCACGAAAGAGTTGGATGAATACTGCAAGAGGAATGGAGAGTATTACAATAATAGTATGCGACATGATATTTGCAACAACAAAAGATTGACAAGAAAGTTGTAATGACCACTGAAGACATAAAAGGCACGAAGGATATAACGTACATAAAATACTCACACGTGATCATTGAATTTAATTTTATAGGTGATGTATTTTATTAGTTTATAAGTGAAGTGGAGTTGTATCGATGCTAATCAAGTGTGTGTTTTATAAGAATAAGGTGCAAAACCTGAGCCATATCATTTTTGGAGATGAGATTTCTGTCTTGCAAAAATTCCAAGCAATTGTGGGTTGGCCTATGTTGATGAATGTTTTCCAAGAAAGAACATTCTAGGACTTAGTTAATTATTAATACAGGCTTGTGGAAGGGTTTTTTGAGTATTGCTCACTTGAGAACATTTTTTAAAGAAAGGAAATAAGTTCGAGTAGACAGTTGGATGTGAAAAGAGCATTTAGAAACTGAAGTAGTTGCTAATATCCACACCAAAATTGAAATTTCCAGATTGTGGTCTATGTAGATGGTTGCATCGAAGGCATCAACATTTTAATGCAAAACACACATGTCGTTTGTTATGTAGATGGTTAAATCAAGGGCATTAGCATTTTGATACTTTAAAGCTGAATGATCACAACTTGAATCATTACACTCATACTCTAGAGTTTAAAGAAATTGTTCATGTAATGAAATTGTGGAGAAATTGTTTTATGAGTAAAAAATTTGAGTTAATTATAAATCATGAGAGTTTGAAGAATCTTTTCATTAGGTCTTGTTACCGCCAAGTTCTCCCTTGGTGCAAAAGTCCCTAAACACAAGTGGTGAGATCCCAACGGCAACTTAAGTAGGCTACCCACTGTTACTTCTATAATGTTGCCTTTCTCTCTTTAGATTCGGTGGAATCTAGCCTAGTGGGGCTATCCCAATGAATAAGTAAGCTCAATGTGTGTAGCATAGAGTAAGAGTGTTGAGAAATATGGGGTAGCTAGATTAGGGTGATTTCTCTTACTTTGATAACTGCTTGTGATGTTCTTTTACTTCAACTTGTAGTACTGAAGCTTTTTCTTCTTTTATTATTATAGTGGTTTTATCATCAAACAACTATCAAAACATGAAGATCAATGGAACAAATGGACACAAGATGTAGGCTGCTAGCCAGGGCCAAAACCTCTCAAAGAGAGGAAAACCCACAAGAATTCTTCTCTTCTCATAGAATCTTCAAATGACGAATTACAAGACCTTTAGACCCAAACAAAGACCACTCCAAGACCAAGTCAACCTCTTTTTAGATGAGCTTCCCTTCCACAAAGTCAACACTAGTCAAATTGCTTCAAAATTGCTGCAACTTCACTTTTGATCTCAAGTTTGGACCTGCAACTTTTGACTACAAATTTCGGCTGTACTGTAGAAACCCTAATTCGCACGTGTGAGTGAAAAGATGGTAAAAGAGGTCTTCTTTCTCCTTCGCTTAGGGTGCTTCTTTCTCCTTAGTAATTCAGCTGCCAAATTTGATTCTTTTGACACCAAAACTTTGGCTCCTTTAGATGATATAGTGGCCCAAAATCAGACTTCAAAACTTTGATTTTGCTTCCTTTCGTTCTCCTTCTTCTTTGCTAGCTTTAGGCTTTTTTTCTTATCTTTTAATCTAGCTTGATGGATGCTTCTCAAATGAGGTCGAGTATCTTGTATATATACCTTTTCTGGGAGTACGAGTTGTCATCATGAGGCCGACTTCATCCTTTGTAGGCCTACTTGGTCTTGGAGGGACTTTTGACACAATTCGACTTAAATAAATTCTTTTTGACTTGATAAAAAATGCCCAATAGAGTCCATGACATATAACAATGACTCTTTTGACTCCTTGACTCTATGACAAAACCCTAGAAGCACACAATGGGTGCTTTGACCTAAAAATAAATTGATATTGAGCATGAAACCCATGCAATAAAATAATAATAATAATAAATTTTCTTTCTCTTTTACATCAAATACATAAAATCAAGAATACATAAGATATTATGAAGACCAAATCTAGTTACAAATTTCAACAAAGAGCAAGTGAGAGCTTAGAAGGCGTAAATAACTTTGAGATTTTTAGAGTCTTGGGTGGTGGATGAAAGGGAAGACCAATGCTTTTATTTGTTTGGGCTATGGGGTCACACATGCAACTTCAAATGGTTGTTCTTATGAAAGATTGCAGGCTACTAGCAACCAAGGTGATGTGCCCTACAACAACCCTAATTTGGTTACTAGAATGACAAGTTTGATGGGGGATGATCCACTTCTCAAGGAAACACCAAGGGTGGCCCCTACTTAAAGATTGTATACAGATGCAATAAATTAATTAGATAAAATGCATAATGCTTCCGTCTTTAAAATAAACAACAACTTAAGAATTAAGGGGTACCCAACCTTCTCCAGTGTAGTGATTCTGCTCCTCTATGACCCTTGATTGACTTTGACATTTAGAAACCTGCAAATAATATATGCCACACATATAACAAAGTTGTACAAACATTTCACAATAAATTAGACAAAATAAAACACCTTTATTTCGAAGCTTGGGAGCTCTTTCACTCACACCTTACAAATGGGGAGAGTAAATCCTTATATAAGTTTCCATTCTATCTCCCTTTGCAATAAACGAGTATTTGTTTTCCTAGATCCATTAATTATCTAAGGAATAACAATAAAATATCCCTTTTAATAGGTTGCTTACTAAAAGTAGCAATGAGTTTGTTGAGATTGTTAGGGTCTTGTTATCACAAAAATTTGCATTTTAGGAGATAAAGTCTGAAAAGCTCAAGTGTGATTTGAGTGGACTAAAAGATGGCCACTGTCACCCCACCAACCCTCTTATGTACTTTAGTTTGGCTCTCCTTCGACTCAAGGGGGGCTTCCGTAGGTTAAGATAACTTGGGGTTCAAGGAAACAAAACTCAAGGTGATATGAAGAGTAAACCTAGCAAAATGGTTTTGAAAGAATTTAGAGTATGAGAAATGATGGGAGGATCAAAGACTAGTGTCTTTTCATTGGGTCAACTAGGTCTCCCTTGAGAAGGTAAAGAATGGATACAGAGTGATGACTAAGGTTGTCCACTAATGACCTTAGAAGATCCTCCTATAGGGCGATGACTAGGGTTGTCAACTACTAACCCTAGAAGATATTCCTATCACTTTAAAAAGCTCCAAGACAATTTCAAAGAAGGGTCCTCCAGTAGAACTTTTCCTAAGGTATACGAGATAGGATCTATCCAAGCATAATACAAAGAGAATGCACACTCACCACTAGATAAGCACATTTGCACTTAATGCATTCAAAAAAGAAATCCACAAAGACTTAAGAATAACACTTACTAGATAAATCATTGCTCATACATAATCCCTAGCCATGAATCATTAAGAGATTGCAAAAATTCATCGACAAATCACCTCCTCAATGAAGGCATCTTAGTCGTCCATCCATAACATTAAATCCATGATAAAAGAACTCCAAGAAATTTTATAACTTTCAGACTTGCTAGGGAGTTCTTCCCCAATCCAACCATGAAAAAATGAAAGAAGTGCATCTCTATTTATGTGAGATTTTCAACTTCCCTTATAATTAAAATATTGATTATTTTAAACTAGTATTTTGTTGAAATTTTGATGTTCTATGCTGCAACAATTACTTATTCCAAAACTTTTTTCTTCTGCAATATTAATTAAGTAATTGTAGATAGAACATACACCATATAAACCATATGCAAAATAGAAGACAACTAAGAACACAAATAGACACTGAGAATTTAGGTCCAATGATCAGGGCAAAACCCACAAGGGGAAAATCCAACCAGATTCTTCTTCGAATGTTTAGCAGAGATACAAAGTACAATGATAGATCAAGAGAATGAATAAGTTCACCCAGATCTGAACAAGTTGTAGCATGAAGATCACTGGTAGCAAATATAGATGCACACACTGAATCAATATTCCCTTCAACTGAATCAACACTAAAACACTGAAGCACTGAATCAACCTTGGCTCACCAAGTTCTGTGCTTATTCTCTAAGTCTCTCTCTCACAATCTTCTTCAGCTCTCTCCAACTCTCTCTTAAGTTCAAATTCTTCTTTCAGAATACACAAGTAGTAAGGGGAGAAATAATGAGGCACATATATATAGGAGGAGCAAAGAATCCATGCCATAAAGGAGGAGTAACTTGCATGCCAAGAGGAGTGTAATCCATGCCCATTTAGGAAATGTAACTCATGCCATTAAGGAGGTACACATGCTTTTGTAACTTATGCTTTTAAGAGAGAGTGTAACATATGCATTAAAGAGCGTGTAAGTTTTATGACATGCTTTTATTGAGTGTAAGAGAGTGTAAGAGAATCTTTTATGACACACTTTAATGAGTGTAAGAGCATTAATGAGAGTGTAAGAGGAATATGCCATGCCAATAATGAGAGTGTAAGAGAGTGTAAGAGGAATATGCCATGCCAATAATGAGAGTGGAAGAGAACATTATTGAGAGCCATGATTGAGTGACTTGAATTTCCTTTTAATAATAATATAATAGTGTCATAAGAATAATAATAATAATATAATAGTGTCATAAGAATAATAATAATAATGTTAATGATTATATTGATGATTAAGTCGAAATTGAACTATTAGGATTGATTGATGATCAGAAGGGATTTTCCATCAACAATACTTGATTTCCAATTAATGCAAGGTGCTTTACTATTTTTGGAAAGTCATAGTTGAGTCTTTTTATTTTTAGACTTTCTATTTTTTTGAAATTCTATTTTTAGACTTTCTATTTTTAGAAATCCATCCCTGAGTTGCCAAATTTTTAACACTCCCTCTCAGTTAGGGAGGAATTTCTTTTTGCAACAAAAGATCTCTGCTTTCACTGCTCATCTATGTTCATCTCTGCTCTATGTCATTTGGAACAATGATGTCTCACTCTAATGAAGAAGAATCATCATAGGGGAGCTCTTACTACCACCCTATATTCACTTGGCGGGATTGCCACTTGCCAACATATGACAAGGATCTCCCACAACCAAGTCTCATCTCTGCTTGGGGGGATCCACTTGTTAACACATGACAAGGATCTCACACAACCGAGTCTCATCTCTGCTTGGGGGGATCCACTTGTCAACACATGGCAAGGATCTTGCACATCCAAGGCTCATCACTGCTTAGGGGGATCCACTTGTCAACACATTAAAAGGATCTCGCACAACCAAGTCTCATCTCTGCTTGGGGGGATCCACTTGTCAACACATGACAAGGATCTTGAACAACCAAGTCTCATCTTTGCTTGGGGGGATCCACTTGCCAAGGCTCATCACTGCTTGGGGGGATCCACTTGTCAACACATGACAAGGATCTCCCACAACCAAGTCTCATCTCTGCTTGGGGGATCCACTTGTCAACACATGACAAGGATCTCGCACATCCAAGGCTCATCATTGCTTGGGTGGATCCACTTGTCAACACATGACAAAGATCTCCGACATCCAAGGCTCATCACTGCTTGGGGGAATCCACTTGTCAACACATGACAAAGGATCTCGCACAACAAAGTCTCATCTCTGCTTGGGGGGATCCACTTGTCAACACATGACAAGGATCTCGGACATCCAATCTCATCTCTGCTTGGGGGGATCCACTTGTCAACACATGACAAGGATCTCGCACATCCTTGGCTCATCACTGCTTGGGGTGATCCACTTGTCAACACATGGCAAGGATCTCGCACAATCAAGTCTCGTCTTTGCTTGAGGGGGTCCACTTGTTAACATATGACAAGGATCTCGCACATCCAAGGCTTATCACTGCTTGGGGGGATCCACTTGTCAACATATGACAAGGATCTCACATATCCAAGGCTTATCATCCATGACCACCCTCTCGAGGGAGGGTCACATATGTCAGTCCATGTTGCTCTTTGAAAACCAAGAACTTTCCTTTTGGAAAAGGCTTGGTAAGAATGTCGACGATCTGGTCATCAGTCTCTATATGATGGAGTCTTACTGCTCCTCTCTGCACCATATCCTGCATATAGTGATATTTGATCTCAATATGCTTGGACTTGTCATGGAACACGAGATTTTCTGCAAGTCGAATCCCGGTCTTATTATCACAGTAAATCACTATTGTGTCTAGGACATGTTCAAACAACTCTCTAAAGAGCTTCCTCAGCCATATTGCCTCACAGTTAGCCATTCTAGCAACAATGTACTCAATTTCAGCCGTGCTGAGGGCTACAAAATTTTGCTTCTTGCTCATCCAAGATATCATGGTAGATCCTATGCTGAAGCAATGCCCAAATGTGATTTTTCTGTTAGAAGAGTTACCAACCCAATCAACATCTGAGTATCCATGTAGTCTTATATCACCGACAATATATTTCAACCTTAGTTTGATGGTCCCATGCAAGTATCTCAGCACATGCTTTGCAACAATCCAGTGTGCATGAGATGGTTTAATCATATATCGACTTAGAGTATTGATCGCAAAACATATATCCGTTCTATTGTTCACTACGAACATTAGTACCCTAATCAGTTGACGATACTTAGAAGGATTTTCCAAATCAAGACCTGTAGCTTCATGACATAGCTTCTTGAAGTTCATCTCCATTGGAGTATTCATGGATTTACATTTTGTCATACCAAATATTTCAAGCAACTTGACAACATATTTTCCTTGAGAAAGGAAAATCTCACCAGGTTTTTGCCATACTTAAAGACCCATAAAGTAGTGCATTAAGTGAAGATCTTTCATTTCAAATTCAGAAGCTAACTCCCTCTTACATTGGAGGATAAGAGGCTCACCATCGGTCAGAAATAAATCATCAACATATAATACCAAAATCAAAGACATGCCTTGGACTGTATTGAAGTAAAAATTTGGATCAACATTACTTCTGGTAAAACCAAGCTTCATTAATAAGTTATCAATGCGGGCATACCAAGCTCCTGGAGCTTGCTTCAAACCATAGAGGAATTTCTTTAGTCTGCACACATGAGTTTTCTAGTCATGTATTTCAAAGCCTTGTGGTTGCTCGACAAATACTTCTTTCTTGAGGAAGCCATGCAAGAAAGCAACCTTCACATCCATTTGGTGAAGGAACCATCCTTGGCTAGCAGCTAGAGCCACAATACATCAGATGGTTGTATAATGGGCAATAGGTGCAAAGATTTCATCATAGTCTATTCCCACTTTCTGAGAAAATGCTCTGGTCACAAATCTAGCTTTATATTTTTTAATACTGCCATCAACGCCATGTTTAATTTTATATAGCCATTTAGATGACACAACAAATTTACCTTGCAGTCTTGGAACCACTTCCCATACATCATTATGAATGATGGACTCATATTCTTCAGCCATTGCATCTTTTCACACTTGAGCCTTCACTGCTTCTTCAAAAGTGCATGGTTCAACTTGAATAATGTTTCTCATGGCTACAACATATCCTTGGAACTGACATGGTTTCTTGCTTTCTTTGAAGGTTCCTCGGGGAGCAACATGTTTATCAATTGTGAAAATTCGGATACCTCGAATCCTATTGCAGCAACTGATAATATTTCTTCTATTTGTTAAAATAATTAAACAAATTATTTGCTATGTGCTACGGAAAATATCGAAATATATACACTACAACCTTCACAAATAAAATGCTGCGAAAGAAAAATAAATGCTGGAAGAATAGATGCACACACACAATATGACACTGTTATTTTTGGACTAAGTCCTCAGAAAAACCCAACTCGGGAAAATCGGTGCAGCAGTTGAGGGTTTTTGATATTAAGCAGTAGTGAAATCTGAGTACAATCTATGGATGCTTAATCTAGCAATCCAAAACAGAGAAATGACTGGTAATAAAATCTAGTGAGAAAATTTCTCACTCCACAGGTGATCCAACACTGACCTCAGCTCGATTTTAGCTGCTCCTTGCTCCCTCTGTGCAGTCACTGCGTCAGCCTACGCAGTTACTGCGTCCCATAAGCTTGGAACTGCGTCTCCTCTTGCTATCTCGTCAGCTGTTGTCTGGGAAATGGATCCTCCTGGCCTCCGGACTCTCTGCCCAGCTTCTGGCACTGAATCACTGCTTCTCCCCAGCAAAATGTAATCTCCCCAAGAAAGCTCTGCGCCGCCTCTTTGTGGCAATCACTACCTCTCTGCAATGTACTTGTTGGAACTAGAAAAGCTTCCTCCGACCTCACTATCTCTGCCCCTCTCTCATTGCTTCGATCTTACTGAATCAACTCCGACAACTGAATGATGCTACTCAGGAGATCGATTTCCCAGCAAATCGAATATTCAACTGATTTGGTGTCTTTTCTCGAAGCCCCATCGAGTTCTTCTTATAATCCTCCGTTGAGACTTCAACGACCATGATTAAATCTTAATCGATGGCTAGGATTAACTAGAAATCGATCCATGCACTTTTCTAGAACATTCTTACCATGACTTAATTAATTCCTTTTAATTAATCATATTTTCTAAGTTTAGACTTAGGAAATATTAAAGATTGACTAATTAATTTAATTAAGTCGTCTCTAGGTGGAATTTCCAGAAACGATTTATGGGTATTGGAGAATACATGTATTCTAGTCTCTATGCCAAATCTCGTGGCTAGAACACATCTGATGCTACAAAAACTAACATCAATATCTTGAAGGGTGTCACGAAGCCATAAAGGTCTCCTTCTAGCACATGGAGAAGGACCCAAAGAGTCCATGGGATCCATGGGTTCATCAAAAAGATCAAGCTCAGGCTCGGGATCTTCTTGTGCATCCAAGACATCATACTGTCTTTCAACATTAGCAGGAAGGGGAGTGTCTATAGCTTTTCAAAGAGCTGCATATTCATCAAATGTTATATTTCTGTTAAACTCTATAGTTCTTTTAACATGCAGATATATTCTGCAAGCTTTAGAATTTTCACAATAGCCAACAATCATACCTTTCTTACTTGAAGACTCCAACTTGGTACTATTTTCCTTTGGCACATGAAAGTAGACAGGGCAGTCAAAGATCCTTAAGTGCCCATTTTGTTATGGGTTATATGGTACGATGGTCTCTTTCTTGATTCCAGCTTCCTTGCAGAAGTCTTGAGCTCTTGTCCACTTCATGTCCACTCAAGTCATGGGATGGCTCGACATCTCGATGCAAAGGACTTGGTTCTCGCATTCATCAAATGTACCTGTTTATCCCATAACAAGAGCAAGAGCAATAGTAGCAAGGTAGATAAACATAATGAAATTACACCTGGTGATGAGGCAGGTCTTTCTTTCTTTTCTAGATGCGAGAGTGGCTCCTTCATTATCCTTGTACTAGCTTCCTCTTAGAGTTTATCCTTCCTGCAATATTATGCACCTTAATGATCTTCAGGATCTATTTTTCTTGATCACATCCTCATCAAGAAGTTAGTGAAAAAATCATTCAAATACTCATGTAGGAAGAATAACCAGTGATCTATAAAGATAAATCTAAACAAGAACAATGACACAAAGAAACAGCATAAGACTTGAAAATACTTTGGGATTGAAGGAAGCTATTAGCTCCCTCTTGATCTGGCCTTTATAAGTTACCACTGTTCATAATTCATATGTCATTGGCAGAAAAAATGCATCTTCTTGATCACCACTTGGCAAACTCCATCATGATCCACTCTAATCTTAGGTATTTTGGAAACCATATTTCTCACATGAGGTAATGCTTTATGGTGAAGATGAGTGAACTTTTGGTGCCACAATTTATCATGAATCAATGCATGGACAAGTCTTCCATTGATTTTATACAAATCTTCAAATCTTGATCCTAGAGTGAAGGCATGTAATAATAATTGTTAGCCTGATACTCACATAAACAATCAATAAGTCCAAGTATTCACAAAATAATAAAATTATGAAACTTGGAAAATATAATTCCTACTTGTCTTTGGTGTGCTCATCATTTCTAGAATGAGTATGTTCCTAATACTTGAGTTTGTTGAGGTCTAGTTGGTTGAGAGATTCTCTCCAACTAGTTAGCCTCCTAGATTGGTGTGTGGTTGAGATATTCACTCAACCAAGAGATTGTATGTCCAAGATAGACTTACTATGTTGAGACATAGCTTGATGTATTTATAATGTACCATCATTCTTTGTGAATATACAGTCAACCTTAAAAGCCTTTTCCACCATGTTTCTGTCCCTTGAAATAAGGTTTTATTTTCTTTAATTATCTTCAATTGGTAGTGGTAGTTATCACGAAAGCTGAAAATTGGTCACCGCCTTTATGAATGTTATTGAATCAGAGAAAGGAGAAGAATCAAACATTATTTGGAATGGGAACGCACTAAGACCGGGTGTGCATGGAAAGCATAATTGGTACCAAGCTTTAAGGAAACTATGTGTGAATGAATTCTGGAGCTGGTAGGAGCTGTATCATTATGCTGAATTATAGTGGGACGTTGTAGTGGTTGTGTGAAACACCATCCACGAGAAGGAGACACAAGAAGCATGAAATGAATGTTGCAGAATGTTGCGTTGTACAATTTAACACCATACTCTCTCTTCTCCAAGTTGGTTGTTGCGTAATGTCTACATTGGACCTACGAGTGTTACATTGTTAGTCAGAAGGCATTGCTATCATGTGTGAGATCAAAAGCTCGAAGGGCAGTCTTTTGATACGCTTCCAGAGTAGGAGATATGCCAGTTCTGAGACCCAAGAATGAAGCTTATGTGTATATACAGTCCATTTCCTTTAGAATCGAGAAGATCCAAAGCAAAACTCCAGAAAGAGTTTTTGCTGTGATTGTTGGTTATTTATGTCATGAGATTTAAATCCGTTTTTTTGGCTGGACCTCGTCACTGCACTGAAACTTTTAAATTGAGATTATGATTGAATAAAGGCTCTATGGTGAAATCATATAATATTTATTTCATTTTTCAATATATGTTGAATATTGATTTCTGGGAATTATGGCAAGGAGTTGTTGCAGGGTGAAATCTGCCATTAGATGTGTGTTGGGGAGAAATCATCTTTGAAGTTTCATTGAGAGTATTGAAGGCATGGAACTCTGTGGGAAACTAATCATTTCATTGATGATTACGTTGAATGTGAAATCGCCAATGTAAGTACACTGAAGCTTGAACACACAGGTATATTCATTGTTGGAAATCGTGGTAAAGTCCAGAGCTAAAATCGCTGCAGGAAAATGCATTGAACATGGTTAACTTGTGAGGGTTTGAAATTTCATCATTTGAATTATGAATTGATGTGATCTACATATAACCCCTGATCTAGTGGAAATTTTGTCCAGACTATGATGTTAAGTTCTCACAGTTTGCGGTTGAACCGTGGCTGAGAATTCCGACTGCTTGGGAAGATAGTGCCATCAGGAAAGAAGGGTATGCTGACGCGTAGGCATCAAGTGTGAGAGAAGACCAGCAACGTGGAATTCATACATTTTGACCTGCGTGGAAGACCTCCGACCTTAAGAATCTCAAAATGGTGAGTTCTTCCAATTTTGATGAAGCGTCATAGTTTCTTACATGCATGGAAACGTGACGGTTTTCATTGGGAGAAGTGATGTAAAGTGGTGTTATAATATTATATTTTAGGAGAGTGGAAAGTTAGTGATAAATGATTTTTTCACCTTTTTATAAAGTGATTTCATTAAAAAAATTAATGGAAGTTTAAAAGGGGTAATAACATGAAGTTTTTGTAATGGAGTGATAAGGTGTGTATTTTTGGAGTGATAAATGTTTTTTTGGAGTCATAAGTTGATTTTGTAATAATGGAATAATAAGGGTATATTTCGTTTGAAGGCTTGGAAATAGTCAATAGTAAAAGTAGTAAGAGAATCATGTCAAAACAAAATTGAATTGTATTGTAACTTGCAAATCATCATTTTTTGTAAGTTAATTTGAGTTGTATTAGGTGCATTCTCGGTTGAACCCAACACCCAAGCCTTGAATCATTAAGCCAGAATTGATAGGAGGTTGAGTTATTTCAAGAGAAGTCATTTGAACTTGTCATGTACTTGTTGTAAAATCATTGACTTGCATGCATTTTCGGTGGTAGCCGACACCCTAAGCTTTTTAAAACAAAATCAAGTGAGCGTGAAATTGAGAGAAGCAAAGTACAAATCTAAGATCAAGCGAGCGTGAAAATCATACGAGTGTTAAAATCAAGCGAGCAAGTTCAAGAGTTCAAGCGAGCGAGTTCAAATGGAGAAAAGTATTCAATTGTTAGAGTTTCTAAACAATCTAATACTATCCATTGCTGAAGACACAGTGAAAATCAACAAAACCATTCTTGATGATATTAAAAGGCATCTACATTATGCACATGAGACCGTTGAGTTTCTCCAACTTGAGTCACAGCTACAACGTGATGAGATGCAGCAAAAAAGTCGTGTTTCAAAGCCATTCAACAATCCAACTTTAAATGTAGATGATGATGATTCCAAGCCACTCAATGATACAACTTCAAGTGTAGAAGTTATACATGATCAAGTTCAACCTTTTTTTTCCAACCCAATTATTAAACCATGGGAAGAAATTCAATGTAACAAAAATCGATGTGGTTTAGGATATGACAAAGATGACAACAACTTGCATATTCCTAATTATTCAAAACCAATCAAGTTCATCAGTGGAGAATTTCTTGATCAAACAACATTAGAAATCAATAAGAAAGTTGAAGAAAAGCCAAAATGTCAACAGTGTCAAAGAATAGGTCATATGGAAGATCGTTGTTTTGATTTTCATCCTTGTCACCATTGTGGCAAGAAGAATCACTCGTCAGAGAGATGTTGCAAACAAAACCAACCAGCTAGATTGAAGATTAATTATGCATGGATTGATCCTTGGGAGTGGATGTCAACAGTCAAACGATTGTATATGTTTTACCGCAGAATTCAATCTCACATGAAGACAAATATTGCAGCCAATAGTGAAAAGATAATACTCACATGCACCTGAAAAGGGGAGTGCAACAGTGAAACTCTCCTACATCTAAAGGTGGGGGAGTTCAAAACAAATGCAGGTGATTATGGTCTCTCCTTTTAGCTAACAAAGGGGGGAATTGATGATGATGGTTATCAGACTGAAAATTTCGATAACAGCACAATTTTCCACGGGGAATCAAAATTTGTTAGTGGACAAGTGATTGGGATGTTGATTGAGAGCAAATGTGGGCGTTTTTTTGTTCACTTGGATGGTCATTGAACCTAGCAAAGGATAGATAGATCCTTTTGCATTATAGTTTGGCATTTGATTGAGTTGTCAAACATTTTCAGGGATGTATTAAACTTGCAACTGATTCACTTCTCTTGGTTCGCTCTCTTCATATTGGAGTTTTCGACATCCACTTTTAGCATTTTTTCAGACAGTTTTTCATTGAGGCACAGCTCAATAGTTTCAGCATGAAGACTTGGAGATGGTGCCAGGTTCTTACTATGGACTTATGATTGAGGGGGGGAATGTTAGCCTCATACTCACATAAACAACTAATAAGTCCAAGTATTCACAAAATAATATATTTATGAAACTTGGAAAATATAATTCCTACTTGCCTTTAGTGTGCCCATCAATTCTAGAATGAGTCTGTTCCTAATACTTGGGAGTTTGTTGAGGTCTATTTGGTTGAGAGATTCTCTCCAACTAGTTAGCCTCCTAGATTGGTGTGTGGTTGAGAAATTCATTCAACCAAGAGATTGTATGTCTAAGATAGACTTACTATCTTGAGACATAGCTTGATGTATTTATAATGTACTACCATTCTTTGTGAATATACAATCAGGCTTAAAATCCCTTTCCGCCATGTTTTTGGTCTCTTTGATATTATTTATTTCTATTAATTTTCTTCAATTATTATACATATTGAGTTCCTTGTCTACAATGATATTAGTTATAATCCATCTTTGATCACTGCAAAAGAAGTTAGTTTAGAAAACTATCATTCCATCATTTGCAAAAATCACGATTCTTATCCACAACCACTATTGTTAGTAAAATCTAATATCAAACTTACCAAAAAACCTTTCTCATATAATGTGGGAGAGTCAAAATCCCTCTATCTTCAACATTCAATTTCTATCAGTTATTCTTTCATAACCTTCTATGCATTATACTTCTTTTCAAGACAACACTTTCTTGCACATGCATAAACAGAAGTAAAACTACTATTTACTTTTGCATGCATCAACAAGTACCAAAACTACAACTATTTAATACATGCAACACCTTAATTATTATTTACAAAATTACTATTATATCTTGGATTCCTTCAAATATTGGAAGAACGGTAGCAGTAAAATTTCAGCACTAAAATTCAACAGTAAAGTTTCAACAGCAAAATTTAGCAATAAAATTTCAACAGTAAATTTCAGCAGTAAAATTCAACAGCAAAATTTCAGCTATAAAATTCAACAGCAAAATTTCAGCTGTAAATTATAACAACAAAATAGGAGATATTTCAGCAGAAAATGAGCAGCAAGTAGAAGGAAGAACAAGAGATATTTCAGTAGAAGAGAGCTACAAATAGAGCGAACAACAAGAGGTATTTTAGGCGAAAGAGAGTTGGGAATGAAGTGGACAACAAGAGATATTCCAGTAGAAAGAGAGCTGCAAATCGAGCAGACAACAAGATATATTTCAGTAGAAAGAGCTGGAAATGGAGCTTGTCTTCTTGAGCTTGCCTTCACCAAAGCTCTGATACCATGTTGAAATTTCGATGTTCTATGCTGTAATGATCACTTATTACAAAACTTCTTAATGCTGCGATATTAGATAAGTAATTGTAGATAGAACATAAATCAAATGCACAATAGAAGACAACCAAGAATACAAATAAACACAAAGAATTTAGGTCCAATGACTAGGGCAAAACCCACAAGGGGAAAGCCCATCCAAATTCTTCTTCTATTAGAAATCAAATGTTCAACAGAGATATAGAGTACAATGAGAGATCAAGAGAATGAGTAAGTTCACCCAAATCTGAACAAATTGTAGCGTGAAGATCACTGGTAGGAGCAAATTTTGATACCATGTTGAAATTTTAATGTTTTATGTTGCAATAATTACTTATTCCGAAACTTCTTTCTTCTGCAATATTAATTAAGCAATTGTAGATAGAACATAGACCATATAAACCATATGCAAAATATGAGACAACCAATAACACAATTGACACAAAGTATTTAGGTCTAATGACTAGGGCAAAACCCACAAGGGGAAAACCCAACCATATTCTTCTTCTGTTAGAAATCAAATGTTTAACAAAAATACAAAGTACAATGAGAGATCAAGAGAATGAGTAAGTTCACCCAAATCTGAACAAGTTGTAGCATGAAGATCATTGGTAGAATCAACAGATGCACACACTGAATCAACCTTCCCTTCAACTGAATCAACACTAAAACATTGAAGCACTGTATCAACCTTGGCTCACCAAGTTTTTCTTTTACTCTCCAAGTCTCTCTCTCACAATCTTCTTCAACTCTCTCCAACTCTCTCTCAAGTTCGAATTCTTCTTTCATAATACACAAGTAGTAAGGGGAGAAAGAATGAGGCACATATATATAGGAGGAGCAATGAATCCATGCCATAAAGGAGGAGTAACTCACATGCCAAGAGGAGTGTAACTCATGCTCATTTAGGAAATGTAACTCATGCTATTAAGGAGGTACGCATGCCTTTGTAACTTATGCTTTTAAGAGAGAGTGTAAGATATGCATTAAAGAGTGCATAAGAGGAATATTTTATGACATGCTTTTATTGAGTGTAAGAGAGTGTAAGTCTCAATTATGAGTCTGACTAACATTATTGAGAACCATGATTGAGTGACTTGAATTTCCTTTTAATAAAAACATAATAGTATCATAGGAATAATAATAATAATATTAATGATAATATTGATGATTAAGTCGAAATTGAACTATTAGGATTGATTGATGATCAGAATGGATTTTCCATCGATAGTACTTGATTACCAATTGATGCAAGGTGATTTACTATTTTTGGGAAGTCATAGTTGAGACTTTCTATTTTTAGAAATTCATCCCTGAGCTACCAAATTTTCAACAGACCCCCAAATATAGCTTATGGAGAGGTAGAATGTGAAAATTCCTTGAACGCAATTAACTGGAGATTTATCTTCTAACTCTTAGCAATTTACTTGTCTTTTGAATTTATATTTGGAAAATAACGATAAATTTACAATTGCATTCTTTACAATATAAACGTTGCGGAAACATAAAATACGGAACTGAGAAATAGATGCACACACACACACAAATTGACACCGTTGTGTTTGGACAATTGCCCCTAGAAAAACCCTAAAGGGAAAATCAATGCAACAGATGAGGGTTTTATTATTATGCAACAATTTGAGAGAAATTTTACAATTGATTGCCTAACTAGCAAACCTACGTCAATCTTCTGGAAAAATATCTGGAAGACACTCTTGTCTTCCTCTGCAACTGATATCACCCTCTCCTAGCCACTGGCACCCTTGTCTAGAATTCACACTTCCTTTAGAAATGCACAGATCTAGCTGCAGGAAAATCATACAACCCTAGAATCACCTCTAGGTGAGCCGCACTGCCTCTCTATGCCTCTGAAACCAAATTGCCTTGTGTCCGAAACATTGATCCGACCACTGTCGACTGAAATTTGGCTGCCTTTGGCAACTCACACTAGGAGTCCGACTAACTCGCACTGTTGCATTCGACTTCCTCTGCAGAAAACTTGACCTCCTCTTTCCTATCACCCGGACATTGGAAATATTGAGGAAATTTTCATCCGGAATCTTTGCTGCAACCCTTGCTCCAATGCTTTCCTTAGCTTCAACTGCACCCTTGCTGAATACCTACAATTGGGTAGTCAAACTGCTCAACTCATAACTGATGCCATCTCCAAGCCCTTCGACTTGCTCTTGTAATCTCTCATTGGAGTCTCAATGGCCACGATTACATCTTACCGACAATTAAGATCAATTTGACTTCATCAATAGAAGCGTTTAGAGCAAAAATCAAAATTCCTTTATTAATTAACTTTAATTAGCCACTTTTCCTAAGTTAGACTTGGAAATAATTAAATTATGGCTACTTAATTTAATTAAGGTGTCTCCAAGTCTTATCTCGCAAACCTCTTCTGGGTTTTGGAGATCTCGTGTTCCATAGCCTCTTAGACATCATCTGAGACTAGAACCCCTGTCCGCTTCTACATAAATGAACACTCCCTCTTAGGGAGGAAGGTGTTCTCCACTATACTCATCTTTTCTCTGAAGTAGACAAACTTGGCTCTCCCTAGAGCCTTCATGTGTATATCCACAACCTGCTGCTTTGTGGGAACATGCTGTAGCTAAACTGATCCTCATTGATGGTGTTTGAAATTTGTAATACCTCTTCCTTCACATCTTCAAGCTGATTTGATTCCCTGTCATTGGAAATCACTGTGAAGAAAAATACTCTAGCAAACGCTGTTCGCCATGCTATTGCGCATACTTTGATCTCACACTACTGATGCCCTTGTGCTGCATATGCAAACCAATGCACCCGTGTGTACTGATCTCTTAGAACCTAAATATCAAGCTTCCATAGGGCTGCTCACTCTGAAGCTAGACTCCCTTTGAGGCTCAAACACTCACTGATCTTTTGTGCCACTATAACTGGCTCTGCAACTATCGCTTGAGTCTTTGGCTGTGCCATCTTGGCCTTGCAATGTCTCTCAAGTATCAGACCACGCCTTGCTGACACTTCGATCCTCCTACTACTCTACAAATATGGGCTCCCATAGCAAAGGTGTTAATCCATGTGAAGAATACACAACAACTTGATCTGACCTACTGATCAAGCCCTCCATGGCTAGATCTAGACCACCTGCTATTCTTCCCACGGACCTTGCTCGATCTAGCATACTAGAGTTTCATATTCCTCCTCCATCTGAGGATAATGTTGCAAACATAGCGAACTCATTGTCTAATTTGGTGGACAAGTCATCAATCTTTGCTGAAGCTACTGCCTACTTCCCCTTCTTGTCCTTCCTCTTCAGACATTGGGTGACGTAGTGACCAAACTCACCACAACCGAAGCACTTGACCTTCGACAGGTCCTTCTTCTCATTCTCTCCTATAGAGTCTTGTTCCTGGCTGGGACCCTTCTTTGCTTTTCTCTTCCTTGCAAGAGCAACATTTTTTTCTTCCTTCTCTATTTTTGGTCCCTTTCCACTGGTGGTGGTGGTGCCATCTACAAGGTTGAGCCCTAACTCCTCCGAAGTGAAGTCACTCCATAGGCGCTCCCAACTAGGAAGTGTGCCTTTCCCATAAATCACCTGGACGAATGTATGCCACTCCTCATTGAGGGTTGTGTAGGCCAACTCACTATCTGATGGTTTCTCTCCTACAACTGCACGTTCATCTCTGACACCCTGAATCCTGGTGAGATAGGATGTAACGTTCTTGCCCTTCTGCATTTTGACTGTTAGCTTCTCCTTCAAAATCATTTTCTTAATCCCAGATGGATCATGATACAACTTCACGACTGGATCCTTTGTTGTATTCTTATTTGCAATATGTGGGACGATATGATCTCGAACTTCGTCATGGACCATCCTCTTGGATTTGGCCATATCCTTCTTATACTCATAGTACTAGATAGGATCGATAGGTTCAACAACAACTGCTGTCACAAACTCCTTCAAACCGTGCTCATCTAATAGGAATTGCATCCTGGCCTTCTAGATGCCAAAGTTGGAGGCTTCATCCAACTTGTCTTGATCTCTAAGTCCCATTGTAACCATCTCTGCGAAACTAAAAAACTGGAGAAATAAATTGGGAAATCTCCTCCTTCCTACAACTAACTCAACCTTCTCCTTGTTACTTGCACTCCCTATGGAATGCGCAAATCTACTCCTGGGAAATTTACACTTGCCTCCAGACTCCTTTTCGGAACTCGCACTGCTGGTACTTCACTCTTGGATAACTTGCTCTACCTCCGGATGTTCTTCTTCGGTATTGGCACACATACCACTAAACCTGAAGCACACACTGGCTAGACTGGCAAGCTCGCACTGGAAAATCTCTTTTCTTGCAATGGGCTTTTATCGTTGGCAATCACAACCTCCTTTCTTGCTACTGGAAAACTGGAAACCCTCTGAGAATTTATGGAAATTCCCACGGTGTGCTTTTCTCTTCCTTGCCCTTGTGTTGATTTGCTACTGCAAAACCCTTGCTGCAAAATCACTGCACTAGATTTGCTCTGCGAATCAACTGATCTACTCATCGGAAACCCTCTCCGAAAATCCTATTACTTGCTGCTACTGCTCTTGAGCTAAATCGAACTTTTCCTCCAGCTTGAATTGGAAATCGAATTTCTACCTCCCTGCAATTTGCACTACCTGGCTGCCCTGCGCAGATCTGGAATTTGTGCTTCAGATCTCCCTCTGAATTTGCACAAATTTCGCTTCGTTTCACCTAGAGCCTCTCTTATTCGATCTTATGCTCTAATACCATGTGAAAATTCCATGAACACAATTAATTTGAGATTTATCTTCTAACTATTAGCAGTTTATTTGTCTTCTGAATTTATATTCGACAAATAACGATAAATTCACAATTGCATTCTTCACAATATAAACGTTGCAGAATTATCAAATACAGAACTGAGAAGTAGATGCACTCACACACAAATTGACACCATTGTTTTTGGATCAAGGTTACTTGGGAGAGGGAGCGGGAGCGCCATTTTCCAAAACTCACGGTCCGGGAGCGTTTAATTTTTAATTTTTATAATATATATATTTTTATATTTTGATGCATATATGTCAACAAAAGCATTTAGAATGATGAATTAGACATAAAAAACATAAAAACATAGATTGAACCATATAACATCAATCATCTAGAAGTTATAATCTTTATCAACCACGTCCACAAGTTAGAAACATACAACATATTGATTCCTGAGTCTCATGATTCATCAATCTTAAAATTTCAAGCTTCAAAATTCAATATATAACATTTATCATCATTGATTCATTGATCACCATACTTGTACTTGTAAGCTAAGTGTAACCATTAGTAATTACAACAAAGAATATTTAACATGAAATGAAATGTTATAAAATGAAACGAAATGAAACAACTCTCAACTTTCATGAAGCATCATATTCATAATTCATAATGAGTTATAAACTTATAACTGCCAACTTCAAAGTTTCAAACTTCAAATTTAAATTGTCATATATTGTTTACAAAAAATATCATAATAAATATGAAAGAGTCAAGTTTCAACAGTGATAAAAAGTTAAAAACTACTAGAAAATAGAAAAGACTAGTAAACTGCAAATCTATTTTATCTATTGCTTGGCCTCTTGCCACGAGAAATGCCTAATTTTTGAGCAACTCGTGGTAATGGTGGTCTTCTAGCAGTCTCCTCTCGCATAGCACCCCGACCATAACTAGAAGGCACATGCTCTCCACGTGAGGATGTGTTAAGGCTGCGTTAGCAAAGGAACAATAGTTGGAACTCGAACACTGGCACTGGCACTGCTACTGGATGGTGGGTATGGCGGTGGCATGGCTGCTGCTGTTGCTTCATCCTCATCTCTCAAAAGTTATGCTTCCAATTCTTCTAGATGTATAGTGTCGTCCTCCAAATTTTCGTCTTCTGGGTTGTTGTCCCAAACTTTATATGATAGATCCTCATAAGCCTGATCACAATAATGACTCAACAACCTCAAGTTGTAGTGCACATAGACCAAGCTTTCTGCTCGGTTTTCATTGAATCTCTTTCTTCTCACATTATGGATGACGCTGTAGGTGCTCCAACACCTCTCTATAGAAGGAGTATTTACAACCTGCAAGAGATTTTTTTTTGCCAATTTTGGCAAAAGTCCCATGCCGCCATATGCTTCCTACCATGTGAGAGCATATAATTTGTCTCTATCTTCCATTGCATGCAAAGAACCAAACAAACCGGTGCAACTGAAGTATCTACCTAATTCAAGGCACATATTAGCACACTCGTCGCTGTCAGGGACTAACTTGTCTAATGCTTTCATATATCCCTCTTGTACCTCTGGATCTTTATAAGGTTTGATCCTAGCCCCACCCCCAGGTGCAGGTTGGCCCAACCAAGATGGAGAGTAGTATTTTGGCATAAGGATATACGCCAAGGCATGTAGTGGAACATTAAGTTTATTCCACCGTGTGCACACACAATTGTGAATCATTGAATACAAGTTGGGATCATTTTCCTTAACAACATCTTTTATTTGCCCCAACATGCTATCCATCTGCTCATACACCTCCCCAATCACTGGTTTATCTGTATCTGCAAAGCGAATCATGCTATAAGTGGGCTTGGTGAAATTCAAAATTTCCCTCACACGTGCCCAAAACAGACCATCAAGAGCGGTCTCCTCCACCTGTTCAAAACCTTGCCTGTTAACTGATGTTGTTGCCCTGTCCTTTAATACCTGCCAGTGTGGACTTGATACTATGCTAGCCAATGACTCTCTTACCTTCAAAAGGCGCCTGAAGGTGACATAATAGCTAGCAAATCTAGTCTTTGCAATCTTCAACAGCTCCAAACTTGGGTGACTGCGGAAAAGCCCATGGGTATTGCTATGATTTGTAATAAATATTATCATTTTTTTGCCTCTCTTGTACAAATCACCAATCCATTTGTATTGAGGTTGTTTGTTTTTAATTATATCATGCATCAAAAGGTGTATTGTGTGAACCAAACACCCAAACCAAAATATGTTGGGGTATTTATCCTCAATAATTGCTCCCGCTGCCTTACAATTAGCAACATTATCAGTGATGACTTAGAATACATTGTATGGCCCAATACGTTCAATTGTGTCAAGTAATGGTTCTGCAATGTTGATGTCGGTCTTGAACTTATCTGAGTAATCATACGATGAAAGGAAGATTGCACCACTAACAGACACAAAAATAACACTTATCAATGGCTTGCCTTTTACATTTGTCCATCCATAAGATGCAATGTACACCCCATGCTCATTCCAAGAACTTGTCATTCTACTTAAATAATGAGTTATTTTTGCTTTTTCATGATCAAGTCACACAGTTCTAGCCTTGTCATACCCACGGCTCTTGTATCCTTTGGGGGCATCATTAATGGCAGAAACCATTTCATGCCAATAAGGTGAGCGAAGAACATTGAAGGTGCCCCACATGCATAGAGAAACCGGAAATTTTTTGAATCCACATCATTCCTAGACCCTTTGTCAAGGAAATCGGATATGGTTCTACACCTTAAAGAGATGTTTGCTCTTATTCCAGGTGTGCCTTCATATTCTCTGCCATGGGTGGAAGTTGACAGACTTCTTTGTGCATGATGTGATGGTGGATAAGATTCTAAGAAACCCTTAGAACTGTTAGATTTGTATTGGGATTCCTCCTCTTCCCTTATGTATTTGGCTCTATCTGTTGCTGACACACTTACACAAGTTTTGATTCCTACATTTTTAACTCCATCCCATGGCCTTTTCCCACAAAGGTGTCTTTTGGCACGGGTGTATGAACCTGTGTATTGTGTATTGCAATGGTTCCACCCCTTTTCCCTGCTTTAGGCCTAGTAACATATTTCCACAATGGTGTTTGGTCAATTTTAGTTGGTGTCATTGTGGTCTCATTATCTCCACTCTCCCCTTCCTCCTCACCAAGGTACTCCTTTTTAGGATTTTCATCAAATCCACTATAACCTACTTCTTCATCCTCCTCTTCTTGAATAACTCTCTTTTGTCTACTCTCCAACACCATAATAACAAAAAATGGAACCAACAAGAAGAAAATGCCAAGCCATATAGCCATAATTTTTCAAGTTTTTAGCCCGCAAAAAAGTGGAGGAATGCCAAATGGGAACGGGAAAGAGAGAATAAAATATTTTCAATTTTTCATTTTTCAAAAAATTAAAATGCAACATAGAAAAAAATAATCTAGATTAGACTCTAGAGTGTAGATCCTACCTCTTTGGCCTTCAATCCCAAGCTCTAATATCCCTTGCAAGCTCCTCTCTCTTGCTCTCTTCAAGCTCCAAGCGCCTTGCTCTCTCCAAGCTCTCCTTTCCCTTGCTCTCTCTTGCTCACAAATTGAGAGTGATGATAATGAGGGAGAGGGAGGGCTTTTTATCCCCCCCCCTCCCCCTCTTTCCCTCCAAAAAAACTGACGTCGACTCTTCCTTCTCCACGCAGCCGACAAGCGGGAGCATTTTTGTTGAGGGAGGAGCACTCAGGAGTGAACTCTCTCTTCTTTAAAGAAATCGCTCTCAGAGCGTATTTTTTAAGGAGGGAGTGTGGTAGTGCATTCAGCGCATGGGCGTACGGAATACACTTTGCTTAGTAGGCAGGCTGTTTACCTACATAAGAGTCACATGCCAAAATGGTTTGTTAAACGTTAGTGGAACAAGTTCAACATGTAATAAGTTAAGTTAGAAATGAAACATAGCATGCTACATAAACAATAAAACAAAAACAAAACAACTTGCACAAGATACATGCTCGATAGAGCAAACACGCTAATAACTCAAAAAATGGAGAGCTTCTCCCTTTATTAGGTGCTGGTGGTAGTAGAAGATAGAATGCTAAATCTCTTATAGTGGATCCTTCGAGCTACAAAGCTCCGATATCTAAGACAAGGGGGTCTCTTCCCCTCAAGTTTTCAGCAAGCCTCTCTTCCCTCTCGAAGGATGGTAGATCGATGAACATGTGATGAACTCCTCTCTCTTGGACTGAGATGTTGGGTGGCCAACAATTGAGTCCTTCCAATCCTCCTGCTGCTGGACAACACAAGCTGGTTTGCTATGGGGCAATTTGGCTAGCATAACAATGTGTCTCCTATTCTTCTTCCAAAGGTTGACTTTTATAGACCATTTTCAAATTTTCCCTCCTTCTGTTGGCCCAAGATGGATGGTGACACAAGAGTGGAGGTATGATTTCTTTGTGTGCTGCTTTAAGGCCTCAAGGTGGCTCAAAGACGACTGCACTTGGTAGTACTGAGGAATCTTCCTAACCAAGTGTGGCAAGTGGTCCTAGATGGTGACATTTCGCTATCTACAGGACCGCACAACTATTGAAGGAATGGCCGCATTGTGCTTGATTATCGAAGGAATAACCGCACTGTGCGCGACTATCGAAGGAATAGCCGCACAGTGTGCCAAAATTTTTTGTTGCTTGTCCACTGTCCATAAATTTCTGCCTGAACCTTAGGAAGAATTAAATTTTTGGCTTTTCCTAATGTATTCCTTCCCTGAAAATCTTTATCTGTACCTTCTGCTTGACATTTTTAATGTCTTTTGCTTGTACGATTTTCTAGTGTTAACAATTGCCCCGTAATGTATGAGGACTAGGAAGAACTGTATAGCCGAAATACATTATGTTTTCTTTTTTTTGTGTGATCCTTTTGAGAGAGAGAGAGAGTGACTTGCTTCAGAATTGAGTTGGGAGACCCCTTGTCTTAAATAAAAAGACATCATGCTTTGTTGGAAACTTGCAAGGGATAGAATGAATAAAATATTTCTACGAGGCGAGCATGTCCCATGCTCGTGATGTTTTGACTAGTTAAGCCTATCTGACAGATAGTGGTTTTGTTTATGCCACTTTTGGTAGTGACTTGTTGTTGGTTGATGACGACGATTGCTGATGCCCTCGGGGGCGCTTTTATTTGAAAGAAGGTTGAATGTGGTGCCCACATGCATAATCTTGGTATGACACGTTTGTTTGGAACAAGTGCTCATTGTATGCATGGGTCTTTGACTGTTGGGGGACCTTTCCGTGTAAGCATTGCTGAAAGAGATGCTTATCAAGCCACGGGTCTTCGACGAATTCTGACAAAGTGCAACGGTTATGAAGTACGATACCATCTTGACATGAAAGCTTATCTTGAAGTCGAATGTCAAGAGGATCGATGACATCAATGGGCAATGATTATAACCATAGTGCCATCCGGGGATGCCCCTATTGAGGTGAGGAGTAATCCAAGGTACTAACTCCTTCTTGGAAAATGTTTGTTGTAGTTGACAAGAAGGAAGCATCAACCGATCGAAATGAGTATTGATGCAAGGGACCAGGGTTTCTGATGTAGCAGGGCGTGGTGTGATGGGTTAACTAGGCATGATGACGAGAAATGGTTATAACTGATGATGGTAGTTAAGTGGCCTGAGATCAGAGCTGTAAATGCGAGTGGCGACAGTTAACAGTTTCTGGTGAGGAAATCCCTGGTGTCGGTAGAACATCCAGGGTGGGTGTATGGTCACTATGAGTGTTATGGTTGGGTGTGGTAAAATAATGCGTAGCTCCGACCAAGGGTGATTAGGGACTGCTGCCAAGTGAGAAATGTAAATGGATGGGTGGGAGTGCTCTCTTAAAAAAATCTTTGCACACTTGCCAAAAGAATATAAAATGGGTTTGGATGTACAAGCACGGAGACGGGTGCCCCTATAAATGTGAATAATCCTTCACTATGGTGTGAGGAGTGTGTTTTGCTGAGGGTGGGGGCCCCATTGGTTGGTCTTGGTGAAGGGGTGATGAAGCAGATGAAAAAATGTCACAGATGGGCTATGTTGATGGGGGTGTGGTAGGCCAAATGTGAGACGCGGTGGTGCATTTTTTTCTGATTTGCTTGTGAGAATGGTGGCCCTGGAAAGGGGTTTTAACATGACATGGGTAAAACTTGACTTGATGTATGATGGATGATTCCCGGGCTTGGGGTTTACGGCCATGGCTCCAGAACTTTAGTGTATGGTCTACATGAGTGACGGACGCCATGGAGGGTAAGGCTCTACCGACCTACAAGAGTGTTTATCATGTGCAAGGTGGGGTGATGATAAACATGGCCGGGTAAATGAAGCTTATGGTTTTATTTTTCTGAAGAAATGATGTCAGGATATGCAAAGCTTTCTTAGGGAAGCCTATCATGCTGAGGGTAGAATGATACCCGCTCTTGTACCTTTATTGTCGAGGGTGTATAGTGATTTGGTGTGCTTGCAGTACCTGCAGCCAATACCCCAAGTAAAAGCATCTTTTTCATACAAATATATTTGAAATAAATTGAATTTAAAGCAATAAGAGAGGGCATACCTGGATTGTGTTGTGGAGGCTTTCGCCTCATGGGTGGAATTTCTTGGGGTAGAGCCCGTTGACGGGGTTGGCAAGGCATGTATCGTCGGGTTCTGACAGAATTTTCGCAATGTTTGTTTTGATTTTAGCCAGGGGAGAGTCATGCTCTCTTGGCAGTGTACTAGGGGTACACACAACTATTTTTACTTGAAGATTGTGTTGACTACAGAGGTGCCGAAATGCTTGCAGCATAGGGCATGTTCATGTGTCATGGTTGTGGCTCGTGCAGATGGTGCACAGAGTAAAGGTACTTAGTGAGTAGATGGTGTGAGATCCACTACTACTCTCCATGCAAGATGTGGATGCTTGGAGATGGTTGTGCATTGGTGCATTTTTGCGCTTCCGCCATCTCCGAGTTCTTGGTCTTGGATGGTATGGCTCCTTTGGGGAGTCTTGACTCAACGCTGCTTTGGCCGCTCATAACCTTGATAGGTATTGACAATTCATGGTGTGGTGAAATTGCGGGCGTATGCGGTAGTAGCAATGCGTGATCTTCTCTTGGTTAGAGAGATGAATATGTGGTATGGTTGTGACCATGCGAAGACTGTCGGTGAACTTATTGAGTTCCCGATATTGATTGCCCATGTGGTCGTTATTATCACATAGAGCACATGATATTTTTGGTTGGTTTCGTGTCTTGCTGGGGTGATTGGGCGCCTAGGTTGGGTGACAATGGCGGGAAGGCCTCGTTGCTCCGGCGACCTAGGTTTGAAACCGATTACATCCGGATTTTCGGTGAGGAATGAGCGCATGATGTTTAACATAGGTCAAAATCGTGGGATGTAAGGACAATGCCGAGCGTGATGGTTGTCTTGGCAAATTAGACAAGACTGTTGCTCCTTGGTTTTCCACTCCCTTTGGATCATCGGAGTGATTCGGTACCATTTGCGAAATGATCGTAAATCACGGCATTGAGCGATCAAATGATTGCGTGCGTCGCACAATGCACAGGCTGGGATTATTCGTGGAGGGTGGTTGGGTGCGATAATCTGCCCCCTTGTTGGCTGTCTTTCTTCCGATATGAAGAGGATGGACCTGGTTGCCTCATTCTCTTGGGTTTTCGAACTTTCCACTGAGTTTGAATCCGATCCGTCTTCTGCAGCAAGATGGGTTATGGCTTGGCGTAAACAATTTAACGCTGAACAGATGTGGGGGATGTAGGGACAATGACGAACCGGGTGAACACACTCGGCACGAATATTGGACTGCTTGTAGGCCGTCGTAGTACACTGGGTTGACCGAGTACCATCTTTGAAATAACTCTAGAGCTGCACAATCAGCAATAAAGTGATCTCGTTCATCGTAGAGTGCACAGAGCTGCACTGGAGCTTGAGGACGATTATTGGGAAGAGGTGGTTGTTCAGGTGACCGTCTCTCCTTTGACACATACAATATGGTCCTTGCTGCTTCCGTCCTTTGAGTTGTAGTGCTGTTTGTGGATTCCATGTCCGAGTCGACTAATTCGGGGTTTTCAGCAACGAAGCGTCGCATGAAATCCAACATAGAGCGAAATCGATAGATATGGGTACAACGACACACGTGATGGTTGCTCCGACAAATCTGACACGTATGTCGTCGATGCCGAACTAAGTTGCTTTGGGCAACTTGCGGGATTTGATACCAACGGTTAAACGCCCTTAACTCGAGGCACTCTGTGACCAAGTGATCAGGCTCGTCGCATAGTGCGCAAACTGGGACCTGCAGTGTGGCCTTTGTTTGCCGTCTTTGGGTTGTTGGGGTGACTGTATACAAGCAAGATGTAGGTTCCTCTTATATGTAAAATATTGTTTTGGGTTCACCCTTGTCCATTTGCATGGGTAGCGCTTAGGGGTCCTCCTAGTAAGATTGCTCTAGGGCTTGCAAGGCATCCCTATATCGCGACATCTCTGGGCAGTGATGGGTATAATGCCCTAGGTAACTTGTGGGTTTCGACTTTTTTCCCTTTTTTGTTATTTTTCTTGGTCGTGTCAGTTGGCGCTGCTACAGGTGTTTTGTTAACTGCTATGACCTCTTGAGGGGCAATAGGGGTTATTCCTGTAGAGGTGATGCCTGGACTTCCTAGCATGGCTGGGGGGACCAAATACCACACGGGTATTGCAAAATCCATATTCGGCAATGTCATAGTTGCCATGACTTGTTTTGACACAAAACCAGGCGGGGGGTATAAAAATGGGGTTTGCGAAATGGCGTATGGTAGGAATGCTGTGCCAGTGGCCTCGGCCTCCGTACTGCTAGTTTCTGTGTCTGGGCTGGTTTCGGTGTTTGATGAGAGCAACATGCACACCGGTGCCCCCATGCTTTCCGGGACTCCCTTTGGTATAATAGTGGATCCCCTGGGAATTACCCTAAGATGGATGATGGTTTGAACTAGCCTGGGCCGAATTCTGTATACCATGTAAGTGGTTCTGTGGTTGTGTCTACGTATGGTAGCACGACATTGAGAGCGGTCATGGGTTTCTTGTCGTAGTATGTGCGCTGGTCGATGGTGATGATCCGATCATCATGGGTAAACATCTTACCCTAAAGACAGAGGATGCGACTGCTGTCATGGTGTACATCTAACTCCGCCCGAGGAGTATATTGTAGTCTAGTTGTGCGTCTAAGACCTCAATGTCTATAAGAATTGTCTTTCCGGCCAGGTTTACTAGGACATTTTGATATAGACCGACGGGGGCTGAAGGGTGACTGTGGTATGCTCTAAGCATGATGTCAGATGGTTTTAATTTAGGTGATCCTAACTTTTGCCAAACTGATTTGGACATGAGACATGTGGATGCTCCTTCATCGACGATGCATCGGTGTATGGTGATGTTCTGAACTGAAATTAGTATTTGGAAAGCGACTAGAGAAGGAAGCCTCGAGCTTTCTTTGTCTAGGTTGAAAACCATTAGGCATGAATCAAAAGGATCGATTGCACCTAATGCGGAAAGTAAGGCTTTCCGTTGTCTTGGGCATGATTGCAGAACTTCCAACGCTGACATAGCAGTTGGTGATTGAGCTATATCATCCACTATGCTATAACTATGAGCGGCTTTAGAGTGATTTCCTCCGTGCCTGGTTGGTTCCTTGACCGTTTTTGGAAGGGGCTCAATAGGTACTTTGGATATAGTTAACAATGCGGTAGGTGCACTTGTACTTGTACCTGATGGGTTGGTGTCCGGAGGTGTATCGTAGTTCCTATTCCTCGTTTGGAAAAACAATTCTTCGCCAGCCATGTAGATCTCGTGGCTACCTCCCCCGGTATCGTTTTGGGGTGGTTGTTGTTGCTGGGTGCTAACCACTCCTTGGTGGGGGAAGGGTTCCTGCATTACAACAGGTTGTTGAGTGGGACCCCCTTGTCCTCGGTTCCCTGAGGTTTTTTCAATTCGGGGAGTTCGGGACAATGGTGAGTGTAATGGCCATATTCACCTCAAATGGCACAAGAATGATTTGTCCTTAGACTGGGTCTCTTGTTTTTCCCTTGGGAGTTACTATTTGGCTCGTGGTTTTGATTTCGGTTGGGGTTGCCCCCAGATTGAGATCACGGGGGGCGTTGTTGATTATTGCCCCCCTGTCCAGAGTCTCCCTTTTGCTTATTCCTAGGCTTTTTTTTTGTAGTGTTTGGAGGATTATTGTTGTTCTCCTAGTCATAAGACTGTCGCTGCTGAGCTCGAGATGGTTGCACTAGGTGTCGCTGCTGAGCTCGAGATGGTTGCACTAGGTTCATTGGCGCATTGTTTTGCGTTGGTGGTGGATTTTGTGCGGGAAAAGGGCGATATAGGTTCTCCTCTCCCTGAGTGGTGTAAGCTTGCTGGGGAGGCTCTCTTGTCTCAACATTCCTAGCTGAGTATTGGTTCCCTTGCGAGGGAGGGTATGAACCTCCTTGCTGTTGATGGTATGGTATTACCCTTTTCGTCATATTTTGCAAAGGTGCACACTACAGACTGATTTTGATGGTAGTCAGGTTGCGATACGTTCAGTAGGAGAAATCGTACGGCTGATGCGCGGATGCTTTGAGTGGAAGCCATCTATGATATTCGACGTGCCTAGTATCTCTCTTTAAGTTTGTAGGCGCGGGGCATTTGGTAGGGCATTGTAAATATATCCTGGCTGGGTGTCAATGAGTTCAAGCTGTTGGGCCTTGCTAATGGCATCCTCCTCAGAGCTAGGTTTCTGTGTCGCCACGTCTTTTGAAATCTCAGCTGTGAGAGTTTTCAAAAATAAGTCCAACAACACTCTATCGTTGAGTTTGGCTTTACACAAACTACGATGTCTCCGCCAATCGTGGAGATGGTCCGATATATGGACGACTAGTGTTTGCCTAAACTATGTCAGCAGTTCCATTCCTAAATCATGATGAATGGGTAGCTGAAAATAGGTGAGGAATGCGGTAGCGAGGGCACTAAAGGTTCCATGAGAAGTAGAAGACTGCTCAACATACCATTTCGCTGCAGGTCCTGTTAGGGTGCGTTGAAAAATTCTTAGTTTAATGGTATCATCAATGATATTATTGGACGAACACCATAGGTGGAAATTCATAATATGATTTCCTGGGTCTTCCGCTTGCTTCCCTTCGAATTTTGGTATATTCGAAGGGAGCTTCGTGGGCATGGGAGGCCAATTAAGGCCATGAGTAATGGGGTCATTAGTTAACTTCGTTAGATCTGGAAGATTAAGTAATGCTAAGAAGGGTAACTGCGTATTGATTGCCATTGTACATTGTGGAAAAACATGTATTTGAATGTGATGGTTTAGGGCAGGTGCCTGGGGAATATTACCTTACGTGCCCTACTGATTCCCTGAAGGGGTAGCGCTTCTCTGCCCTCTAGGGGTTGTAGGAGGGGGTTGAGTGTGGTGACCGTGCTGGGGTTTCCACTGGAGTGGTGTTGGGTGACCTTTCGGGGTTTCCAATCACAGATGCCTCGATAAAGGATGAACGGATAATGGTGGCTGCGTGTTGTCTTCGACGCCTAAATGGCGGGAGACCTGGCACTCCTCCCTTTAATGGGGGGAGGTCCAAGAAACACTTAGATCGACAGGGTCCCGTTGGGTCTGTTATGGTGTCGAATAGCTTAATCTTGGCGATATTTTTGGTTTGCTGGAGGAAGGGAGATTTTTATCAAAGAAAATATGATCACATGCATAAAACAAAACGAAAAAATGTGGTTTTGTTTGTTTTGCATATGATACTCAAAAGCCTATATAGACCTATTCGTCTTGGCACTCTTAATGTAACTGGACCTTGCGAAGATATCTTCTGATGGGTACTGGGGCTAACATCCCGAAAGAATTGGCGACGCTTTCCAGCAACCGAAGAATCGACCAAGGTAATGGTATGAAGATCAAGTGCTGCCTGCACAGTCACTTATAGGGAAGTATGCCTTAGTTTTGGCCACTAAAGTATCGTCGTCCCATGTGAGCATTTGAGTCTTGAGCTTCTTGGTAATCAGCTACCAGTACCGAGTACTAGATGGGTCAGGTAGCCCAAAAAAGTACCGCACGCACTGGGCCTAAACTTAACCCCCTCTGAAACGAGTCTCTGGTAACGCTCGGGTATTCGTTTCGTGGGCGGATAGACGGATTTGAAGCTCCCTAAAAATTCAACATCTATGTTTCAAAATATATTATGACCACGACGGCTTATTGGATGCCTACCCCCGATAGTCTTAACATGAACTATAATTTCTTTTGTGGCCCTTGTGGGGAGAATTTAGTGAGTTTGGTTCATGATTATTTTTAGAGAGTCTCAATTTTTCTTAGGGTGTACCTTGGTGAAGTAACTGTAAGAAGAGGATAAAGGTCCCAACACACTAGGTGCCTTTTGGTCCAATGGTTATCGATGCTTCGTGTGTGCTTTGGAGTGTACAATCACAAGTGTTATGAGAAGTGGATATGCGTTGATCCTTTACAGTCCTTTTCTAATTACCCTATGTGTGATTGTTCCTTGCAAAAGGAAATGATGTGCGGATTATGGGCCGCTTACACCTTGCCTAGTTAGACTATGTTTGCACTATAGGGAAATGGCAAATTGTCTTAGGAAAGTTTTCATGTGCATACCCAGGCTCACCGTGGGGTGCAAGGATGGCAGAGATTACTTGCTTTCTTTTCGACAATTTGGTCCTAGTCCCAATTCCTAATGCAAAATTGAACTAATCCAATGCAAAAATTGGAAAAACTTGAATTAGCTAAAGATATGTGGATATATGGGCCACTTACTTTTATGCTAATCACGCTATGTGTTTCGTATCTTTTATTAGCAAGTCATTTGTTCGGACAACATATGTGGATTCAAGGCCACTTACTTTTTCCTACTTAAACTATGTGTGATTTGCAAAAATAAAATACTAAAATTAAAACTACTTAGTTGCTAAGCTAAATTCTAGCAAGAGTCCTAATCAGTCATGAAATACAAGAACATAGTGATGGCAAATTTTTTATGGGATGCCAAGCACTTTACAACTGAAAAAATGGCAAAAAACAAGCAAAAATTAACTTGTTGCCTAACGCGCGACTTATCTTCCCATAGGCGTGGAGCGTGCGTCTGTCAAAGTAGAATGTGCACAGTCGGGCAGAATGCAAAAAAACACTCTTCCTCTGTTGGGCAAAAATTCTCACTGAGTGTGATTGGCGATGCTAAGAGGATGCATGGGTGATTTGCAGTAAGCTGAACAGGAAGAAGGACCTGCATCAACAACCATTAACTCAAAAGAAATAATCTAGTGGAGTCGCCATTCGTGTGGTAGTGTATTTGGCACATGGGCGTACGAAATACACTTTGCTTAGTAGGCAGGCTGCTTACCTACATCAGAGTCACAAACCAAAATGGTTTGTTAAACATTAGTGGAACAAGTTCAACATGTAATAAGCTAAGTTAGAAATGAAACATAGCATGCTACATAAACAATAAAACAAAAACAAAACAACATGCACAAGATACACGCTCGATAGAGCAAACACACTAATAACTAAAAAATGGAGAGCTTCTCCTTTTATTAGGTGCTGGTGGTAGTAGAAGATATAATGCTAAATCTCTTATAGTGGATCCTTCGAGCTACGAAGCCCCAATATTGAAGACAGGGGGTCTCTTCCCCTCAAGTTTTCAGCAAGCCTCTCTTCCCTCTCAAAGGATGGTATATCGACGAACATGTGGTGAACTCCTCTCTCTTGGACTGAGATGTTGGGTGGCCAACAACTGAGTCCTTCCAATCCTCCTGTTGTTGGACAACACAAGCTGGTTTGCTATGGAACAATTTGGCCTTCCTACTTGCCTTCTTATAGTTTTCTATGAGGGCGACGATTAGCCCTTAAGGTGTGTCTCTTCAAGCTTAGTCGACTAGACTTTTCATCATGAAACCCAAACTAACTTAAGGAAAAAATTAAAATATACTTTTCTCATTTGATCAAGTCCCTCCATGGTTACCGTAGGTCCCCTTTCATCCTTTAAGGGTGCTCCACACACAACAATGATTAAACAAATATTTCTTGACTTGGTTTTGCGCCCACACTTTGGGTGAAAAATCCCATCGCTTGGGTACACAACCCGCAAAACCCTTGTGGTCCACTTTCTCCCAAACCTAGTGCCTTAGGGTTGTGGGACTACCTCCCAAGCTACACAAATCAACTCTCCTTCTTAGTGAGGGAGGTACGTCCATTGCATGGAATCGGATTCGTTCCTCAGCCCTGTCGTGTCCCGAATAAGACACAATTTGGTGGGACACGTGTCCTCCGGTCGTGGCCGATCGTGTCCCCGCAGGACACCATCGTGTCCCGATCGTGTCCCATCAGGACACTGATTTTGGGACACATTTCCGAATTTTATGAGTGCCTCGTGGCCCATAAATGGTCGTTTTGGCCCATTTCAACTTCACATCTAACTCTCTCTTGATGTGGGTTTGTTGTGGGTGTGTGGGAGTGAAGAGCAAAGGGCAGTAGGGAAGGGGCAAAGGAAGGGGAAGAATGTATCTATTTTTTTTGCATTTTTATTACAACAGTTTGCATGTGCATTTTTTTGTATAAATTTGTGCATTTTTTCTTTATTCTTTTACATCATTCATTGCTCAATCAAGGGCAGTAGGGAAGGGGCAAAGGAAGGGGAAGAATGTCCCCATTGGAGATGCCCCTCCTTTTCCAATTTCATCAGGGTCTGCAAGTGTTCCCTCTATTGGAAGTGGGCCAGGCAGCAAAGGAGGAGGATGCAGCAGAGGAGAGCAGTGGTGACCATGATGATGATAGTGATGCTGATTTTGATGAATCATGAGCTATCTACTCCCTTGACGCTTGTAGTTGTTTTGTATTTTCTATGTCTATTTGCCATTGGCATTTCTACTACCTATGTAACACATTTTGATTTTGTAGAATTAATGAGAAAACTGCAGTATCTTGTCTTTCTCCTATTGGATCATTGGTGAATATGTCACATTTGTATTTGGATGCATAATGTTACTTTGTAAAACTTACATTTAGATGAAGATCTATCTTTGAATCAATGAATTTGTGTCATGAATGAGAATTTGTGTAAGAAATATCTTTTTTTTTTTAATATATATATATATATATATGGTTACTTTCATGCTAAGTCACCTGACACGGGGACGCGAGACACGAAGGACACGAGGATTCGAGTGTCGGACACAGACACGTTGACCCCCCAGAACAGGACACATTATATATATGGATTCAAGTGTCGGACACTGACACGTTGTATATATATATATATGACACGGGGACGCGAGACACGAAGGACACGAGGATTCGAGTGTCGGACACGGACACGTTGACCCCCCGGAATAGGACATGTTATATATATGGATTTGAGTGTCGGACTCGGACACGGACACGTTGTGTATATATATATATATATATATAATGTGTCCTGTTCCGGGGTGTCAACGTGTCCGTGTCCGACACTCGAATCCTCGTGTCCTTCGTGTCTCGCGTCCCCGTGTCAGGTGACTTAGCAATATATATATATACAACGTGTTCGTGTCCGAGGATTTGACACGGACACGTTGACCCCCCGGAACAGGACACATTATATATATATATATATATATATATATATATATATATATATATATATATATACACAACGTGTCCGTGTCCGACACTCGAATCCATATATATAACGTGTCCTGTTCCGGGGGGTCAACGTGTCCGTGTCCGACACTCGAATCCTTGTGTCCTTCGTGTCTCGCGTCCCCGTGTTAGGTGACTTAGCATGAGAGCAACCATCGTTGTCGACGACACTGGTCCAATCTTTGGTGTTCACCACTGCAACATACCATGTAGAATGAACCACACTCTCTTCGGTAGTCTCTTTGCCTCATCTCGTCAGAACCTGAAGATTCGAACTTCCATAGGGCATCTCCCTTTGAAGCTAGACTCCCTCTGAGTCTACACAACCTCCGCTGGTTCACATTGCTATCGAAATTGTGTCCTACAAGGTTAGTCCGAGCTGCGGTCGATTGCAGGCCACATCACCACTGCAACCCAACTCAACAAGTGATCTCATCCTCTTGGGTCAAACACCACATGTGCACATGGCTCCAACCTCGGCTGTGCAACATCATGACCCCAAGAAGAAACTAGCCTACCATCATCTCGTCCATCACATGGAGCCAACTCATCCATCCCAAAGCATTCCCTGAGTAGTCCAACGATCCATGACAAGTGATCAGAAGTCCATAGTCTGCAACTTTCCACACAACAAACTGTTGCTCACCAGGTTCTCCACCAATCCACCAAAACTCTTAGCCCATCTCGCCACCTAACCAGTTGAGACCACATTTCCATGTCCTTAGCTGAACCTTCTGCCTCATGCTCTAGACAATCTCAACTCCCTTTGAGCTGCTTCGTTGTGCACACTCTGATCCACTGGCTCTTCAAAGTAACTCTGATACCATTTGGATTTTTCCTTGGCACTCAAGAATCAGGTTTGAGTTTAAGATCACGATCACAAACACACTCAAATGCCACAACATTTCTACTTTGCACAGCAGAAAACATAAAATAGTGAATCAATCTCATGCACATGACAATTTGTAACTTTTAACCCACAACTTGTCATATTACAAACTTTAATACAACAATCTTAAGGCTCCCACACCAGGGATCATGGCCCTTACATACAGCCTTGATACAAAGACACAACTAGGGCTTGGTGTCAACTACTATGACCACCAATCTGCCTTGAACAAGATACACTTGACCTACTTGTTGAAGGTGTGCATGCTCAGATACACTTGACGTACCTTGAACACATCTGGCGGGTACTTTGACTCCCCATCTGCAACTTCTGCATCTGCCACTATCAACCACTCTTGGCTGCTCCAAGATGACTAAACACAGGCTCACTGATCTACCCTCTAACAATGTCCTATGTTGCTCCGAAATATCATGTTCTTAGGGTCTTTGTAATTTTCCCTCTTATCACTGGTTTGCCCACCTGCAACCCACTGAACTAGGGGCTCACCAATCTGCCTCCTAACAGCCCATTAGCTCCTCCAATGAACACTGTACATGAGGTCTTTATGCCGCCCACTTGTCAATGTCCTAGCTGCTCCAGAATGCTGCTCCTAGGGCTTCATCAAACTGCCCTCTTAACAATACCAAGATTGCACCTTGATCACTGTACTAGGGCTCAAGAGTCAATATCAACCAGCCTTCTTGTCTGATTTTAGCTCCTCAAAATATCAGTCCTTAGGGCATATTACCAACTGCCTCCTAACAGTGATTTCAACCCTCAATCATCACTGTACTTGGGCAACAATGACTACTGTTCAAACTCCTATGAACAGACCTCTTAGTGTTTACATTACCTTCAGTGCTTCATGACAACCATACAACCATAACCAATTCACCCTACCTTTGTCCACACTTGCATGCTCTTCTGTCCACACCTTGAGAGTATTTCTGCCTCCTCACTTGGATCTATTCTCCCACAGACTTGTACTGTCAATCTGATGCACAACGTCCCTCAAAACAGGTATAGTCCAACTCATGTAAGGTCTCGACCCTCTCCACTTGTGCACAAAAAACGGAGCATACCTCACCAAATACCTAGGGCAGACTTTAGGGCAGAATCTTGGTGATTGTTCACGTACTGAACCAACCCTAAACTTGGGCATCAAACCTCTGGCCAAAACCCTTGGACAGATCTCGATCTCCTAGCAGTGATCAACATAAAGAAGCAATCAACTTAGCAAACAGGAAATCAGCATAGTTCCTTTGGTGGCTTGGATCTGGGCACTTGTCACTTGAGATTTTCAGCCTCCACACAAAGATCTTTGTAGCTTGGATTTCTGAAAAATATCAGACCTTGTTTCTGTGGTTACACGCTCTTTAGGCCACTGAAAGCTCCCGCTCCACTAGGACAGAATTCAACCTGCACTCGGCCTTCTCTTCCACTCATCACAAGGGATTCAACCCTCCTTTCCAGCCTCAACAACTCTGCCTTCTCACTGTGTAACAACAGAAAACGTACAGACCTAGCTCAGAAACCCTCCTTAGAAAAATTGGCAACTGCTCTCCTACTCAGACAAGGACAGAACACTAGAAGGTGACAGGTCGTCCTCTCCTCCAACTCGTCCAAACTCCTTAGGTCTGCACATGCCTTAGATTGCTCCTTAGCCCATGATTGAATGCTCTTTGATGGTGATCAAATGAGCCTTCCTACTTGCCTTCTTATAGTTTTCTATGAGAGAAACGACTAGCCCTCAATGGGTGTCTCTTCGAGCCTAGCCGACTTGTGTTTTTATCATGAAACCCGAACTAACTGAAGGAAAAATATATTTCTCTCATTTGATCAAGACCCTCCATGGTTGCCTTAGGTCTCCCTTGATTCGACCTTCCTGGTTCTCTGACAATCTCCATATAGATTTGATCAATACAATGTATCATAATCAAATCCAACATGTCATCAAATAGTCCATCAAATACTCTATGGAGCCAAAATGCTTCACAACTGATTGTACAAGCTTCCATATCTTCTTTCTTTGTAGTGCCATAGAATCCTGTTTTATGCTTTACCAAGAAACCAAATCCCAAGTAGAACCAATCATCAGTAGTATCCTTGCTAATCATTAACACTGCTACCCCAATTGACGTGTCCTTGATAAAATGTTTCATGGAACGAATCAGCTACAATGATGGATTAACAATATTAGAACTTTCCAACTTCTACCATAGGTATATATAATCTATCTTCTGGAGGATCTTGTTTACAAGCATCTCTTAGTTTTCTTCCAATCCTTAAGTAGTGATGCATCCATCCAAGATATGTCAGATTGTGCTCTTAACTCCCTTTGGAGATAATATCTCTAATTCATGAGTTCTTCTTGAATCATTCAATATGATTCCAAAGTACGAGGTCTTCTTTAATCATGAGACTCATTTTTCATGTCTTTCAAGAATTAGGAGTAACCTTTTTAGCTGAGGTAGGTGAACTTCTTCCTTTTACTAAGAAAATCTTTTTTAAGACTTCTTATCATGCTGCCATTTAATGCTAAGTGTTAACTTCTTTAATGCATGCTTAAAATTGTTTGCTCTTCCTGTTGAATATGCTCTGCGATGTTGTGCTATATATATAAGAAAAGTCTGCTTCTTGAAATATTCTGCTCTAGTCATTGTAGTATCACTGGTTCATTCTTTGGTGCATAAGTTTGAATCAGCTTCACTGGTGAATGTTAACTCTTTATGGCTAGAAGGATCTCTAACATGCTGCCAGCTAGATCTTTACTATCACTGATTATACTTCTTTTCTATTCTGCTCCTTTTCTTGACTGCCATTCTGTTCGCTTCCTCTGGATCTTCATGATGAAATCTTGTAGACATGAATCTTTCTATATTATCTGCAAATATAACTGAGAGCTTCTTCTAGAATTCTATGATGCATTCTATATAGACAATGGTCAAAGAGTCTCTTCTTCTTAGTTTAGTGAGTTGATTGTACTTACTTCATTGTACATGACTATGAGCTCCTTAATTCCGATCTCCACGAAAAGACTTAATTTACAAATCCCAATAATCTTCTATGCTATCCCCCATAAATCATATCTGTCCTATCAACTATTCTATCTGCCATCTTCTAAACAAGAAATAGAAAACTTGACTGCAAACTTGGTACAAAAGTAGATTGTAGAGCTATGTAGTATGTACACCTTCCATATTCTTCATTAACGTTAATAGTAGAGATCCTTCTTGTCTTTGACCATGGGTTTCTTCGGAGCTTCTTCATCTTCAACTATTAGTGCTTCATTTATTTCCTTCCTCTTATTACTCTTATTGTTCTTAGGGTTGTTGGGACAATCTCTTTGGATATGTCCATATTCATGATAACCATAGCATTGAACTTTGGAGTCTGGACATGTCCTTATTTCTATGAGACTTTTTGCCATGAGATCCAAACTTTCCAAACTTCTTTCTCGATCTAGCTGCAAAAGCTTGAGATTTCTCATTGTTAGGTTTAGTATCAACTTTAGCCATCAATCTTGATTCCTCTAGAACACATAAAACCCATACTTCTTCAAAGGTCAGAGTTTCCTTTTTAGCATAGGTGCCTCTTGCAAAACCATCCCAAGCTAGAGGTAGAGCATTGATGACAGAAGTGATCAATTCAGAGTCAGATATGGTTTCTCCAAGACCTTGAAGTTTATCTTTGATTTTTGATATCCTCATAAAGTATGAAGATACATCCTCTTCTTTTGACATACTTGTTCCATAGAGTTGATTCCTTAGAGATATCTTTTGATCAGTTGTGTTGATGGAGTATAATTTTACCAATGTATCATATGACATATACTTCCTTGGATGTAGATAAATCTGAAACAAAAGAGATGAGATGATCTTTGATGGACTCAAAGAGAATTTTTTGAGCTCTAATTTCTCCATTGTTGTGTTTGGCCACTTCTTGAGCATTGTTCTTATCTAATACTGGAACACATAAAGCCCATAATTCTTCAAGGATCGGAGTTTCCTTTCTAGCATAGATGCCTCTTGCAAAACCATCCCAAGTTGGAGGTAGAGCATTTATTATAGAAGTGATCAATTCAGAGTCAGCTATGGTTTCTCCAAGCCCTTGAAGTTGATCTTTAATTTTTGATATCCTTATAAAGTATGAAGCCACAGCCTCTTCTTTTGACATTCTTGTTCCATAGGGTTGATTCCTTAGAGATATCTTTTGACCAGTTGTGTTGATGTAGTATAATTTTACCGATGTATCATAGACTTCCTTGGATGTAGATAAATCTGCAACAAAAAAGATGAGATGATCTTTGATGGACTCAAAGAGAATTCTTTGAACTCTAATTTCTCCCTTGTTGTATTTGGCCACTTCTTGAGCATTGTTCTGGTTGAAAATTGTAATTAAGTTCGGTCTTCATAATGACTTGTATTTATGAATTTATGTAATAAAGATACAAAGATAATAATTTTTTTTTGTAATACTTGCATCATGAGTTTCATGAGCAAGGAGTTTTTATTATAGGTCAAAGACTTCTTCTTGATGTCTTGAAGAGTTTGTCGTCTTGTCATAAATATAATTTAGAGTCATGTATATGAAGTGATGTTACACTTGTAAAGGGACAAATTATTGATGTAATTGCATGCTCCAAGACCATGTCAATATGCTCCACAAAGTCGGCTCAAATATGTTGAAAAGTCTCCTTGATGAAGTCGGCTCACACACGGGTGATCATGTCGGCCTAGGACAGGAAAGACAGTCCCTATATAAAGGGTGAACTGCAGCCTCATTAGCTCACCAAGATTTCGGACAGGTCTGCAATCAAGTGCGAGGACAAGGTCTGCATATTGGTGCATAAGAGAAGAGATATTCCAGCAAAGAAAATAGGTAGTACAACGAAGAATGAAGGCTCTTTGTTTTGGGTCTAAGTCTTTGGTATAAGTCCGAACTGCAATGCGAGAAGAGGAGAGATATACCGCAGAAGGAAAGGCTACAAAGGCATGCAAAGAAAGGGTTAAGGTCTCGGTCTACTTAGTCTGCAACCTAGTGCATAAAGGAGACTGTGATCAATTTAGAGGAGAGGCAGTGCTAGCCTCTGAATTGAGGACATCTCCTATTCTGTCGAGGGCTACCACAGTGAAGGAAAAGGTCTGCAATACAGTGTGTAAAGGAGGCTGCAATCAGTGTGAGCCTCGGTCCTGGGTCACCTTGTTTGGAAAAAGCCTAGGGTATATACAGCGTGAAGGATGGCCACTACTGCAAGAAAAAGATCTCGGTCTTGGGGAATCAATGGTGCAGAAAGAAGGCCGAGGACACATCTCTAGGAGGCCGAGACTGGATCAAGGAGGGCAGCACATTGTCTAGGGTTATTAGACTAGGGACCAAGTTCCCTAGTGCAGGTGCAGTACAGTGCAGAAAAAGGAAGATCAACATAAGGAGCCTAGAAGAGCAGTGACAAGTGTCTTGGAGGAATACTAGTGTCAAGGGTCTGTGTCATGGTCGTGTACTCGTCAATTGAAGATCTATAAGAAGAATTATTATCGGGTTTTCCTCTCCAAGAGGGAGAAGTTTTGGCCCTGGCTTGGAAGCCTAAATATTTGTGTCTCTTGTGCATTTGATAATTGACTTGATGAAGAACGTAATAATCTAATGAAGATAAGATCCTAGTGAAAGAAGCATAACGAAATCACAAGTAATTATCATGAAATATAATTTTTTAATAAAAGGCCTAATTTCTCAACAGTTCTTATCTGGTACCAGAACATTGCCTTCAACGAATTGCATGACTTCATTTTCTTTAAAAACTAAATCAATCCTCTTCTTCCAAACTTTGAAGTTGGATGCTCCATCAAGTTTGTTGCCTTCCTTGCAGATAAATGCCATTTGATTTGGAGTATTAGACATGTTGGAAATATTGAGAGGGGGGTGAATTAATATTTATCTCTCTTTATCAACAAATTGGTTTGTTTAATTATTCAGAGCAATAGAACAGATATAAAACATCATCATATCAAAACAGTACACAGGAAATTGTCTCAACGCAAGCTTTGCATTATGCATGGTTACCTACACAATTTACCAGCTAGACTGGAAGGAAGGAAGGAAGTGAAACACTCCCCAAATCTGAAGATGTTCGCAGATCAAATCTGCAAGAGTCTTCAGTCTCCCTTGCAAACAACTAGCCGTCTCACTACCACAACCACCTGCTGCTGCTACCCCTTTCTACTTGCTGCCACTGCTGCTGCTGCAATACCACTGTCCACCACTTCTACCCACTGCTGCATCTGCTGCTCCTACTATCACTACTGCTGCCACTCTTCTTGCACCTTACTGCTGCCACCCTTTCCCAGCTATTGATGCTGCTTCACCTATTCACTATCCCTGCTGTTGATCATGCTGCCACTGATATACTTGTCATCACATTCTGCTCAAGTGCTGCCATTCATGACACTGCCACACATCTCCATATCATGTATTTACTGTTATCATGACAAGGTCACTATCATTGCTATTGTTCAGTCCAAATATGCTGCCACAATGAGATTGCTATCATATCACTGTCTCACAGACATAGGAATCTCTGTCACAAGTTTACTGGAAGGTTCACTATAATATTATATCATCATCACCACCTAAGGTCACTGTTGTGGTCAACCATCAAGTCTGCTCCAAGATTTCAAGGTCATTATAAAGAGATTACTGTCACTGTCATTCATTGAGGTTACTGTCAAGCATATATCAGCATTAATCACAATCTGTCATAGCCAATTAGGTCATCCCTCTAATCATCATGGAGAGTCTCTGTCACATAACAAAGGTACTGCCATCTGTCACAATCACGTCAATCATTGTCCTAATTATCATTGTCACATGCATACAGGTCTTGCCCAACCTCAAGTACTAGGATTTCAATCATTGTGCAACAAGGTTACAGTCTCACTGTCTCATAGGTATCACTGCTCAAACACTGCATACATTGTCAAGTCACTGCCGCAAGATCATAGATATAACATTGTCTTAGTCATTCAAGATAACCCTTAAACATATCTATTCATACTGTACCAAGGTTCTGCATTCGACAGACAGATTTCTTGTATACCAATTGGGGCTCAAGGAAAAACACTGTCCAAGATTTATACCTCTGAGATAGCTCAGGACTCTTTCACGAGGCAGTAATATCAACATTAGCTGGCCTAATCAATATCCTGACTGTATAGCATAGATCCTGGAACATCAATCAATATTATGACTTTACAGCATAGATCCTGGAACATCAATCAATATTATGACTTTACAGCATAGATTCTATAAGCAATGTATATATGTGACCCATCATTAATGTATCACTTGATCAAACCCCTGCTCCTGTAGCAAGTGTTTCCAAAGTTCTGGCCATAATGACAGATCTTGCTCATCACAATCTGTATTGCATATATCAGTGTTTCAATATACAAGTCTGATTCGTTACCAATGACAATAGCACCAAGTACATTGAGACTTTGCTTAGCAATATTAGAGCGCTTGTTCACAATTGTCGTTGGTGAAACAAGACTGTGTAAGTAACAATGGCTCCATGAAAGACGCTACAGGCGAACAAGCTTCTGGATAGTTAAACTGAGCGTATGATTAACGAGGCTACAGGCGAACAAGCTTCTGGATAGTTAAACTGAGCTTATGATTAAGGATGAATCCACTTCGAATTGGCTACAAATCTCCACCAAATAGATCTGTCCAAAATTTGGAGAACTGCCTCAGAGAATTCACATTATATCTTCTGCAAACTCATCGAGTTTTCCAGATAAGGCAGCGACAAATGTATTTAAATTATTCAGGCATAGAATATGTCAATGATTAGAGAGTCAAGAGACGTATGCGATCTATTCAAAACAAGAGTGTGATGTCAATAGTTACAATGCCTTTGTTATAACAGAAGTGTGATGCCACTGTTATGAGTGTAACGCCAAGTTGTGGTGATGCCCTAGTTCTAGGTTAGGACACAGGGAAAAGACAAGAATTTTAGGCTGCAGAAGGAACACATGAAGACTTGTCCCACGTGAAGTGCACCATTAAATCAAATCTTCAGGCCGTAGATTTTAATGGGAGTCATGACCACTGAAGATATTCATCAATAGGAATTAGTGTGTCAAGGGAACCAAGTAGTATATTCAGTAAGTCGCCTCAAGTCTACAAATTCCTGTCATCCATATGTCAATTCAGAACCACTGGCATGCAACAAGGATAAACAAACTGCTTCAAGATCTAATGAATAGAGTGAGGGCCACCTGCAATCAAAAGAAAATAGCGAAACCCCCTTTTAAAAAGAAAGAAAACCGCAAGCCCATGAAATCCTCCTCAATTAGCCATTATGTCAAAATTTCTTAAGGCCACAGACAGAACTGGACTCACACTTTAATTCGTTCAGAAGAATGCCCTTGCTACTTCAGTGAAAGAAGCTGCAGAGAAATATAGACCAACAAATATCCTTTTGGTAATGCACAAACAACATCAGGACTTCTCGTCTAATCCTCTGAAGTTCCTCGTGTTGAGATTTTGGGGTAGCATTGGATGTGCTCTAGCTTCGAAATTTTGTGGAGGAGCTGGAGGACATGACATTTCCAAGACCCAGAAAGTGTTTGAAGAAATTCCATCAAGTTTAAGAGATATTTAATTAATTAATCTTTTTAATTAAAGACCCTAAGTCTAACTTGGGAAAATTAAAAGATTAAAGTGAATTAAATTAAACATATGATGAGAATGACGTAAGTGACGCGGATCAAAAAGCTTCTAATCTTAGCCGTCAATTAGAGATTAGATCACGACTGTTGATATTTCAATGAGGAAAGTATAAGAGAAGGGCTTGGAGTTAATTGGAGAACACACACATTGGCGGAGCACTGAAGCTAAGCTGAGATTCTAGGGTGAGGTTTTCTAAGAATTTCAGAAGTGTTTCAGTTGTAGCGAGGGGCAATATTGGCAAGGGGGATGGTCTGATCCCAGGCCAAGAATACAACAAAGGCAGAGAGGCAGCGTACTAGAGCAGCGCAGAGGTAGCCAGGAGCTATGCAGTTCAGCAGAAGCCATGCAGGGTTGACGCAGGCCTAGTCAGGGTAGTGCAGGGGCAGCGTAAGCCCTTCTAGGGTGACGTAGGCCCTTCCAGAGCAGCGTAGAGGTTGACGCAGGCCAGGAAGGCTGACGTAGAGGGCTGAGGAGCAACGTTGGGGTTTCCAGTGGGCCAGAAAGGGCTCGAGTTTTGTAAATCTCGTTTGAGGGTGTGAATCGGCGAAAGTATTACTTGCCGTATTTTTATTTGCAGAGCTAACTAAGTTTGGTGCCCAGAAATGTTGTATTGAGATTCTACATAATAATGAAAACCCTCTAGAGCTAGCTGCACCAGTTTTCCCGCATTGGGTTTTTCTGGGGACATTTGTCCAAAAAATCTGTGTCACTTTGTCTATGAGCATGTTATTCAGTAATTGATCTGTATGTGTAGGCTGTTATATGTATTTACTTCGCTGTTAATTCTGAATATTCAGATTAATAACTTGTGTATGTAATAAAGTAGGAGAAGTAAATCGAGAATTAACAGTAGGATTTCTTAGATTAAGAAATTTTCACATGGTATCAGAGCGATTGCAGATCAAGTTAGATCCCAGCGAAATCGACTGAAGAAATTTGTGCTGCAGAGAGCAGCTGAAGCAGCAGGGAATCCAGAGAGGGTAGCGCAACACCATAAGGATGCAGAGGCAGCAAGAGCCACGTAGGGCTGACGCAGAGACGACACAGTGCCTTCCAGAGGGACCCAAGAGCAGTCTGCGCTGCGCAGAGGCTGCGTTGAGCCAGTCTGTACACGTAGAGGGCAGCCATGGTGACGCAATCCAATTTCTAGTGCTGTGCAGATTTGTCGTGGACCGGAAGCGAGGCTTCAGATCTTCAACAGTTGTTGGTGGGGTGGAGATTCTGCCGGTGCAGAATCATGCCTAAGCTAAGTTGACAAAGGGAAGGAGGAGAACAACTGCTTAGCATATTTCTCGCCAAAAGAAATATGGGGATCAATCGTAGGGTGATCGAAGAGAGTTGATTCGTTGTATTTGGTAGATTTCCAAGGAGGAAATCAGTTGTCAGAGGGAGTAGAGGGTGCCTTTCTTGCCAAGGACCCTAGATCCGAGTTTCTGTTGAAGGTAGAAGCAGAAGCGGGGAAAGGAAGATCTGTTCTGACAGTTTTTTTAGCAGATGACGCGACACGGACTGTGTGATCAGGATAGGTTGGATGGCCTGTCCAAATTTGCTATCTGTAAGGCGAGAATCCTGGTAGTCCTGGAGGCATACGACTTGCGGGAGCATGTTGAGAGTGTCTTAGCTACACCAACCGACGCTCTTCTCCTAGCGAAGCATAATGAAGCAGCGACACATGCCAAGCGCTTCACATGGACGGGGTTAAAGATCATGTGGTACCACACATAGCTGAGAAGAAGACAACTAGTGAGATGTGGAAAGCTTTAATGACACTGTATCAAGGGAAATCCGTCTAGAGGAAGATGCTTCTGGAGAACTAGCTGAGGTTATTCATGATGATCAAGGGAGAGGAAATCGATCCTTACCTCTTCAGATTGCAGGCGATTCGGGATTAGCTAACTGCCATGGGGGTCAAGGTGGAGGATGATGTTATGGTTAGGACTGCTCTAAATACAGTCACAGAGGACTGGGAAACTTTTGTCCAAAGCAACTTGGGTAGAGTGGACCTTCTAAACTGGGACAATATGTGGGCTATCCTCTGACAAGAGGAGATCCGTCGAATGACCAAGAGGCAAACAAGCACCAGATCAAGCAGAGTGAAGGAGGAAGAGGAAGATGCAGCCCTGACATCTAAGAAGCAGCAAGGGAAAAAGAAGCGTGATCTATCTAAGATCAAATGTTTCCAATGTGGCAAACTTGGACACTTCACTAGCAATTGCCCTCAAAGGAAGAAGGTTTCTAGTTCCAAGGCTGCGACAACTAAAGAAGACGATGGCTCCGACATTGACGTAGCCATGAGCGCTCATGAGCCACGGAGGTGGGGTGATATTGACTTGTAGAGCAGCTACAGAGTGATGGCGAGATCCTTGAGTAGCCCAACTCTTGGATCACAGTCGTGCTATGGAAGCCTTAAGACAGTAGCAAGGAATGAATGGAGCAGTGGGGCAAAGATCACAGATGAAGCAGAGGCAAAGGCAGAGGTTGGGATGCTGTAGAGGGAGCAACACAGTGCAAAGGCATCAGCGTAGAGGGGCTGATGTGACTTCAACAGTGCAGAGGAGGCTTGCTTACGCAGTGCAGAGCTGCAACAACGCAATGGCTTTAGGAGGACATCGCAGAGCAGCAACCTAAGGAGCTTTAGTGATGAGATGCAGCCTGACTGACTTGTCTGTCATTTGGGCAGGGGTCCTTCAGTTGCTTACTCTCAACAACTGAGTTGCAGTGGAGCAATTGGCAGCACGATGCAGCAATTTGAGAGGGAGCTGCAGTACGGATGTAGCAGTGACGGTGGCAGTCATGGGCAGCATTATAGAGAGCAGCAACAACGCAGTGATGAAGGGCAGTAGGCCAAGCATCAACACAGAGAGTGATGCTAGAGATTAGAGCAATATTTCGGGGTGAAGTGTATTGCTAAAGCACATTCCTCGCTAAGAGGGAGTGTTGGGATTTTGGGGTATCTTCGGATGTGCTCTAGCTTCCAAATTTTGTGGAGGAGCTGGAGTACATTAGATCTCCAAGACCCAAAAAGCGTTTGAAGAAATTCCATTAGGTTTAAGAGATATTTAATAAATTAATCTTTTTAATTAAGGACCCTAAGTCTAACATAGGAAAATTAAAAGATTAAAGTGAATTAAATTAAACATGTGATGAGAATGACTTAAGTGACGCGGATCAAGCAGCTTCTAATCTTAACAGTCGATTAGAGATTAGATCACGACCGTTGATGTTTCAACGAGAAAGGTATAAGAGAAGGGCTTGGGGTCAGTTGGAGAACACACACATCGGCGAAGCACTAAAGCAAAGCTGAGATTCTAGTGCGAGGTTTGCTAAGAATTTCAGAAGTGTTTCAGTTGCAGCGAGGGGCAATATTGGCAAGGGGGATGGTCTGATCCCAGGCCAATAATACAACGAAGGAAGAGAGGCAGCATACCAGAGCAGCGCAGAGGCAGCCAGGAGTTGCGCAGTTCAGCAGAGGCCGTGCAGAGGCAATGTAGAGGCAGCAGAAGCCACGCAGGGCTGACGCATGCCCAGTCAGGGCAGCGTAACCCCTTCTAGGGTGATGAGGCCCTTCCAGAGCAGAGCAGAGGCTGACGTAGGGTAGGAAGGGTGACGCAGACGACTGAGGAGCAACGCTGGGGTTTCCGGTGGGCCAAAAAGGGCTCGAGTTCTATAAATCCCGTTGAGGGTGTGAATCAACCATATTTTTAGTCTCCGAGGACAAAGGTATTGCTTGCCGTATTTTTCTCTATAGGGCTAGCCAATTTTGGTGCCCATAAATGTTGTATTCAGATTTTGCATAATAATGAAAACCCTCTAGAGCTAGCTGCAACTGTTTTCCCACATTGGGTTTTTCTGGGGACATTTGTCCGAAAAATCTATGTCACTTTGTCTATGAGCATGTTATTCAGTGATTGATCTGTATGTGTAGGCTGTTATATGTATTTACTTCGCTGTTAATTCTGAATATTTAGATTAATAACTTATGTATGTAATCAAGTAGGAGAAGTAAATCGAGAATTAATAGTAGGATTTCTTAGATTAAAAAGTTTTCACACCTCGGGGCTGCAACAATGAAATTTCCAACGAGTTGATCACGTGTCTGCAAAACTAATCAAAGCCCCAACATATCCCTTTAGGAAAACATTTTCATTCGCTTACCAACAACAAAAATATAAAACCCTTTCACACATTCTCCAAGGCCGTAGAGCTTCTTCATAGATCTGCGGTGTGCCACATGAGCGTTTCGTCCGTTCAAATCACAGTATGGAAAGCAAACCAAGATGTCCTTTTATAGGAGTCGAATAAACTTTTTAAGGGCATGTCGACTTCTAATTTTAGGAGGGACGAATTTCAAATTGATTTGGAGGGAAAATTTAAAGGTGGTCCAAAACCCTAGCCGAATTAGAGTTTTCAATGAATTTATTTATGCTATGGCTGCTAGCTAGGAAAAGGTTGCCACATCACTCATTAATGTTGCCTGTCACCAACTTATTGAGTCCTTCAATCCTTCTATACCACATCATCACAGATTATCACCACATTGCCAACCCTTGGGGTTTTGGACCACAAATTGGGTCTTCAACTTTGACTAAGCATTTCTCACAAACCGTGAGGGCCCACGAAGAGCTCCCTATACCAACGGAATCAATATGACGAGGAGAATCCGATGCTGAGGGTCTCCAAGCCAAACTAACTGATTTGTTGCTTCAAGAACCTCCAACAAGTACGAGATATGTCCATCATCTAGTGAAACCAAACCCTAGAGCTAGGGTTTCATCAGGCTGCATCATCTTGTGGACATCATCATCTCCTGCATCTGCTATGACATTCTGCACCTGCTCGACACTTTGCACCTGCTCCCACTTGACATCAATGACAACATACTCAACAAGACAGAGAGAATAAAAGAGTACTTATTTGAAAATGAGAGAGAAAGTTGCCACAAAAATATCTTCAAGGATGTCTTTAAGTGAGTGAGAGCTGCTATAATGATGTCTTCAAGAAAACGATCTTCAAGCTTCTTTCCTTAACGTTGGTAGTGAGAGAGAATTGATACAAGAGTGTCTTCAAGTATGCCAACAAGTTGTGATCTTCAAGCTTCCTTCCTTCACCTTAGCTTTGATCACATGTTGAGAAACAAAGTGTAGTAAAGTATAATGCCTAATTTTTCTTCTTGATAATTACTTGTGAATAATGGATGCTATTCTTTATTACTTATATTTTCTTCATCAAGCAATTATACAATGCTTAATCTTTTAGGAAAATATAGAGATCACAAATAGACAAGAGACACCAAAATTAGGCTGCTAGCCAGGGCAAAACCCACAAGGGCAATGTTGGAAATGTAACTAGTTTCGGTCTTCATAATTGTTATTGTACTCATTTCAATATGTATCTTATGTAACAAACAAAAGAAGAAAATAAAAAGTTATTATTTTAAAGCATGGGTTTCATGCTCATTATTTATGGCTTCTAGGTAAAAGCATGTTCTTCATGCCTCTAGGATTTGTTAGGTCATAGGATTTATTGTCATGAGTCAAGAGAGTCAACATCTTCATTATAAGACCCTTCCGGTTAAATTGTATCTTGTAAAAGAATTTATTTTTGTGTCTAGAAAGTCTTGGAAGCCTCCTAGCACAAGTCGGCCCTGGCAGAGACAAGTTGGCCTTGAGAGGGGTTATTCGACCTCTTGGAAAGGCTATATATATAGACATCTTCGACCTCATTTGACACACACCAATAAGTTCGATCTGCAATAGAAATAAGAAGAAAGAAGAGCGAAGCACAAGGAATCAAGGAGAAGACCCTAGTGAAAGAAAGATGATGAGTTTTTGGGCATTTTATCTCACAAGTGTTAGCTTCTGGAGTAGTTGTAGGGCTTGAAAATTTTTGCAGTGATTGTTGGTCCGAAATTCCGTTGTAGGGGGGACGAAATTCTGAGATTGGTGTAGTTCTGGAAGGTTTTGTCTCTGGTTGACTTGGTTTGACTTTTACCTAATTGGAAGGTCTCTTTGAGGGTTGACTTGGTGCTGGAAGGAGGACTTGGTCTAGGGTTTGGCTCTTTGTTGTCTCATTTGAAGAAAATTCTATAATAAGAGAAGTCTTTTTCTAGGTTTTCCCCTTGGAGGGGTTTTGCCCTGGCTTGGAGCCTAATATCTGTGTCCATTGTCTTTACTGTTTTGATGCTGATATTCGTTTGATGAAAAGATGTAATAAAGAAACACAAGAAGATAAATAAGATTCACAAGCAAGTATTAAGGAATAAGGAAAATTTGAATTGATAGCCGCTACAATGCATTTTCCAACATGGTATCAGAGCTAAGGTGAACAAGAAGGCAGTTGAAAGGATCATCTTGTGGACACAAAAGAAGGCTTTGTTTGAAGAATTAGGGTTTCGAAAAGCCTCAAGAAAGGTCGAAATTACAGGTTCGAGTTGCAGGAGACCGAGTTGCAGTATCAAGTTGCTAGAAGAACATATATTCTATTTTGACCTTGTTGATCTTGGAAGGATCTGTCTTGCTCAAAGGAGGAAATTTTTTAAAGGATTGTCTTGTATGATATCTAGGGTTTTCGTAGCAGTTGCAAGATCGAAGGTATAGATCAAAGTTGCAGGGTTGAAACTAAGGAGCAAAGGTGTAGCTAGTAACTAGCTGATGCGATTGTATCTTGCTGATCTAACCTACCTAGAAGACATCCTTGAAAGAAACATCAAAGGATCTTGATATCATTCATTAAGCTAAAGGTATCATAGAAGGGCATCTTGCGAGGACATCATTGAAGTCTCTTTGAAGATCTTGAAAGCCTCAAGATAATTGGAAGCATCATCAGAGAAGGGAAGATTCTTGATTGACAAGTATCATATTGTTGCTCTATGTTTGAATCTAAACTTCTAAAGGTCTTATGGGTTCTTTCTGCAAGGAAAGCAATAAGCTCATTGGCTCAACAAATTTCCTAGCATGGAAGAAAAGGATTGCCCTGACACTTACAAAACATGAAGTGATGGAATATGTCCTCGATGAAGTTACTGAACCTAGCAAAGACAGGACTCAAGAACTAACAAAATACAAGAAAGGGGAAGTAAGGGCGCAAAGGATCATCTAGTTCCCTTTGTTGCTAATTTAAAGACTTCTAAGGCTATGTATGGCAAGCTAGTAAATTTGTACTCTATAAGTACATCAGGACAAAAGATGCCTTCGAGAAATAAACTATACAAAATGAAGAAATCAAAGGACAAGGGCATGACCTTCTTTGTTATGAAGATTTCTCAAATAAGAGATCAGTTGCAGGGGCTTGAGGAGACAATTTCTGCTTTTGAAATCACTATATGTGTGCTAAATGCTTTTCCACCAGAATGGAGCAGTTTTACAATGAACATCTACTCTATGAAAGACTCAACTCCATTTGATGAGTTGTGGGCTCAATGCATCCTAGAAGAGACTAGGATCAAGGAAAAAGATGGCATCGAATCAAATGAGCAATCTCAAGCCTTCATTGCAAGAACCAAGAAGCCGAAGAAGGGAAAGTTTGGGAAGTCTAAGAAGAAGCAAGACATGTCCAAGGTTCAATGCTTTGGATGCAATGAATTTGGACACTTTAAGAGGGACTGCCCAAATAAGCCAAACAACAAAAGAAAGGAAGGATGCAAAGCTCACACAGTTGAAGAAATGGGAGAACTTGAGAAGAAGTCGAAGAAAGAAGATGTCAAAGATCTTTACTATTGAAGTCCTCTCTGTCAGGTTCGTAGTAAAGTTGGTCTTTCCTTGAGAATAGCATGCATTGTTTACTCTAGAAAGTTTTTGTTGGCATCATAGATAGAAGTATGAGATAGTAGCATACTTAGAGTTTACTTGATTTTCTTTAGTAAGAATCATCTAGTTTTTTAAAATTGAGAAGATTGGGACCATTTTGCATATTATTGCTCATCCAAGCATTATATAACATTATGCTAGAGGTAGTCATTATTGCTAAGGTGGATCATCATGATCCTATAAGAACCATTGTTTTGGAAGGTTCTTGGAAGAAGCATTATGACAAGGTTAGCATATATTATGGAAAGAATGCTCTTGAAGGATGAAGGGATGCAATTGGTCATGTTGCAAGCTCATTTTAGGGCATATATCTAGATGATTTTATGAAAGCATAGGAATGCATACTTGAAGTATCTTTTGGGTAGGATTCATATGTACATAATCCTGTAAAAAGAAGTTGGTCATAAAATATGCTTTGTATGGTTATATGATGCTGAAAAAATGAATTTGACTTACTTTAGAATGAATAATGGATCAAGACTTTCTCTTTAGATTATATAAAATAATGATCAACATCTAGTATAGTTTTCAAAAGAAAATTTGTAACTTGGTAAACAAGTTCAATCCTTGGGAACTCTAATGCATGAAGGAAGGTTTGTGTGGAGATGGAGCATGAGGATGTTGATGCCTTGATGAGAAAGCTATTACGATGAGGTACGTCTAATATTTTTGTTATTGGTTATCTAGTTAACATACTGTTTTTCTACCTTGAAAGATATTGCAGGAATATGTGATGATAGTTGTGGCAAGTTCAACTATATGGATTGAAGATATGATCCTGGCAATTATGAAGTTAAGATGTTTGCATCTTGGGATTGAAAGGTAGCAATTTAAGAAGATAACCTGAAGGTCAAGTTCGTACAATAACTAGGAGATCTCCAAGCTCCACATTTTGAGATAATCTTCTTTCCGTTAGACTTGTGAGGTTGCCACGATCTCCCGTCATGTGTCTTGAGGCACCACTATCTACTAGCCACAAATCATCGCTATTTGCAATAGAATCTGTAAGAGCATAAAAGTAGAAAAATTCCTTGTCACTTGAATTTTCATTCTTAGGTTTCTTTGGAAGTCCATCAATGTTTGCCGCGGTAGAACGCTGCTTTCCAATTCGTTTCTATCGTTTGATCTTTCTGGACAATCACTTCTATAATGAACAAATTTGTGACAATGGTAGCATTGAATCTTTGACATATTATTCTTTCGTTGAGGAGTAGGTCTTCTTCGTTTGTTGAAAATGTAGTGAGTAAAGGTCTTCTGGTTTGTGCCTTAGATAGTGAAGACCTCGATTTGTCTCTCTCTCAGTATGAGTGCAAGCTCATGAGTTAGAATTCAGTTAGGAGGAGTTTATTTCTAGTTACTAGAATAATCATCAAGATGGCATGCATAGAGTTGGAGCTTCAATTAAGAGGAGTCTTCATCAATTTGACTACAAAACAAGGTGGCAGTTACAAGTTTAGTTAGAGTGAGTTAGTCTACAGTCTTGATTGAACAGAGAACGAGTTAATACTCCAAAGTGTTGATTGGAGAGAGAATCAGTTGGACTCTTAGTTAACTCATTAGTTAGAACTCGAGTTTCTAAATTTGTAATAGATCCAATTGCTCAAGAACAATTAATAAAATACCATAACCAGAGAAGCAGGTTTTTCCTATTGGGTTTCCTGAGTAAACATGCGTGTTAATTTGTGTGATGTGCCTTTATCTCTAGTGTTTTTATTCCGCTGCTTATAGTTTGTTAAGAAACTCTGTATCTTGGTGAAAGTAAATTAGGTTTCAGTTTTCAGTTGCCTTGTTTTTAGTGATTCACTAAGTAGTTGCAGAGTTTCATGGAAATTTAACATGGTATCAGAGCAGAGATTAACATAATGACCAACACCAAATTGATCTGTCACTGAACAACACAGATCAAGCAGAAGGCTTGCATTAGAGTTTGAAGAGCAGGGCTTTGGATAATAGTATGGCGTTCCTAGGACTAAGGGTAGATCATAGTTTAGAGGGAGCCTCAAACTTCTATTCATGGAAGGAGCGGATCTTAGTGGTGTTGGAAGATAATGGGGTGCTAGAATTTGTGGCAAATCAAATAAATCCACCTCAAGATGCTCGACGGTTGATCTAGTATAACGAGAATGATACCAAGGCGAGAAGAATCTTACTTGAGGGGCTCAGAGATCATATTATCCCTCATCTCCATGGGAAGAAGACACCATATGAGATGTGGAAAACCATCTTAGATTTGTATCAGGGTTCTAGTGATGCGAAAAAGCTTGTACTGAAGGAGAAGCTAAGAAATATCTGGATGAGTAGAGGAGAGCCCATCATCACGTATCTTTCTAAGTTCACTTAGGTTCGGGGTGAGCTAGGTGGAGTGGGCGTGATTGTAGAAAACAATGACCTTGTGAGTCTTACGCTTCTGGGACTTCATAAGTCTTGGGATAATTTCTAGGATGCAGTTAGTGGCAGAGAGAATATTCCTAGTTGTGAATAGCCGTGGTTCGACAGCGTCCAAGAAGAGATCTATAGAGGGATGAGTGCTAGGAGATAAGCTTTGATAGTGGATGAGGAGAACTTTGCCCTGGCAGGAAAAGGTAGCAAAGACAAAGGCAAGAACGACCAAGGATAGGCCGAGAAGAAGAAGAAGGATATGTGCAAGATCAAGTGCTTCCATTGCCATGAGTTCAGACACTATGGCACTAAGTGTCCTAATTCAAAGGAGTCTCGTAAGGATCATGTGGCTACATTAGCTGCGGTAGATGCGTTTTCTTTTTAGTTCAAGAAAGATTTCTCATTAATAGCTAGCATGGCAAGCTCGACAGACAATAATGTATGGTATATTGATTCAGGAGCATCCTTCCACATGACCGGGAACATGGAGTATTTCATCCACTTGAAGGAGAAGGATATGCAGTTTCAAATTCAGCTAGGAGATGGTGGCAAGTACACAACTAGGGGAGTTGGTACTGTCAGTTTTGAGAGGGAGTCAGGTAGCTCTCTTCATCTCATAGATGTCCTCTATGTTCCAGGCTTGAAGAAAAACCTTGTTTTAGTAGCTACCCTTGAGGACAAGAGTTATGATATCATCTTTAACAGAGGTAAGGCATATCTCAAGCACTTAGCTTCTGGATGTAAGAAGCAGATAAATGTGAGGCTAAAGAATTTGTACTTGCTATAGGTTTATACATGCACAACCTTAAGTAATACGGCAGGAAGTGTGTAGATTAGAGACATGAGGGTTGAGGAGAGCAGAGCTCTGAGGGAGTCCTTAGAGTGAAAGCAGGTTAGAACTCCCAAGAAGGAGCCTCAACCCGTATCACAGTTTGAGTCTCAGCTAGTTGGCAAGTGGGTCGACCAACATGATGATGAAGAGAAGACCAAGACGAGTGGAGGCAACCACGCAATCAATGACTCGAAACACAGGGAGGAGGAGAGCCAAGTGGGCTTGATCAGGAGGCCCAGGAGCGAGTTGAGATTCCTAGCTCTATGTTAAGGCAGAGTAAGCAACCACAAAGGTACATCGGGTATATGGCACTGATGACTAAGTTGATAGACTTAGAGCTAGAGGACAAATCAGTAGTAGGCTCAGATGGGGTGTACAAGGTGGATCATAGGAGCATGGTTGGGGAACGAGACTTCAAATCAGATTCCACAACAAGAAGCAGGGAAGTCTTCTAGTTCAGAGGGAGCATCTGCAACAGTGGATAACGTGGTGGTGTTGGATGTTGAAAAGTGTAACTAGGTTCGGTCTTCATGATGACTTGTAATTATGAATTTATGTAATGAAGAGACAAAGACAATAAAATGTATTTTGTAATGCTTGCCTAAGGGGTTTCATGAGCAAGAAGTTTTAACTTTTTATTATAGGTCAAAGAATTCTTCTTGATGTCTTTAGGAGTTTGACATCTTGTCATAAATATAATTTAGGGTCATGTATATGAAATGATGTTACAGTTGTAAAAGAGACAAATTATTGATGTAAAATGTATGCTCCAAGACCTTGTCAAAATGCTCCAAAGAAGTCGGCTCAAGTGTGTAGGAGATACTCCTCGACAAGTCGGCCTACATACAGTTGGTCAATTCGGCCTAGAACATAGGAGATAGTCCCTATATATAAAGGGACTGCGACCTCACTTGTACACCAAGCAACTCGATCGAGTTCTGTGATAAGGTGCAAAATTTCAAGACTGTAATTGAGCGAGAAAGGAGGCCAATCAACGTGGAAGAAAAGAGGCAATTCAGCGAGAGAGAAGGGATCTCTATTTGGGTTTAAGAGATCTCAGTATAGGGCTATATCATATATCCTAACTGCAGCAAAGAAATAATTATATGAAGAAGTTAAGGTCTCGACCTAGCTCACAGTACTACAGTGCGTAAGGAGGTGTCTTGGCAACGAAATAAAAGAACCTTGCAAGGAGTGTCAAGAGAAGGTAATTCTAGTATCATCTTTATCTCAGATAACTCAGAATAAAGAGAGCTACTACAACATGAAGGATCTCGGACTTGGTGCAAGCAGAGGGTCGAAGAAGAATCTCTTGGAGGCTAAGGTGTGATCTAAGGAGGAACAATAGAAGACACATCGGTAAGGGCTGTTAAACAAGGGACCGAGTTTCCCTAGTGTTGGTGCAGAACAATGCAGTAAAGGAAGATCAACATAAGGAGCCTAGAAGAGCAGTGGTAAGGTCTTGGAGGCATACATAAATTTTCATAGATGTTCTATACTTGATGCAACTTTACTTTTATCCCCAATATCAAACAAAAATCACATAAACAAGAAAGTAAAATGCCGATAGAACATACCAGTAGATCGACAGAAGACAAGCCAAAAATTACACTTAACTTGATCAACAAAGTATAGTATATGTGTTGTGGTGCGTTACGACAGTCAATAGGATGCTTCAACCAGCAAAGTCTCAATATGGTCAGCCAACCAGAAGTGTCACACAACCCTCTCGGATAACTATATCAGTCAACCCAAAGTCAACGTTGTCCCAGTCAATGGTCAACACAAAACAACAGCAACAAAAAGTCAATGCATCTCGGTCAAAGTCAACAATCAACCTCGATTTTTGTGCCAATAAATGCGGACTTCAAAAATCAGAATTTTGAGCAAGTTTGGGGTCAGTTTGACCATGCGTTGACCAAAGTCAACCTTGGTCAAATCTGCGCTGAAACCCTAGGTCAAAACAGAAATCTTCCTTCACTGAAATTTCCCACATGTGAGAGAAGAAGAGCCTCCAAGGTGATCGAACTAACCAGATGATGAGAGAGAATGTGTGATGATGTGATGAGTGAAAATGACCTCCAACGTTGACCTATATATATATCCATCAGTGAGGGTGTGTGACACATCTGCTGGGGCTTCAAGCCTATGTTTCAAATCTGGCCGACCTTGCACATAAGTGGAATTAATTCAAAATAAATGTTCTGCTCATCGGATCAAGATGATCTTTAGATCGATCTTGCAGCGCTTCGAAAGAGGAATCCAAATAAAAATATTGGCATCTTCATCTGAGCATCACAACATGGAGTTTGGACTTAGTTGTCCAAAATTAACACTCCTTCTCAACTAGGGAGAACTCCATCACCTGTGCCATCCAAACATCGTGCGTCATCCCGCCGTAACTTGCTTTGCTGGCTTCTTTATTTCAGATCAAAAGAGGGTCAGTCACAAAGACATCATTCCCGGCTGACAAATTCAACCCAGAGGTCAGAAACCTCTATAGGACTCAAAAGAGTCACATACCAACCCGAAGTTCGTTTACCTGACCCGAAGTCAGTTGGAGGTCCGAAACCTCACTAGACTTGATCCCAGATCAAGTGGTTGGACACGTGCCATCCTAGACATAATGAGTACGACAATCTCCGATGCGTCCATCGGTCTTTGCTACTGGTCTCTAGCTTTTCCCACCTCACTGGCAAAATGAGAGGTACTTCCCATGAGTCCGGGACTCAATGGGTAGGATGCATACGGGGCACAAATCATGAGAGGTGAACCAACTCAACATCATAACGGTGGGGCAGAAGCACAACGACAAGGTTCGACAAGCCTAGCCCTGTGGTTGCTTATAGCTCCGAGAAGCTATCCCCAAAGCCCCTCAGAGCTCATCGTCCAATAGGACCCTCTACATAGGGTCGTTCAACGATTCCAAGATTCTCATGGAAGGTTAGGAACTTGACCTTCCCCAAGGGCTTTGTGAGAATATCCGTGACTTGCTCATCAGTTCCTATATGATCGAGCCTTATGACACCTCGCTGTACCATATCCCGGATAAAGTGGTACCTGATATCAATATGCTTGGATCGATCGTGGAACACGGGATTCTCGGACAATCGAATCCCACTCTGGTTATCACAGAGTATCATGGTGGTTTCTAGCACATGCCCGAACAACTCACTGAAGAGCTTTCACAACCAAACTGCTTCACAACAGGCCACACTCGCTGCAATGTATTCGGCCTTTGCGGTGCTCAAAGCCACCGACTTCTGCTTCTTGCTCATCTAAGATATCGAAGCAGAACCAAGTGTGAAGCAGCATCCAGAGGTGCTCTTGCGATCCACCACACTGCCAGCCCAATCGACATTAGTATATCCATGGACTGTCACGCTCCCGACAGTGTACCTCAGCCCATGGTTTATCGTGCCTTGAAGATATCTCAACAGATTCTTGGCACCAACCCAGTGAATGTGATGAGGTTCAACCATATGTTGACTCAAAGTGTTCACTGCAAAACATACGTCCGGACGGGTTTTCACTAAGAACAGCAGGGCCCCTGCGAGTTGATGATACTCAGTAGGATTTGCTAGCACGGGCCCAGCAGTGCTGCCACTCAACTTCTTAAAATTGAGCTCCTTCGGTGTCGACACAGACTTACAGTCCACTATTCCAAATCTTTCCAGAAGCTTCACAATATATTTTCCTTGAGAAAGGAAAATCTCGCCAGGTCTCTGCTAGACCTCCAGGCCTAGGAAATAATGCATCAGTCCTAGGCCCTTCATCTCGAACTCAGCAGCGAGCTCCCTCTTACATTGATGAATGAGAGCATCAACACTTGTAAGGAAGAGGTCGTCCACATACAGCACCGGAATGAGAGGCTTTTCTCTATCAACCTTGAAGTAAAGGTTCGGATCAACATTACTACCAGTGAAGCCCAACTTCATCAAGTAGCTATCTATCCTCTCGTACCAAGCTCTGGGTGCTTGCTTCAACCCATAGAGGGCTTTCTTCAACCTGCAAACATGGGTGTCCTGATCCTAGACTTCGAACCCCAGAGGTTGCTCCACATACACCTCTTCCTTTATCCCACCATGTAGATATGCGGTCTTCACATCCATCTGATGAAGATTCCATCCTTGTGTAGCAGCAAGGGCTATGATAGATCGGATGGTGGTATATCGGGCCACAGGTGCAAATATGTCATCATAGTCTACGCCTTCCTTTTGAGAGAAGCCACGGGCAACGAATCTTGCCTTGCACTTTTCAGCACTACCATCAGATCCATGCTTGATCTTATAGAGCCATTTCGAGGTGACAACTGCTTTGTCCTCCGGTCTTGGAACCACATCCCAGACATCATTCTTCATAATGGACTCATATTTTTCGTGCATAGCATCCTTCCAGACTTGATGCTTTACGACTTCCTCAAAAGATCTAGGCTCAGATCATACGATTGTACTCATGGCTGCTAGATACATTTGGTATCTATTCGGCTTCTTGCTTTCATGGAATGTCCCCCTTGGGGCTATATGATTCTCGACATCCTCGAGAGTGTCTCTGAGCCATGATGGTATTTTCCTCATTGAAGGAGGTGGATCAATAGGGTCCATCGGTCCTTCAATATCGGGCATCGTCTCATCCTTCGGTTCTTCTTAATTTCCATGCCTTGCTTCGTGATCTTCCTCAGATCTCAGAAGATTGATTACTTTCCTCAGGGAAGCATCTTCTTCAAAGGTAACATCGTGGCATATCTCTACTTCCCTTTGACCAAGCACATAGACTCTATAGGCCTTCGAAGTTTCGCTATAGCCCACAAACATTCCCTTCTTTCCAGAAACATCCAGCTTGCTCCTCTTCTCCTTCGGTACATGAAAATAAATAGGACATCCAAAAACTCAAAAATGTGAGACGTCAGGTTTCTTACCAGAGAAAACCTCTTCGGGAGTTTTGGAGTCTAGAGCGGAATGCAGGCATCGGTTTTGTATGTACACAATAGTGTTCACAGCTTCTCCCCACAGAAACTTCGGAAGACCTTGGTCACATAGCATGGCACGGGCAGCTTCCACAATGGTACTGTTCAACTCTAAACCCAATCGTGATAGCTTCCTTGAAACTCTTCTTCCAGATGCGCACCGTCCCATCAATGAATGCCACATTAAAACCTTTGTTTTCCATGGCCGAAATAGACACAAGGTTCTTTTTCAAATCAGGTACATATAGTACATCTTGCAAGCGGAGGACTTGACCTTGAGACAAGTGGACGGTCACAGTCCCTGTCCCTTTCACGGGATATGTAGCATTATCTCCAAGGATAATTTTTCAGATTAACATCCTTCTCAACCATATCAGAAAGTGCTTCCTTGAACCCAGTGATGTGCCTTGAGGCACCACTATCTATCAACCAGACATCCATATTGTCGGGTGGAGATGCAGCAGAGAGAGTAGATACAAGAATGTATTCATTTCTTTTATCATTAACAACATTTGATTCCTCATACTTGGAAATTCTGGACCTTTTGAAAGGTTGCCTATTTCCACTAGAGGAAGCCTTCCTCTTTCCTTTGAACCTGTTGTTCCTTTGATTGCCATTCCTTCGGTTGTTGTTGTTGTCATCATCATCAGGAGAATCCTTCTTGAAATGGCATTCTCTAGCATAGTGACCTGGCTTGTGACAAGTGTAACATTTGCCTTTCATTCCTTGGGCCCCTGCTCTTCCTTTGTTCCTTGGACCACCAAAGTTCTTCTTCTTAGCACGAGCAGTGAAGGCAACATTTCCTTCATTTTCATATTCCTTCATCCTTGTCTCTTCTTGTACGCATCTCGATAGTACTTCATCGAAATCAGGTATGACATTGTTATTGAGAATGGTAGTGTTGAATACATGCCATTCGGATGAGAGACCTCCAAGTGTGGTGAGAACCATCTCTCGATCAGCTATTGTCTCCCCAATAGCCAGAAGATTATTCCTGTTTTGGGTTAGCTTCAGAAAATATGATTGAACAGACTCATCCCTATCTTTCTTCAGATTCTTCAATTGGTTCTTGAAGAATAGGACTTGATTCACATTGTTGGCCTTGAACATGTTGAACAACTTATCATACATCTCCTTGGATGTGCCTAGCTCAGAGATGTAGGCAACCAGACTCTTATGAATAGAGTCCCTGATCATCAACTTTGCTTTGATTTCCCCCTTCTTGTACTTTGATTTGGCAGCAGCAGTTGCAGTGGATGGAGGCTCTTGGATTTTACCCTACACATAGTCCATGGCATCTTGGTCTTCCAAATTAAGATCCAGTGTCATCTTCCAGGCATGGAAGTCTTCCTTCCCAGTCAATTTGTCATCGACCTTAAAGCCATTGTAGTTTGAGGAACCCATCCTCTTCTTTGGTTATTGCTACAAACTAGGGCTTTGTTTTCACCTCAGCTCTTATACCATGTAAATTTTTGTAGATGTTCTATGCTTGATGCAACTTTACTTTTTATTCCAATATCAGTCATCAATCACATAAACAAGAAAGTAAAATGTTGATAGAACATACCAGTAGATTGACAGAAGACAAGCCAAATATATAAGTGTGTTGGTGCGTTATGACGGTCAACAGGATGCTTCAACCAACAAAGTCTCACAAGTACGGTCAGCTAACCAGAAGTGTCACACAACCCTCTAGGACAGCCAGATCAGTCAACCCCAAAATTCAACAAAAGTCAACGCTGTCACAGTCAACGGTCATCGCAAACGCAGCAGTAGTAGCAGCAAAGTCAACACAACTAAGTCAAAGTCAACGTCCAGCCTCGAGATTTGTGCCCAAAAAATGTGGATTAAAGAAATCAATTTTTGCGCTAGAAACCCTAGACAGTCTAAAACCCTAGCTGCTACTTTTTCCCACGTGTGAGTGAAGAAGAGACTCCAATAGATGCTCGAACCAATCAGATGAGGAGAGAGGATGTGATGTGATGGATGAGTGAAAATGTCCTCCAACATTGACCAATTTATATCCATCAATGAGGGTGTGTGACACAACTACTTTGGCTTCAAGCCTACATTTCATTTCAGGCCGACCTACACATATTTTGAATAAATTCAAAATAAATGTTCTGCTCATCTGATCAAGATGATCTTTAGATCGATCTTGCACCTCTCCGAAAGAGGAGTCCAATAAAAATATTGGCATCTTCATCTGAGCATCACAACATGGAGTTTGGACCTAGTTGTCCAAAATTAACAAGATACATCTAATGTTGCTTGTCAACTATGAGATCAAACAGACCAACAAGCTATGGTCAAACCTGGTCAAGCAACCCTCTAGTCACGTCAAGTCAAGTCAAACTTCTGCCCTTCGAACTTCGGCCCCATCTGATCTTCTTAACCTGAAATTTAGGCCTCCCAGAATGTTCCTAGAAACTCGGCCTCCGCATAATTTCGACCTACCCAGAATTTTGGCCTGTCTAGAATATGCTGCCCAGAAACTACCTAGAAACACATGTGCGAGCTAGAAGAGAGAGATATCCACACGAGCGAGATAGAGTGATGATCTTCGTCCTTCTTGTTTGTCCTTCTTATCCTTCGCTTGGATGCCCAGAAGATGTCTTTCTTGTGTGAGGTCGAATGGTAACTTATGGAGGAGGTCGAATGCTTTTTATATAGTGATCTGCCTGCCCGAATGTGTGTGTCTCTTCACTGGGGCCGACTTCACTTGAGGGAGGGCCAACATGACTAGTTTGGAGCCAAAAATTCAAATTTCAAATTTCAAATTTCAAAATTTTCTCTTTTAAAACTGACATGAAGAACTTGTCTTATATTAATTCTTTCAAGGGCTAAACAATGAAAACAACATGAATAACATGTCTTACAGGTTCTTATACATTAGAAGGTCTAAAATATAAATTATGAAGATCAACCATAGCTACAAAATTCAACAGTGTCAACGCATTGCAGTTGTGGTTTTAACAACGGAAAATGAATGTCAGTTTTAGGGTAAAGGATTTCATTACCAGCCTTGTGTAGTTGATGGATATGCAATGGCAGGTCATACACCCTAATCTATGACAGTGGGATAGATCATAGAACCCATTTTAATTCGATCCTTTAAATCAAAATTTATAAGTGTACCTTAGATAACATAACATGTGTATAGTAAACTTGAGAGATATCAATATGGTAAGTTATAGGGTAAATTGACTGGTTGGAAAAGTAGGTTACATTCAAAAGTGAGTGCATGGCATCAAGTGTATGGTGGTTGCCACAGGTTGGGGGATTTCATCACAGTAGAGCCAGTCAGTTGTGAACAAGGAGGATTGACCCATGGTTTTGATCCTAGGCATCAAGGGAAATTTTAGGTGGGCAGAAAAATCTTTAGGCAATTATGGCAAAGGCTGACATACCCATTCCTTGCTGTCATCCCCCATTGTTCTCTCTGGGATTATCCAACCGTTGAAGAAGGGCATAAATGTGCAGCTGGGAGTGGAAGGGTTAATAACTTGGACAAAATTGTGTGGAGAATTTGGAGAGATTAGCTTGATTATTGTTGAAGGAGGAATATATTTAAGGGTGACATCAAAGGGTTTGAACAATCAAGGAAGCAAAGGAAAGATGAAAGGGAGTTGTCTATTCTTTGCCTTTAGATTTCAGAAGAATGCTTTGCAGAAGCAAGCATGTGAAATTGACAGTAAGGGTTAGAATTTGGAGAAGAGTTTTGATAGACTGAAAGGAGGAATAGCATGGGAAAATAATCTAGAATAAGGATCGGGAATTAACAGCAAGGGTTGGATGCCAAAAAGAAGCAAGAAGGATGGAGAAATATTTTTGGGAATCATTTTAGAAATATGCTGGAACCATTGATCTCTGAATATGAAAGGAAGAGTTCAGCCAGCAGTGAGTAATAAAGTGAAGTTGGGTAAGTGTCTGTTTGGGTTGGTGTGCAACAAAATTCCTCATCACTCGTTTAGGCCACCCTATGCAACATAGTCGGTCTCAAGATAAGAAGAGTACCTCTTGATAATTGGCTGGCAGGCAAATTCATGCCCTAGCTGTGCTCGTGCAAGAATTTTCTGAAGTGGAGTAGCATGGATTAATCATCAATATCTAGCGATATTCTATGAACTTCTTGTTAATTTATGACATCTAAATTCTGTAATGATTATGAAAAGGTTATGATAAGTTGCTTTAAGTAGTTATTGAAGCAATATTTATGATTATGTTGGCAGGAATGTTAGTTTCCTAAATACCAGAGCTGATTTATATCCCAAGTAATTTTTATAACCCATAAATTTGTTTAGCCCAGTAAATAATGTTCTGAGATTACTGAATAAAATAGACTGATATTTTTAGTGGTAAAATTTAACAGCAGAAGCACAAGTAGGAAATCAATCACACAACAGCTAAGGAATAGGACATCTCCAAAGAAGTCCCGTGTCTTGAATCCTATGTGTCGAACACCAATAAGCGAAGACACGTGTCCGACACATATTTGGCACGTGTACTATTTACAGGACACCTGCCAAACATGTGTTCAATACATTCCCTCACCATGTCCCGCATAAATGAGAGGCCTGCAGCCCATAAAAACACGTTTTCCCTTTCATTTGAGCTCATTTCACTCAATAGGTGGGAGGTGTCAGATGTTTTGGAGAGCAGTTGAAAGTTATTGTGTAGTTTTAGAAGGGATTCCAAGTCTCGTGCAAGTGGATTTGTGTTAAATTCTCAAGATGTTCTATGCTAGAAGCAAATACACTTTCAACTTCCAGGGCTCAATGAAAGTAAGATGCAGATAGAACATACCAATAGATTGATGGAAGACAAGCCAAAAACAGAGATAAAGAATGGTGGCGTTACAGCGGTCAGCAGGATGCTTCAACCAGCAAAGTCTTCATAAGGTCAGCCTCCCACATGTGTCACACAACCCCAAGACGTTTCATCAAGAATACTCCACCAAGACGCTGCACCAAGAAGCCCTAAACACAGAACCAAGAACGCTGCTCCATCACCATCCAAGAGAGAAGAAAATGCCTCCACCAAAATGTGTGTATGTAAAATGAACTCCAAGTCTCTCCAATATATAGGCATCTGTGGGGGTGTGTGATACATCTCTTATGCATGTGGGATAAATCAGGCCGACCTTGCACATGTGGAATAAATTCAAAATACATTTTCTGCTCATCCGATCAAAACGATCTATCGATCTTGCACTTCTCCGAAAGAGGAATCCAATTAAAATATTGGCATTGTTATCTGAGCATCACAACATGGAGTTTGGACCTAGTTGCCCAAAATTAACAATTTGACCACCAATCTTCAAGTTTTTTCCTACAACAGTCCATTGTTTTCTTCATTTCACATATATCATGGCTCAATCATCAAGGGAAGCTGGAAAAAGTTAAAGAAAAGGGAGGAATGCCCCTACTAATGTTGTTCCCCCTCCTTAATTTTCTTCAGGGTTTGCTAGTGCTCCATTTGCTAGAAGTGGTGCTGCAATAGTAGCTTTAAATGCTGAAAAAAAATTGTTTTAGCAGGACAAATGCTAAAGTGCAAAAGTTGTATGATCGAATTTGTATCATGATCATGTAAAATTCTAAATGTTTTTAGTTTCTAACTTCTAAAAAACTTGAATTTGTCCCTTATTTCATTTTTGTATGTGTAAGTTACTTATCTGTTATATTTTTTAATATATATAACAATTTTGTTTGTGTGTGTAACATGTCCTGCATGTCCTGTTTCCAAGGTTGCTATGTCTCGTGTCAGACACTTGTATTTTTGTGTCCTCTGTGTCCAGTGTCATCATGTCATGTGACTTATTAGCACAACAGAAGCAATAAACCCTCCAATTTATCCTTCATTTTTATTTCTTAGAATAAATAAGGGCTCCCCTATAGGGAAAATGGCCCACAGAGAAATAAATAAATTTACAGCAATTGAACCTGAGAATTTGGCTCCCTGAAAATTCTGATCTGCATCCCAAGACCACTGTATGGAAAATCTAGCACAACCCTACCACACGTGCGAACCTGCTGAAGCTCTCCTCCATGTGGCATGTGTGGCCCAGCACCAAATTGTGTGGCACATATGAGTTTGGGCTTCTCCTTGCATGGCATGCGCGAGTTATTGTTCACTTTATGCAACATGTGTAGGTTTTGCAACACAAACCTCTCAGAGTGAGTTCCCTGTGCTCTTCTGAAGCCCTCCTTGCTCCAGACGTGCAGCTTTGCTGTCTTGTGTTCAGAAACTGGTACATCCCTCTTTCCTGGAAGACCTCTGCTCAATCTCGCCCTTCAGAATTTTCTCTCACTGCTGCAATCATTTTCTTTTCTCTTCAGCCTTTGAGTATCTCACTCACTTGAGAAAATCTCTTTCTCAAATTTGCAAATCACTTGCCACTTGTGTTGTGTCTTCCTCCCCTTAGACCGTCTTTTATAATTCTTGATTGGACTAGATCCCAAACCCTAATCTCCAAAGTGATGGATGCTTAGGATTAATTCCTAACCCACTCGAGATCAATGGTTGAGATTGGATCTAAATCACTAAAGTGAATAATTCACTTTTCCTTAGACAACCTTAGCCCAATAGCCAACATTAATCAATTAATTAATCAATATGCTTTTCCTCAGTTAGACTTAGGGGAAAGATCATAATAGACACCTACTGATGTAGAACTAGCTGAATGCCCAACAACATTGGCGACAAGTGGTTGAGCTAACCCCTTTTGACTTATAAGTGCAAAATCCTAAATTAGTTGCACTGCTAAGACAAATATTACATTATTAAGAAGTTAGAACTATACTTCATAGAAGATTAGAGCATCAACCTTTTAATATAAGTCTCAAGACTAGATAACCTTTTAGTAGGTTACAAAGTTAAAAATCAAATAATATGAAGTAGAATAGGAAGTGAATTTGAACCAAATAACCTCAACGATCTAGTAGTCACAAAGTTATAAAGCAAATGAGATGAAGTAGAATATGAAATGAGATAAGCTTTCATAATTTAGAGTTATAACATGTAGGGAATAATGTTTACAAAATATGCAAAGCGCCTAATTTACAAAATAGGAATTGAATCATTGAATTGAACTGAAGTCTTTGATAAGTAAAGAGATGAAACAAGACAAACAAGTCTATTTTTGTTTCCTCTTGCCATTAGCAATTTTTGCTCTTTGTTGATCAATACAAAATGCCTCACCATGACCATGTGCATCACTAGGTGCTGCACAACCCACATGTGACTCGTGAGTGTGGAGGTAGTCTATGTGCTGATTGCTTTGCCTCTACTAGTGAAGCTTCAATTCTCTAACAAGAAGAGAGCGGTTTTTGTGGTCTCCATTCACACCTCCAAGCTCTAAAAAATCTAGTATATCCAAGCTGACCTTTAACACTGTCAAAACCAATGTTACCAGACTTGGAATTGGAAATAAATCGGCGAGGCAAAAGAGCAAAGAGTTTTAATCAGATCCGGAAAAAGTCAGTAAATTCAATAAATAAAGATAGGCACATATATTGAATTAAAAAATACATTTTTCATTGATATTCAATAAAGCCATGTCCAAACAATGCATAATATCGATAGATGTCCAAAATATCATGAATGAATAAGTATCTCATATAGTCAAAACATGATCCAAAGAATCGAGTCCTGACTCCTAACCAATGACTACATAGAGCCAGAAGCATCTGCTTCTGAAAGTTTATAAAATATAGCATACTAATCAGTAAAAAAGTAGTAACTGAAATCTCTTGATTGTTCCTGAAATGACACGACAATGGTTTGCTCTTGAAATCTCTGACAGAGCACTCGTTGAAGTTAACGCTAGAGCACACTGCACACTACGCCTATATTACACGGAGTAAATTGAAACTGAAACCATGCTTTTATTACCTTCTCGACGTATGAGTTGCTGGGCTTGAGCAGTGAGAAGTGAGTTACGGACCGATGTTTAATTTTTAACCTAACTAAGCCACACGGTGAACAATTCGGCAACCCTAAAAGTAAAAACCCTTGCTTGCCAAGTCGAGGGCTGAAAATTGCCTCAGTGGATTAAATTGCAATTAATTGGTGAGTCACAAGTCAAACTCACGTTGACCACGAGTCAAACTCGATCAACACGAGTTTGACTCGCCCAGAGTTGAATCAAATTGTTTGAGGGAAGAACAGAGTTTGACTCGCTATTAATAATGAGTGATTGGAAGTTCATGTTTCACTGGTCAAAACCTTTATTTTTTGAAAAGAAAAATGCTTGGAGAAATGAAGAGGAATTAGGGATTTATTAGGCTCTAAACCCCCTTCATTGAGCACATGAGGCCTATTGGGGCCTTCTCGTAGGCCCTAACTTGTTTAAAAAAAAGTAAAAATAGCTTTTCCAATTGTCCTGGGACTAGCCCTACTCTTTGGGGAGTGTTCAACATTCTCTAGACAACATGAATATACAGATTGTGAGCGTGCTCTTGAAAACACTCGATCAAGAGTATTTTGGCAATGCACTACTATAGAGACTTGCTTGAAAGTTGAGCATGGGGAGTGCTTCCCTACAATATTGCCTTTTCCTAGGTTTTTCTTAATGGAGACTTGAATGACTTTGACACATCTAGAAGGATATTGTTATACAACATCTACTAACGAATCTTGAAAGATATTATGATGTGGTTTTTATTAGCAAATCTCAAAGTAGATATTATTATGTGACATATAGAAGCATGTTACATGGAGTGCCCATTTTTTGGATTTCACGTGGAATTGTGTGTTATTTGGTCAATTATTGTGTTTGTACATTATTAATTATCTAGATTTCGGTTTTCCCAGTTTGCTAGGGTTCCTTATCACCCTTATCTCTTTGGTGAGCTGTGTACTTCATACGTAGGGGTCTCTTTTTCATATCTACTATCTTCACTCTTGGTCTTATATAGGTTTTTATTCATCCGGGCGTAGTCCCTTATTTAACTTCTCTATTACTTTGTCTTCCTTGTTAAGTATATATTGTTTGATGACCATACTGTTTATTTCAAGGATTGAGGTTCATTTTTCTTGAATCTATCCATCTCCATTTCCGTCTCACTCAGAATGGTGTATTGGGAACATCACTAGTAGAGCTTTCTATGGAGAAGGAAATACAACCAATTGAATTGTCAAAGTAATGTCTGTTATCTTGGCAACTGAGATAAAGTTGAAGATGATGACATTCAGGTATGAAGGGAGGGTATTAGGGATGGAAAAAGGATAAAAAAATGTAGCATTTCCCTGGCCTAGCGGAATTTGTCTGGGATATCTTTTAAAAACATCATTTGAGAATTTTTTACAATTGTTTTTATATCAGCAAATAATGGAACCTACCAAGAATTATTGTAGTGAACATATCAAAGTGAAAAAGGCATTTTCCTATGTCAGAGTAAAACGAGGTAATAAATAAAAGAGTAAATAAGTTGAAAGTTCATTGAACAAATGTATAAATTAGGATGTGCGTAGGAATGCCAAATAATGGAATAAAAACCCTTTTAGCTAGTCCATCCATCCATTCTTTAGGCACTCTGCTGTCCACTATGATGTAGGCTCTGGCCTGCAGACTAAACAAAAGAAGTTGGATGATGAACAGGGTGGTCTTTGGCTGTTTACAATGATGATGAGATTGTGGAGCAGTTGCACTAATGCTTTGAGCTGATCTTCATAACTCAATTTTTGCAGCTTCCACAATTTGGTGTGTAGCCATATTGTAAATTCCAAAATTTGGCTAATAATAATAGTTATGTAGGCCCAAGGGTTGGCTCAATTAGTTGAACCGTCTGCCAAAGGCATGTTGTTGATGGGGATGGCATAGGTCACAGGTTCAAAGCCAGTCGAGTCTGTCAGGGTTACCAGCTGCTGTTGTGGCTGGTGGTTGTCCTGACTCCTGCCCTCCATCTGGATATTTGGGGGAAGAGGGGGGGATCTTGGGAGGTTTTCTTGGCAAAAAAAAAGTTATTGATCCTTTTAATATGAAGCATGCATCATGATGTAATTGCTCATGCTTTATTGTTTAAGAATTAAAATATTGAAATATATTTGCAATTATACTGTTTTATATCTTCTTTATCTTTCAAGTTTTCATTTTTTTTTTTTGAAAATTTCTATTTTTTGGGATTCTCACTTCCCAGCTCCTAATTTTTTTTCCATCCACATTCTTGCTTCTGGCAACATTGTTATCAGCTACATGTATAAGAGGATTTCAGAGTATTTCTGCTGTTTGCATGAGTTCTTTTTCAGCTTTATTAAGAGTAGTAACAATACAAAGACTGTTTGTCCCTCCTTTAACAACTAATAAACATAATGGGGAATAATTGCACATTTTATGGATTGCCTTGCTTTTTTGGCTTGGGTTGTCATCATCGCTGTTTGAGCTTATCACTGGCAGAATGGTTAAGTGAGGCAGCTGCTCCAAGCACCTCGCCCAGTGCCTAAGTAGCACCTTGTTGGCATCCACTTAGTCACTTTTTCTCTTCGAACCATCAGTGTACAATCTAATCTCCTTGACTTTGAACTTAGTCTTGCATTGAACTGGGAATGCTGGAGAATGTGGTCAAACTTGCAACAATGTTCTATCCTTCACTCAATATCAGCAGCTCTCTTGTCTTCCTCATGCTTCCACACTCACTTATCAAACTATGCCATAGCTTTTTCCATTGCCTCCTTGATGATTTCTCTCAGCTCCAACTTTAAAAACAGAGTATTATCGTCCAGTCGTTGAAATCTCTCACCCACACTGGCAAGTGACTCTTGAATTTATTGTTTGAGGAGCACATGTTCATGGAAAGTTTTCACTTCCCACAGGGTTGCTTAGTATCATTCCACGTGGAGGACTCTTCCTGCTTATGAACATATTGCTTGTCAATCTTGACTGTCTCCTCAGAGGAGTCCCATCAAATCCCATCGTTTTTAATTATACAATTGACAGGCAGGACCCTCTTCCCTCAGAGTTCCTTGAGGGAGCATTTGGGCTTTGCTCCTCTCCTTTCTAGCCTTCTTCTGATTGATAATGGATAATAGAGACTGAGGTAATGCAGAGAGAAAGTGAATTAGCAGGGCTAGTTCTTCTCCAGGTGTGAAAACAAACAGAAACTTCATAAGAATATAAACTATGATTTATACTACTTACTAATGGCTGCCGCCATTGTTGCAAATTATGGAGGGATTTGCAAATCATCCATAAATTTGATGTCCTGCAACTTAAGGCATCCTGCCTTAATCTTTCTAATTGAAAAAACTGGGACGGTTATGTCAGCTCCCCAAGGACTAGTGTTTTTTGGACGTCTCAACATTTTGACTTACTATTAATTTCAATAATTCATTATTCTTCCTTTGAACCTCGGGTTTTGAAAATCCTGATGTCATATACTTGCCACTCAATGGCATGTTAGAAAGCCAATCAGCAACCTTGTTGGCTGACCTTGTAGCATAATGAATTCTATTTCTAACCTTTCTGCTGAAACCTCCTTTTAATCCATTGACATTGGGGGTTCAAACTTCCAACTTCGAGAAGAAATGCATTGTCATCACAACATTGATTATAATCTGAGAATTCCATTCCACTCCATTGCCACTCTTTCCAGGCTAGGCCTAGGAAAAATTTAACTCCACTATAAGATCCCTCATTCCTGCTTGATTGTTGATGTCATTGATTCCTTTTTTTTCCATATAGACTGCAATCATTTCCCCATTCCTGCTCGTTATTACCCTTCCACTAACTGCTCTTCTGGGATCTCTTTTTGCAGCCCTATCAAAATTTGACTTGAATTGTCCTCCCTTTGGGGGTTCCATTTTGACCTCTTAGGAGTGGTTGGCACAATGGGATGTTATCCCCTCAAAGCTGGTTTTGAATCCCACGGGGGGACATCTTTGGCCCATTGCGATAAGGCTCAAGGAGTAGGCTCCCCCACCCTCGTGGAGTCTTGGCTCTTGCTAAGACATAAATTCCTGGTGTATCTGGCTTACAGGCTATTGGATATACTCTTGGTGTTCTAGTGGCGGCCGCTAGGTTTAATCTTGGTCCTCACCCATATTACTCCAACGAGTTCCTGATTCACCATGGTTTAAGAAAAAAACATACCAACTGGTTCTTAACATTCCAGCCAGTGCTCGATAGCTGCGAAGTTTATTACCTTTATTGGTCTTGGTTAACAGGAGTTGTGACATGATTATACCATACGGTCTGCCATTACTGTTAACGAGTAAGAGAGTTGTCAGATGTTCTCTTTAGCTCTGTGATGCAGAAGCATCACATTTCTTATGCTGTTGTTTTGGAATTGTAATTTTTGTTTTGTTTGTTGTCGCCGCCTTCATTCAGCTAGAAGGCCTAATTTTATTTTGTTATGTATGACTGTTTTTTTATTGTATACAGTCCCTATTCACTAGCGCACTGGAAAAGCCTGAATTTTTGCTTCAGTCTATATCATTTATGAATATTAGAATATATCCTATGCTTTAAAATCCCTATTCACAAGTTTGTTTCTGGCTTATTTGATATCTTGTATCTGTATTCTGCGGTAAAAAGTCTTTTACTCTTAACAGGAAACGTAGGGATTTCAAGGAATGCAGCTCAAATTCAGTGTTTACACTCTACCCATTTGGAGCATGACAGTATCATAGTAATATCAACTCTGTGTTTGGATGCAATTGAAGTCATGCAAATATGATATGACAAATATCATGCTGTTCAGATTTTCCTGGGCAAAGAATCTAAGGGTCACACTTTCCTGATACGTAGATTTACTGGAATTATGAAGGGTTGTGATGATTATGAAGAAAGGATTCCTGATGTATTTCCTGTAGGATCCATGCCAATTATGCGAGTGGAACCTCAAAGGGCCCGTTTTCCTTGTTGTCTAGTATGGACACCTTTACCAATAGTTTCATGGTTGGCACCATTTATTGGTCATATGGGTATATGTCAGGAAGATGGTACCATTTTGGACTTTGCAGGGTCTTACTTTGTGAATGTTAATAACTTTGCATTTGGGGCAACTGCAAGATACGTTCAACTCAGCACGCAACAGGTACGCCATGTTCCTGGTTTAGTGACTGGATTTATTTTTGGTCTGTACAACATAGTGTGAATTTAAGTATGTGGTTTTAATAATGAAGTTTGTACGTTCCATTTTTCTTTCAAGTTTGGAAGAATTATATTGTCAGCTTCATGCTTTGTTCCTGTAGTGAGAAGGTAGGAAGTGAGATACTTCTTGAGCATTGTATTGGATCCGATTCTCCATGCTTGAGGCTGCACAATGCCAATAAATTGCATATATGCAGCTGGGTGTAAGGCTAACTGACTAGTGCAGAGAGAATGGATGTTCCAACTTCCATTATTCGATAGTTGGGCTTTATATCCTATAAGTTTTTTTTTTTTTGTGTGCTCATATTTATCTACGTTCCTGCTTTTTTACTAGAGAAACAAGTTACTGGTGATTGTCTCTCTGTGCCTCGTGATTCTCTGCATTATATTCAAGTATTTTTATCTTTCATTTTCTTGCAGTGTTGCTTCCCCCCTCATTTATCTGGACACAAATGCAAACATGGATTCAGACATGCAGAACTCGGGACAGCTATGTCATGGGACAATGCTCTTCAAAGTTGTACGAATCATTTCCAGCACAAAACTTATAATCTGTTCACCTGTAATTGCCATTCGTTCGTAGCAAATTGTCTAAACAGGCTTGCTTATCAAGGATCCATTAGTTGGAATGTGGTTAATGTATGTGTACTTATTATTTTGAAGGGCCGCTGGGTGAACAAAATGGCCATTGCCAGGTCTTTTTCTCCCTTCGTGGTGGTATTTTGCATTGGTCTTTTAGTTGCCGGCTGGTCCTTTGTAGTTGGTATGTGTGTTTTTTCTCTTCTTTTGGTTGGATGGTTTGTCTTAGGAAGTTATTTTTCGAAGAATCTTGTTGACTGCTAATTTTTGTTTTCCTGAAACAAGCCTGTATTACTATATATATGTAGTGCATTCTACAGAAATATTATTTCAGGCTTGTGTCACTACGTATGGCGGTTTTAAAATAAAACTCAAATTTCGTTGGAATGTACATGTTTTTAGTTATTTATTTTACCATTTTTAAATTTAAAAAATATAAAAGAAAGACATAAATATATTTCTTTGTTTGGTGTTATGTAAAGTTTTGAAGTGTTTTTAATCCAAATATGGTAAAATAATTCAATTTTATTATTATTTTAAATTGTGATTTTTTTTTTTTTAAATATTTAAATTGAGTTTTGAATGTATAAATAGTTTTGGATTTTGAAACTTGTAAATTTCAACAATATTCTTGTAGAATTTCAACCAAATTTAACTAAAAAATATATATAAAATAAACATTATAACATATAGAATTAAACATTTAATTTTACATGTATTAGGTAATACAAAATAATATTATTTATTTAATAAAATATTTTTTTAAAATAATTTTATTTATTTAATAACATAATTTTTTAGTCAAATTTAAAGTTAAATTTTTTTTTTTATTCTTTTTATGTTTGAAAGCGAGAATGGAATTCACACAATTGTCTTTATCCAACTAAATGGCGAATTTTTGAGATTTTTTTGTTGGCAACCTTTTTCAATTTAGTTGTTACGAATTCGACGTAAATCATGAATCAGGTGACTTGGCTGTGCTGGGAGAATTGGTGATGGGGAATTATATTTTTTTTGGAATTTTTTGAAAAATGCGTGATATTTGCCTAAGTTTGAACAATCCTGGTGTTATTTTATAATTTCTTGTGCCCATGCCAAGCGCTAAGTGCAAAATAACGTGGCAATTTGGGCTTTGAAGTTTTGTTGAGATATTATTGTGATAGAGATATTTTTCAGTTTAGTATAGATTGAAAATGAAATATGTAATGTTTTGTTTTATTTTGTAATTAAAATAATAAAAATAAAAATAAGAAAAAGTTAAAATAAAAACGTAGTGATTTATGGTATTGATGTGGAATATAGTTTATTTATAAGGGAAATATCAGTTTAGATCTTCTAGATCCATTTTAACTTTGGATTTACTAAGGGCCTAGAGCATAGGTTTAAAATCGGTCGGCATGAATTGGAAACTGGTCAAATGGGCCAGTTCATTAGGCATCCAGGTCGAACTAGGCAAAAAACTTAGTTCAAGGGCAGACTTTGCCTAAAAATCACAAAAACCAGACCAAACCGACCGGTTTATGGTCAAACTGGCCGGTTTATTGCCAAGCCAACTGTGGACCCCGCAGAATGCAGTTTTGTGGTTTTGGAGTTGATTTGAGGGAAATTTGAGGTTGTATTCCTCCAAAAACAACCCCTTCAAGAAAAACATGCCTACCCTCTCATTTGCTTGACACATCTCAACCCTAGCAATGTTGGCAATTAATGGTAATATTAAATTCTTAATGTAAAAGTGACATTTCCTTTATTTTTCATTTTCATCCTTTTACTTAAATTTTTAACATTACCATGAAATGACTCAGGATGTTTGAGAGTCGTTTCAACCTATTTGGATTTCATATGGAGAAACTAGAATTCAACAGACTAAATGGTTTTCAAGATTTCATGGTTTGGGGGTTTGCAATGTTTCCATTTGATCCTATCATATGTGAGGGTATACGTTTGACATTTGATCAAGAGCATGAAGCCCTTTAAGAACCTTGATGTTGGTGGCATTGATTGTTGATCTTTGTTGATGTTGGTGGTATTGATTGTTGAACTCCTCTACCATGGTCTTAACAAGAATGTAACCTTCACTCAAAGGAAAACCACTGGTTAGGCATGCTAATTTTTTTCTACCACATTATAAGGTTGAGGAGATGAACCCTTCACTCAAACCAAAATCATTGGTTAGGCATGTTAAATTTTTTCAATTTCTATCATGTTATAAGGTTGACCAATCCAAGTCTGAAGACTTTGAGCTAGATGTTGTTTAATTATCTCTTGTTGATGATCCCATTTCTAGCGCGCTGAATCAATGATGAGTTTCACGAGTGACCATGTTGATCCGTGATTTTTAGTTTTAATGTCTATTTTTGCTACTACTACTACTACTACTACTAAAGTTGTAGAGGAGTTTTAGGAGTCCTCAAACTCTGAGCCATATTATTTATGTAGCTCATGTTGATGATCCTTTGTTTAGTAGTGGTGATGAGTTTGATCATGACGAGGAGTGATCATATTGTTGATCACTGATATGTAGACTTGTGATAGGTCAATGGCCCCATAGCTTAGAGCATTGTTTTCAGACTCTAGAGGTCATTTAGAGCCTCATTGATTATGTATTTTGTTGCTGATATGTATTGCATTTAGTGCCATTTTGATATATTCACCTTTACATGGTATGTAGATGAGAAAATCTTGCACATTTTGTCTCTATTGGTTTGGAGTCATGGTTTTAAATCTTAAAAATAGTTTTTATTTATAAAAAACTAATTATTTCATGTATTTTTTTAAAGACCGATTCATTGAGATGTGACCAGTCCCGGTTTGCTCGGTTTTGTTTAAAACTTGGTTTATTAGGTGGACTGATCCGATCACCGGTTCCAGTTTTTAAACTATGGTCCAGAGGATCAAATCTCTTTTCTCTTTTATAAGGTTTGCACCTCGAGATTTGATCTCTCTTGACGTTTAGTAGATTCAGAATTAAGATGGATCTAGGCTGATAATTAGTAGTAATATTGTTGAAAAATCATATCATTGCAACTCTTAATTGACTTGATTGATTTTGAACTATATGTAAAGTACCCTGCATTCTATCATATAATCAATCCTTTTAAGGTTTTGGTGCAAAGGATCATTGATAGTATTGGAGGTTGTGAAAATACAAAGGCAACTCCTTTTGGATCTTCTTGGTTTTTTTTTGTACAATGTGAACTTCATGAAGAAATGGTTTATTTTTCTCATAGTTAATTTTGAACTTGAGTGAACTATCTTGCATTCTTATGGTTAAACAATCATTTTAAGCCTTTGGCACAAAGGATGATGAATAGTGCTGGATGTGAAAATAGAACATAACTCTTTCTGGATCGTGTTGTTGCTTCTATATAGCGTACTGTGAATGTCATGAAGAAATGACTTATTTTTCTCTCTAAATGAGATATTTTGGGCTTTGTGTGATATGGGAATAATTTATGTTCGGAGATTTGATTTTAAGGTCATTGTTTCTGAGTTGAATATACTTCCAAAGATGTTATGCACTATGCTTTACTTTCGGTTGCAATTATTGCTTTTTGCTTCTAGTTTTTTTTTTCCTTTCACAGTAACAATTAAAATTTATATTAAAGTAACGGTTAAAATTTATATTAGATGGGGTCTGCGCCAGAATAGACAACATGGTAATACAAAATAAAATGAGATTAACCACAACCTACAACTCTAAAAAGATGAAACAACCAAAATTTTCATCCAAGTAATGATCTAGCCACCCTTCCCAAGTCCTATTTTGATCCTATTATGATATATCTAGTGCTTATATTGTTGTATAAACTGATTTATAATTAAAATATGACTTTGTAGTACATTACAAGAATTTTTTTTTTTTTATACAATTCTTTCAGAAATTCGGATACTCCGAATAAGAAGCAATCAAATTTTGGTACATCATAATTTGTGAATAAAATCTTTCGGTGAAAATCACATCAAAGCAAATTTTGTCGACGCGTTTCGAACCAGCTAGTGTGGTCCAACGTCGTACTTTGTTTTGTTTGCCTTGGTTTCTCGAGGTTCGGAATTGGTTTCCACTCGCTTGTAAATGGGGGCCAGGCCGCTTTCTTAATGTGTTTATGTAGGAGACATCAAGTGTTGGGGAAGAGCTCACAGATTGTAGGTCTTTGTTGCTTGGGATTCTAAAACAACCCCTTGGACCTCTCAAGAATTGGAGAGTTCTACTCCATCTTGAGGGTCTTCCTGTAACTTCATGCTCTACCTCTTTTTCTACTTTTTAATTTTTTTTCTCATCTTCGATATCCACTGTTACGTTGAGTTTTGGGTCATTATGATTCTGATTTTCCCTTGATTCCTGAGGGATCTTACCTTGGTTGTCCTCTTTAGGAATAACCATTTGTTCCTTTGGGTTTTGGGTGGTTATGATCCACCTTAAGTTTCTTTAAACCATGATTTCTCAACCTTGGATTTGGGTGCTTTTGATCAACATTTGGGATAATCATCCCCATATTCTTCAACCCACCACTTCCCTTCTCAGAGTCCTCTAGATTTTCAAGGGTTTGTATTTCTTGTTGCTTGATTTGAGTGGGCCTCATTAAGTTTTCCGGTTTAACTTTTGTAGGCCCTTAGGCTATGGTTTTGTGTAGTATTGATTACTAGTTGAAATGGATTCTTTTGCATTTCACCGGAGGGTTTCAAAAGTTGCTTTGAGGGAGGCTAATCTTCTTGAATCTTTGGGTAATGTTTAGCAAAACGCTCATACTCATGACATGACATGAATTTCATTAGAAAGGAAGTTGTTCATAATATAATACTCGTGGGTCACTCCAATTGTCCAAATTAATTTGCAAACACTTATGAGAGGCCCTTGTCTAGGTCCACTGTCACACATACTTTTGCACAATAGTACTTCATCCATTTTGGTTGTGCTTGATCAAGGTATCCACCCAATTTTCCCTTTGTGGCTCTAAAGGTGATTTCATCCTAGGGAATTCAGGGAATATGAGGTAGCCTGCCCTACATAGTGGCTACTATAATCTCCTCTTGTGGATTGAATTCAAGGGTCCAATTAGAATAAAACAAATCACTTGATTCCATGATATACAATTTGGAGCAAAAGATCAGGTCTTGGTCCATCTCATTTTGAAAAAAATAGATTAAAAATTCCATGGCTAGATGCAAAAGATGAAACCCTTCCTTTAAATTTTGGGTTCCAATGCTTTATTCTCATTGTATCAAATAGCTATTAGACTAGGCCAAAGGCTTGTAAACTTTCTAATCAACCAATTCTTAGTTGGATTGAGAATTTTTTTGTTTGGTTTTAGGGATGGGAGATCCAAATACAAGATGGAATTCCACTGTTTGCTAAATATGCTCTGCACATGGTGAGATCCTTTGGTTGGTTTTAAGGAGTGAATCAAAGACTTAAAATGCTCCCTCCTCGGAAAGGGATAAATCTTCCACTTTTACTCCAATGGAGTTATGCTTCACCTCAACTGTTGTGGTGGTTAGGGTTTCAATTTTGACTTGATCAACACATTAAATCCTCATAATGTTGCTCTACTAAACTAATCTTGCACAACAAATCAAATCCAATTCATCTTCCTACATTGATCTATTTAAGAAGGGCATAGTTTCAATGGGAAGGATGTGTTCTAGATCTTCTACGGGAATAATAATTAGGGCAAACCCCAACAATGAGTTGGGCTCAACATCTCATTGCTCAATGTCTTCATATTTGAAGGATATATATCTCAAAAGTTGTAACAAACCCGGGCTAAAATTTCATGTAATAAAAGTTAATAAAGGCAAAAATAAGACCACGGTTAAGGGACACTTATTCCTAGCTGAATGTTGGGCAAGATATCGTAGTGGGCATCACTTGATGTGTTTATCGCTAAGGGGAAATTAGCAAAGGCAATGACTAAGGCTTTGAAAAGGCAAAAATTATTTTTGACACATTTATTTATGAAAATAAAGGAAATTAGGAGAAAAGGAAGGTGAAAGGCCACATGTTACATGTGAGGAGGAAATGAAGGAAAATAATGGAAAATTGAAGAAATTAGAGGCCTCATCAATAAGAAGACCTCAAAGCATCAATTGACAAGCTTTTTGTCAGTTCATTTTCAAAATTAGTCTCAGAGAAGAGAAGAGGACCAAGAGGAGAAAGAGATCAAGCAAGCAAAGGAAGGAAAACCAAGCAAATGAAGAACAAGGAAAGGAAATGAAAGCAAAGATCAAACAAGGAAAGGTTGGAACAAGCAAGCTTCAGCAAGAATACTTGCAGGTAACTGATTGCATGTATGATTTCCTAGTTGGTTTTGACATGCATGGTATGTGCATGTTGATATTTGGTTCTTTTGTTGTCAGTGACATGGTTTTGTTGGGTTTTGATAGTGGTTTTCAACCTTTCCTTTCCATTTCTGGATAGCCATAGTGTGATGGGATTGATCTGTGTTTTGAGCTTTGGAATTGACAGAAGGTTTCGGAATCTGGGGCGGAGGTAGTCTCAGGAAAATTCCCAGAGGCCTAGGAATCCGTTGACTGGTAATGACGGGATACACGATAAAGCCCGAGGGGTGAAATTCCTCAAGGATGGTGAAGGAATCTAGAGGCATTCCAAGCACGGTTTGGTTTTGTGATCTTGCGGTCGATTTAGGTGAGATCACAGTATGGTGAGGGTGGAGGTTGTTGGCTTGAGGGGTCCTGGCACAGGTTCAGAGTTAGCGCGTAACCAAAAAAACCCTCTTACTACTAGCCCTTTCGGCAATGACCTGCTTGCGCAGGCCAAATTCTCACCTGAAACAATATGGGGGGGTGCTGGAACCATGTTTCCACATTCCAAGAGAGAATTAAATGAAGTAGGCACCTTCAGATCTACTTTAACACACAGACTAACTTGCGCACCAGAAACCCTAACCAAAAACCTTAGGGTAATTATCAGCGTTTAATCCTGCACATGCACATAGACAGAAGGTTTGCAATCCCTTTAACAGTTCTAACCATGTGATATTCCACCCTTACAGAACTAGATCTATGTAATTAACATCCATGTCAACAGTAAACAGGTACGCAACCGATCTAATCACAGATAATATAATGTTGCAATTTTGTGTATTGGGGTAGCATCAAATGTGCTCTAGCTCCCAAAATTTGTAAAGGGACTAGAGTACACCTGATCTACAAGGTCCAGAAAGGGATTTGGGAAATTTCATCTGGTTTGGGACATATTTAATTAATTAATTATTTTAATGTATTTCCTAAGTCTAAACTTAGGAAAATGAAATAATTAAAGATAACTAAATTAAACATGTGATGAAATTGTCTTAAGTCACACGGATCAAGCTTTGTTTTAATCACAGCCATTGATTCAAGATCCGATCATGGCCGTTGGTTTCCCAATGAGAAAATTACAAAAGAAAGGCTTGGGGTCATTTGTAAAGACACACGAGAGGCAAAACACTGAAGCTACGCTGAGATTCTAGGGTGTGGTTTGCTAAGAATTCTCAGAAGTGTTTCAACGACAGAGAGGGGAGTTTAAGCAAAGGGGATGGTCTGATCCCAGTGCCTAGAATCAGCAAGAGGCAGAGAGCAGCTTCCAGAGGCAATGCAGAGAAGGAGGAGCAGTAGCAGCAGAGAGGGTAGCAGCTGCGTAGTGTAGGGACAACTTCGGCTATGCAGGTGATGCGCAGTCTCTCTCGGAGCATCGTTGGGCAACATGAGACCCTATGGGGTTATGCAGAGACCATCAGGGGCAACGTAGGGTATGCGTCACCTATTCTGGGGTTACACAACCCTCTCCAGGCCAGCGCAGAGGGGCGCAGAGGTCGACGCAGGGGCTTCAAGGGCAGCGTTGGGGTTTCTAGGGCCAAGATCTGGCTGAGTCCTGTAAATCCTGTTTGAGGGTGTGGATTAGTCAATATTTTGGCTTCAGAATAGCAGGTGAGCTGCAGATCTACATTTTCTTTCTCGAGTTTTCCAGATTTGGAACCCAGATTTGTTGTATTAAGAAAACTCTTAATAATAAAACCCTCCAGCAGCCAACAGAACAATTTTCCCGCATTGGGATTTTCCAGGGACTATTGTCCAGAAAATCCTTGTATCACTTTGTCTATGTGTGCATGAACTTTTTTCTAGATCTAAATTGGTGAAAGTCTGTTATGTGTTTGCTTCGATATTAATTTGAATTTTCAGCTTAATAACTTAATTAAGAGAAGCATAACCAGATCTAACAGTAGATTTCTGCATTAGTAACATTCAGAATTTTTCACATGGTATCAGAGCAACTGCAGATCTAGCAAGGTCACGAGCAGAAGTTTGAAGGATCTTGCTGTAGAAAGCAGTAGGAAGAGCAACAACATCAGCAGAAGGCAAGATCTGAAAAGACAATGCAGTTTCAGAAAGAGAAGAATCACGCAGAGGACAGGGTGAGACAGTCTTATGCTGTCTCCACGCAGGCCCATGTACTTACTGTGCAAAGGCAACTTAGAAGCAACGTTGGGATTGTCTAAAGCCGACTAGGGTGACGCAAATTTGAATCTGTCTGATTTAGAAGTGCCTGAAGCAGAGCTGTAAAACTTTAGAAGGTGCTGGTGGGGTTAAATTTATGAAGTTTTCAGAATTTTTAGCCTAAGAACTACTGACAAAGAGCGGGAGGAGATCAGCTTCTCAGAGAGTTTCTAGCCAAAGAAACTTTCAGATCGATCAGAGGATCGAAGAGAGTTGAATCATTGTTTGATTTGGCAGATTTCCAAGGAGGGAAATCAGTTGTCAGAGGGAGTAGAGAGTGCCCATTTCGCAAAGGACCCTAGATCCAGATCTCGAGCAGAGAGAAGAGGAGCTCCGACAGATTTCTGAGCATATGGCTCCTCATGGATTGCGTGATCTAGATTAGATGGCCTCTCCAACTTTGCAGTTTGGAAGGCTAGAATCCTGATAGTCCTAGAGGCATATCATCTAAGAGACCACGCAAAACAAGTTCTGGCCACGCCGACCGATGCAGATCTCCCGAGGAAGCATAAGAGGAAGCATAATGAAGCTCCTAGACATGCCAAGCGGCTGATAATGGATGGAGTTAAGGACCATGTTGTCCCACACAGCTGAGAAGAAAACAACTAATGAGATGTGGAAGGCCTTAACATCCCTATATGAGGGAAAGTCCGTCCAGCGGAAGATGCTTTTGGAGACTCAGATGCAGTCATTCATGATGACCACGGGGGAAGACATGGAACATTTTCTCTTCAGATTACAGTTGATCAGAGATAAGTTGACTGCCACGGGTGCAAAGGTGTGTGAAAATTTTGTAATGTAGAATCCTACTGCAACTACTTATTATATTTCTTCTATTTCATTCTTAAATACAATTATTTAACATTTTACAGTGTTAAATAGTAAAATAAAATATGCTGCAGACTTCACGATCAATAAACAACATAAAGGAAACAACACAAGTATTCACACATAGACACCTTTATTTTTGGATAATTGTCCACGGAAAAACCCAATGTGGGAAAACCATTGCAGTAGATCTGAGGGTTTCTTTATTATGCAAAAATTTTGAGTACAAATGTGTGATTGTAATAATCCATCAATCACCTGAAGAAATATGATGAGAATAGGCTTAGTGAGACAATTTTCACTTCACCACAGAGTTCCGCCACTGACCTGCACCCACACTGAGTGGCTCTGCGTAATTTTTGCGCAGTGATTATGTCACTCACACTGTCATTGCGTCATTGCTGCTGCTGCTCGTTATGGATGCCTTTTGTGCTTACTGCTGTGTGAGACTCTAGTTTTCTCCTCTTCTAGAAATGCCCTCCGGATGTTGGATAAACCCTCAGCTGTCTCTCCAACTGAAATCGAAACTCCCTCTGCTGCTCTGCGCTGGCCCAACGTAACTGCTGCTTGGCTATCTCATGCACTCTTTATCCTTTATAAATTCTCCCTCTTGGAGATTTCTTCTTCCCCTCTCTGCAATCGAGAATCACTTTGATTCTTCCTTCGGCTGAAGAAATCAATCTCTTGATTCTTACTCCATCTGATGTCTTTTCCATAGGCCCCTGACGCTCCTTATATTCTTCTGTTGACTCTTCAACGACCAAGATTAAAACATAATCAAGGGCTAAGATTAACTTGAAGGTGATCCATGACTTTATCTAGAAAATTCACACTTGGTTTAATTAATACCCTTTAATTAATCAGTTTCCCTAAGTTTAGACTTAGGAAAACATTAAAAAATGATTAATTAATTTAATAAAACCATCTATAAGTGGAATTTTCCAAAACCATTTTTGGGTATTATAGAATACATGCGTCTTAGTATGTATACGAAATTACAAGGCTAGAGCACATCTGATGCTACCATAAATCAACACTCCCTCTTAGCTAGGAAAGTGCTCTAGCAAGACACTCATTGTGTTGCTCTGACTTCTGTAACACCTGTTGCTGTGCTTGTTGATGCTGCTCACCAACACTGCACAAATGTTGCAACTGTACTGTTGCTGAATCTTCATGCTGTTTCCAACTGCTACTGTACTGCAAATCCCTCCTTCAACTGTGCTGAAGATCCATTGACCATTGAAATTGATTTTCAATCATATCCAAATGTTCCCTGAACTGAGTGAACTTAATCCTCCCTAGAGCCTTAGTTAGTATATCTGCTGTCTGTTCTCTTGTGGGAATGTACTGGAGTTGTACTGCCCCACGCTGAACACAATGTCTGATAAAATGACACATGATGTTAATATGTTTGGACTGATCATGAAACAATGGATCTTCAGAGAGTTTGATACAACTTTGATTGTCACAGTAAATGCTAGTCGGCTCCATCCTACTCCTGAATAGACTCACGAGAAGCTTTCGAAGCCAGATGGCTTTGCATGTATCTATACTAGATGCCATGTACTCTGCTTCGGCTGTGCTCAATGCTACTCACTTCTGTTTCCTACTGCACTGGGACACCATCCCTGATCCAATGCTGAAACAGTACCCATAGGTACTTTTCCTGTCCACTGAGCTTCTTGCTCAATCTGCATCTTTGAATCCACTGAGTCTGACATCCTCTCCTCGGCCATACCTACCATATCTGAATGTTCCTCATACATACCTCAGGACGTGTCTTGCTGCCGCCCAGTGCACTCTTTTGGGTTCCACCATGAACTGACTAAGTGTTGATAGCAAAGGAAATGTCTGGTCTGGTTTTAACCAGATACATCAATGATCCAATGAGCTGTCTGTATAAGGTGGGGTCTACTTCTGCGTATTCTGATGCATCTATATTTTTCTAATTTGTGATCATGGGTGTGGCCATGGGCCTGCACTCCTGCATTCTGGACCTCTCCAGAATCTCCAAGGCATACCTTTCCTGTCCCATGAAGATGTCTCCATTTTTCTGACAAACTTCCAATCCTAGGAAGTAATGCATCAACCCCAAATCCTTCATGTCGAATTCAACCTCTAGATTCCATTTGCAATCCTTGACGACCCTAGATGACCCAATGAGAAACATATCATCTACATATAGTACCAATACTAATGGCTCATCCTCTACCAATAAATAGTAGAGACCGGATCTACGTCACTCTTGACAAACCCCATTTTTTGCAAATATCTATCTATTCAACCATACCATGCTCTCGGAGCCTGCTTGAGCCCGTATAGGGCCTTCTTCAATCGACATACATGAGACTTCCTTTCATGAGTCTCAAAACCTTCTGGCTGTTCGAAATATACTTCTTCCTCAATCTCTCCATTCAAGAACGCTGCTTGACATCCATTTGATGAATCTCCCATCCCATCTGTGCTGCTAAGGATACAACAGTCCGGATGGAGGTATACCTGGAAACTGGTGCGAAGGCCTCTTCATAGTCAATGCCTTCCTTCCGAGCATACCCTTTTGCCACGAACCTTGCCTTATATTTTTCTACGCTACCATATGCAGCGTATTTGATCTTATAGATCCATCGAGATCCAACAAATGATATGCTTTGAGGTTTGGGCACAACTTCCTAGACATCATTTGTCATGATAGAAGAATAATCCTCTATCATGGCATAAACCCATACCTAGTGCTGAACAGCTTCTTGAAAGCTAGAGGGTTCTTCTACTTGAGAAACCAAAGCTTGGTACCTTTCAGGGGGTCTATGCTGCCTCTTCCCATTCCTCAGAGTCCCAATAAAATTTTCTGCGTCCCTTAGTATCTGCCGAGCTTCCCTGCTTATCCGACCACTGGTGGAAGGTTGCTCTCTCAACTCTTCCTCCTGATTTGGATGTTCCTCAGACTGAGCATCCTCCTGATATTCCTGATCTTCTTCTATGAAAACATTAGTACCTGTACTAGGTACTAAAGTCTATCTTTCTGCCTATTCTTCTTGGTGCCCTTGCTGTTCTTGGACCAAGGGAACTGCTGCAGTATGATCCTCTGCCAGCATATCACGTGATTTCTGAAAAGCTCTATCCTCCATGAACTTAACATCGCATCTCATCACAACTTTCCTGCTGCTAGGAATATAGATCCTATATGCCTTGGAGACTTCCTTGTATCCTACAAGAAATCCCCTTTCTGCAGTTTGATCAAGCTTGCTTCTCTTCTCGCTTGGTACATGACAGTATGCCATGCTACCAAATATCCAAAGGTGCCCTACTTCCGATTTCTTCCCTATGAAAACCTCTTCAAGAGTCTTCTTCCCCAAGGCTCTATGAGGAGTCTTGTTCTGGATGTACGCTGTCGTATTGCAGGCTTCATCCCATAAATATCTGGGAAAATCAAGGTCAACTAACATGGCCTTGGCTACGCCTACAATTGTCCCGTTTTTCACCACACCATTCTCTTCGGGATTGTATGGCGCAGTCCACTCTATCCTGATGCCCTCCTTTGCACATAAATATGTGAAGTATCCATCTATGTATTCTCCACCATTATCTGAACGCAATGTCTTGATTTTCTTCCCCATCATATTTTCGACAAGAGCCTTGAATTCTTTGAAATTTTCAAAGACTTCATCTTTTGTCTTCAGGAAGTAGATCTAGGTTTTCCTGGAGTGATCATCAATGAATGTGACAAAATATTTGCCACCCTTGAGAGCGTTAGTGGACATTGGTCCACAGATATCTGAGTGTATCAATCATAATATGCTTGCTACCCTGTTTTCACTTTTGAGAAAGGATGCCTTAGTGTACTTCCCAAGTACACATTCTCGGCATACATCATCATGCTCCATGCTGAGAACAGGTGCTCCGTCAACTGTTTCTCTGAGCATCTTTAATTCACCATGGTTCAAGTGCCCCATTCTTCTATGCCAAAGTTCATTCAACCCTTTCTTGTCTTCAAGACTACTACTGATTAGTGCCATCGGAGTTTCAAGATACAACCTATATAGTATGTTGCTTCTAACCCCTATCTTCTGTGTTTGCCTCCAACTAGGATGCTTGACATATAATTTCTTCCCAATAAAGTGTATGTCATACCCTTTGTCCTGCAACTAGGATACTGAGATTAGATTCATCCCAAGCCCTGACACATGTAGTACATCTGTGACCTTGACACTGGTTCCAGCTTCCGTCTGAAACACTACGGATCCTCTCCCAACTGGAGTGCATTTCATGCTATTCCCCATAGTGATTTTGAAGTTCATCTGCTCCTCCATATAGCTTGAGAAGTATTCTCGTACTCTAGTCATATGAGATGAAGCCCCGCTATCAATATACGAGATCCATATAGATGCTGAACTTGACAAGCATGCACAATCCTCTTTTAACCTAGAGGATAAAACATCTAAGTCTGTCGTTCTTATTTGTGCTTCCTTTTCTCTGTGTTGCGTCCCCTCTGAAGCTTATGGTTTGCGCAGTCCCTTCTCTGACCCTGCTTCCTTTGGATTGGACCGCTTTGATACCATGTGAAAATTCTGTAATGTAGAGTCCTACTGCAACTACTTATTACATTTATTCTATTGCATTCTTAAATACAATTATTTAACATTTCACAGTGTTAAATAGAAAAATAAAATATGCTGCATACTTCACGATCAATAAACAACATAAAGGAAATAGCACAAGTATTCACACATAGGCACCGTTATTTTTGGAAAATTGTCCCCGGGAAAACCCAATGCAGGAAAACCAATGCAACATATATGAGGGTTTCTTTATTATGCAGAAATTCTGAGTACAAATGTGTGATTGTAATCATCAATCAATCACCTGAAGAAATCTGATGAGAATAGGCTTAGTGAGACAATTTTCACTTCACCACGGAGTTTCGTCACTGACCTACACCCAAACTGAGTGGCTCTGCGTGATTTATGTGCAGTGATTGCGTCACTCATGCTGTCACTGTGTCAATGTTGCTGTTGCTCGTTATCGCTGCCTTTTGTGCTTACTGCTGCGTGAAACTCTAATTTTCTCCTCTTTCAGAAATTCCCTCCGAATGCTGGATAAACACTCGGCCGTCTCTCCAATTGAAATCGAAACTCCCTCTGCTGCTCTGCACTGGCCCAACATAATTGCTACTTGGCTATCTCTGCGTTGCTGCTATTGCACCCTTCTCACTTCTCTTCCCACACTCTTTATCCTTCAGAAATTTTTCCTCCTGGAGATTTCACCTTCCCCTCTCTGCAATCGAGAATCACTTTGATTCTTCCTTCGGCCGAAGAAATTGATCTCTTGATTCTTTCTCCGTCTGATATCTTTTCCATAGGCCCTTCACCCTCCTTCTTATATTCTTCCGTTGAATCTTCAACAGCCAAGATTAAAACATAATCAAGGGCTAAAATTAACTTGGAGGTGATCCATGACTTTATCTAGAAGATTTAGTTTATTAATACCCTTTAATTAATCCTTTTCCCTAAGTTTAGACTTAGGAAAACATTAAAAAATGATTAATCAATTTAATTAAACCATCTCTAAGTGGAATTTTCCAAAACCATTTCTGGGTATTATGGAATACATGTGTCTTAGTATGTATACAAAATTACAACGCTAGAGCACATCTGATGCTACCATAAATCAACAAGGTGGAGGGTGATGTGATGCTTAGGACTGCTCTCAATGTGGTCACAAATGAGTGGGAAACCTTTGTCCAAAGTATCTTGGGCAGAGTAGACCTTCCCGAGTGGGACAACTTGTGGGAAATCATGTGTCAAGAAGAACTCCACAGGTTCACCAAGAATCAGTACAACACGGGATTGAGTAAGGTGATGAAAGAAGATGAAGAATATGCTGCCTTGGCATCAAATAAATAGAAAGGAAAGACGAAAGGAAAGACGAAGAGGGATCTGTCTAAGATCAAGTGCTTCCAGTGTGGCGAACTAGGACATTTTGCCAGCAATTGTCCTCAAAAGAAAAAGTACAAGGAAGCATCTTATTGCAAGGCTACTGTGGCAGATGATGGGTCAGAAGATGATGCAACCATGAGTGCTAATGAACCATGAAAGTGGGGTGACATGGATCTGTAGAGCAGTTATAGAATGGGGTGGGATCCTTGAGCAGCTTATCTCTCTATGGGAAAGAAGAAGCAGGATCTGTCTACGGGAGCCTTAAGATAGTAGCGGGAGAAGTGGAGCAGTGGGTGCAAAGATCACGAATGAAGAAGAGGTAGATATGAAGGCTGGAAGGGCAACACAGTGCAGATGCAGCAGCAGCGTAGATGCAACAACATCGTAGGGGCATATGTGACTTCAACAACGTAAAGCAGACCCGCAACAGCATGGAGGCTTTAGGAGGACAGCGCAGTGCAACAATAGCATGAGAGGTTTCAGCATAAGGGACTGATGTGACTTCAGCGGTGCAAAGGGAGTCTGCTTACGTAGTGCAGAGTTGTAGATGTGCATCATTCTCTATATGACAACACAGATCAACGGCTAATGGTGCTTCAGTGATGAGGATGAAACCCAACTGACTTGTTTGTCAAATATTGGGCATGAGATTCAGTTATTTCTCTCAGCAACTAAAGATGTGTTGCAGTAGGTGGTAGCACGGATGCAATGGATTGAAAGGGAGCTGCAATTTAGATGTGGTAGTGGCGATGACACTGTCATGGGCAGCAGTACAAAATGGCAGCAATGGTGCAATGTTAAAGGGCAGCAGGCCCAACATCAACAACACAGAAACCCATACCCAAAATCTTGTGATACATGGTGTGATGTATTTCTAGAGCACACTCTGTGCTAAGAGGGAGTGTTGAGATTTTGTGTATTGGGGTAAAATCGGATGTGATCTAGCTCCCAAAATTTGTGGAGGGACTAGAGTACTCCTAATCTACAAGACCCAGAAAGGGATTTGGGAAATTTCATCTGGTTTGGGAGATATTTAATTAATTAATTATTTTAATGTATTTCCTAAGTCTAAACTTAGGAAAATGAAATAATTAAAGATAATTAAATTAAACATGTGATGAAATTGTCTTAAGTCACATGGATCAAGCTTTCTTTTAATATTAGCCATTAATTCAAGATTTTATCATGGCTGTTGGTTTCCCAACGAGAAAAGTTTAAAGGAAAGGCTTGGGGTCATTTGTAAAGACACACGAGAGGCAGAGCATTGAAGCTAAGCTTAGATTCTAGGGCGTGGTTTGCTAAGAATTCTCATAAGTGTTTCAGCTACAAAGATGGGATTTTAGGCAAAGGGGATGGTTTGATCTCAGTGCCTAGAATCAACAGGAGGCAGAGAGCAGCTTCCAAAGGTAGCACAAATAAACAAGAGTAGCAGCAGCAGAGAGGGCAACAGCTGCACAACGCAGGGGAAACTTCAGCTACGTAGGTGCTGTGCAGTCTCTCTCGAGGCAGCGTTGGGTAGTAAGAGACCCTCTAGGGTTACGCAAAGACCCTTAAGGGAAGCGTAGGGTCTGCATCACCCATTCTGGGTTTACACAAACCTCTCCAGGCCAGGGCAGAGGGACGTAGAGGTTGACGTAGGGTATTCAGGGGCAGTGCTGGGGTTTCTAGGGCCAAGATCTGGCGAGTCCTGTAAATCCCGTTTGAGGGCATGGATCAGTCAATATTTTGGTTTCATAACAACAAGTGAGTTGCAGATCTACATTTTCTCTGTCAGGTTTTCTAGATTTGGAACCCAGATTTGTTGTATTAAGAAAACTCTTAATAATAAAACCCTCTAGCAGCCAGCAGACCAATTTTCCCGCATTGGGTTTTTCCAGGGACTATTGTCGAGAAAATCCTTGTGTCACTTTGTCTATGTGTGCATGAAATTTTTCTAGATCTGAATTGGTGAAAGTTTGTTATGTGTTTGCTTCGATATTAATCTGAATTTTCAGCTTAATAACTTAATTAAGTAGGAGAAGCATAGCTAGATCTAAAAGTAGATTTCTGCATTAGTAATATTCATAAATTTTCACATATAACTCATAAACATGAACATAAATCATATGCGGAAACAGATCACAGAAACAAATAACATATGCATTTAGTACTTAGAGTTATCCATACAACTCTTTATTCATCAAAAATTCTCAAAAACACTTACAATCCTTTAGATCCACCTGCGCACACAACCAGTGGGGTTTGTACAACCAGATTAAGGTCTCCACGCACACAGCTAGAATAAGGTCTCCGCACATAGCCAACATGAGCCTTTTAGACACAGACACTTACACAGATTTTCTTTAGAGCTCAAAACATACATAAACTTCCATCCAAAAAATTACTTATCCAACTCGATCTAGACTTCTACTTGCGTAGACCAAAGTATCTCCCGAAGAAGTATGGGGGGTGCTAGAAACAAGTTTCCATACCATGAGAGAGAATTAAATGAAGTAGGCACATTCAGATATACTTTAACACACAGACTAACTTGCAGACCAAAAATCCTAGGGTAATGATCAACATTTAATCATGCGTGCACGCACATAAAGAAGATTTGCAATCCCTTTAACAGTTCTAACAATGTGATATTCCACCCTTACAGAACTAGATCTATGCAATTAACATTCATGTCAAAAGTAAACAGGTACGCAATTGATCTAATCACAGATAATATAACTCATAAACATGAACATAAATCATATGTAGAAATAGATCACAGAAACATAGAACATATGCATTTAGTACTCAGAGTTATCCAAACAATTCTTTCTTCATCAACGATTCTAAAAAACCCTTATGATCCTTCAGATCCACCCCTGCACACAACTAGCGGGGTCCTCACACAGCCGGACTAAGGTCTCCGTGCACACAGCCAGGAGGAGCCTTTCAAACACAGATGCTTACACAGATTCGTTTCAGAGCTCAAAACATACGTAAACTTCCATCCAAAAACTTACTTATCTGACTCGATCTAGGCTTCTACTTATACCTTAGCCTGCACTCATCCTAAGGTATGCAAATCGTGGTTTGAGACTCCTAGATTTACCCTTTAGCCCATTACAACTCATGAAGGGACTTTGACCCGCCCCAAAGACCCTTGACTGTGCATTGCTTAGCGTGCACGACTCAATACTACAAAAAATACTATTATTTACTCAGAAATGTGGTCCTAAGGGACCCTGCTCCAAAAATCCCCCAACACAATCTTGTGACTTGTCCCGAGTCACAGAGGTACTGGGGTCTTCATCTTCATCTTCAGCTCCTCGATGATGGAAGTGAAGGGCGCAAGGATGCCCATGATGTGATCAACAACACTCTGAGTTGTATCCACCAAATTTTGAGAGGTGAGCCCCTCGCCATGAGACTGATACTTCGGTAAGTATGGCTTAGGTTCTTTACAACAACATCTAAGTCCTGGGATAGCTTCATTGCTTCGTCTGCCCACGAATTCATGTGGGTGGTCACGATGTGCTTCTTCCTTCACAAGTCTTCAACCTCATCGCGCAACACCTGGATCGTCTACAATCGTGCCATTCTCTGAGCAGACACAAATGTGGGCAGCACCCCCTGAAGCTCATCGAATGTCTGCTCTTTGGTGCGCAACTCCTGTGAGATTTTCGTTACAAGTGGGTCAATTTGTACTGAAGTCCACAAACCCATCGTTGCATGCAGGAGTTCAATGCCCTTGGTGACTATCTCTGCAATGCTTTTTGAAGTTTCTTTGACTAAGGCAGCGTGCTGCGCTCGCACTTCCAGCGAAGTTTCTGGTTGAAGCTTTGCTTGCAACTCTATGATCTGTTGCTCGAAATCTGCTTTGACTGCCTGTACTTCGCAACGGAAGGCCTTTAGGGCAGCCACAAGACTTTAAATCTTGGCCTGGGGCACAACAGAGGTAGGGATAACAACCATAGGCAGTTCACCATGCAGGCGATCAATCAAATTCTCTAACTCTGCGTGCTGTTCTGTCGCTTCTTGTTGCGCTGTTTGAGCCTAGAAAGACTCTTCTGTTTTTTCTACGACCTTCTGTTCTGCCTCGTTGAGTTTCTGGTGCATGCGCGCCTCTCTGCACTGTAGCTCATCTGTAATGATTGTCTTGATAGCGTGGAAATTTCCATTGGGGAGCATTGATAAGTCAATGCCAAACTCTGAGTAGGTTTTAACATGTACCTGCAATGCAGGTTGTTCCATTGTAACCGCTGCTCCAGGGAAGGGGCATATCCTACTATCTGTCGTGCTGATGATCATACTTGTGCTCTCGCTCGCTTGAACTGGCCTTTCTCGAGCCACGCTCCTTTGAATGCTATCGGTATTGAGGTGAAGGACCTACAACTCGGTCTGCAGTGACTCTACTATAGTTATATATTGCTCCTCGAGCACAATCCACTGATACTCAGAGGCAGATGAAACTACGTCGATGATATTGTCCAAGTCATCCTCTGTGAGAGTGACTTCCTCCTTGCCTCTTGTCTTGGATCCTTTTCGCTTCTTGTGCGGGCCCTTGGGGGTTTTAGTACCGCGCTTGGTGCCTCTGGGGGACTCGAATTCTGTACCATTTAGGCCATTTGTGCCTCCGAGATCTCCCTCATGTTCCTCAGGTTCCTTTTCACCTCTTTGTTTTCTTCTTTCTCGGCTTCCTTTTTTGCTTCTATGTCCTTGGCAGTCTCTGTTGTTGTTTCTTTGTCGAATATGGAGGCTGTGATAGGCATGGCAGAGCCTAGCCCCGTCATCCATGCTTTAGGCCAAGTCACAATGACTTGGTTGATTTCAGCCTCTGTCACCATATAAAGCAGGTTATACCATACTGGATATTTGCGTGATCGGATCTGCACATTGTGCATTGACACTTTGAAGTCCGCAATGGCCTTGTATTTTTCATATGTGGCCACGGACAACCGTGGGCACGAGTGGATAGCCGCATTCAATGCTCCCTCGAATAATACCAAGAAGATATTATTCTCCATCGTTCTCTTCGGGTTTGTGGAGTCCCATAGGTTGGCATAGCGAGCCCCCTTCGAATATACCAGGCTCCACATTTGCAAGGACTGCATACTCTAGCGTCTCCCACACAACTAGAGCGATGAGTAAGAGCAACCACGAGTAGCAGAACTTCCTTCCTTCCTCCTGTGCCTCGCACAAATTTTCTAGGAACTCAGTGCAAAAGAATTGCGACCAGTTGTCACTGACGCCTTTCTCACACTGCCCTGCCAGTGTGGTGATGTGCGCAAGGACCACCTTAGGCCTGCATTTTCACATCATTTTGCAGCCTAGCACCAATATTCCAAGGCGCACCGCTGGGTCATCGATCTGTTGTACTAGGAAGCCCCTGGAATCCCGTCCCACATTGTAATCCATTTTGACCTTGGAATCTACCTTCAACTTTTGGCTTTTTTCCATAAACGGCCATAGGATTGGGACCCTTCTTTGGCAGGTCGGTGATCCTCCCTTTTTATGCAAGATTTTTTATGCTTCCTCACTTTTGTGCTGCCGAGAACTTTTTTCACTCTGAATCTCCTTGTGTGAATTCCTATGGCTCCATAAAAATATCTTCCACCAATATTTTTGCCTTATTGAAGGAAGAACTTTGCTTGAAGATCCTCGCTTGAGCATTACCTTGTCAGCACTAGAGTATGTCAATTCAGAATGAGGGCCTCCTTGAATTCACAGTCTTATAAGATCCTATGGGACTCCACAGACCCGAAGAGACTGATGGAGAATAAGATATTATAGGTCTTATTCAAGGGAGCATTCGCTGCGGCTATCCACTTGCGCCCACGGTTGTCCCCAACCACATATGAAAAATACAAGGCCATTGTGGACTTCAAAGCGTCAATGCACGACGTGCATATCTAATCGCGCAAATATCCAATATGGTATAACCTGCCTTTTATGGTGACAGAGGCTGAAATCGACTAGGTCATTGCGACTTGGCCTGAAGCTTGGAAGACCGGGCTAGGCTCTGCCACGCCTATCACAACCTCCACGTCCGACAAAGAGACAACAACAGAGACTGCCAAGGACAAAGAAGCAGAAAAGGAAGCTGAGAAAGAAACAGACAAAGAGGCAAAAAAGGAACCCAAGGAGGAGCATGAGGGGGATCTCAGAAGCACAAATGGCCTAGATTGTACAGAATTCGAGTCCCCCAAAGGCACCAAGCACAATGCTGAAACCCCCAAGGTCCCGCGCAAGAAGCGAAAAGGATCCAAGATGGGAGGCATGAAGGAAGTCACTCTCAAAGAGGATGACTTGGACAAGATTGCCGATGTAGTTGCATCTGCCTTTGAGGATCGGTGGACTGCGCTCGAGGAGCAGTACAAAGATGCAGTAGAGTCACTGCAGACCGGGTTTTAGGTCCTTCAAGTCAAGACTGATAACATTCAAGCGAGAATGGCTCAAGCGAGGTCAGTTCAAGCAAGCGAGAGCACAAGTATGATCATCAACACGACAGATAGTAGGATCTGCCCCTTCCTTGGAGTAGCGATTACAATGGAACAACCTGCATTGCACACACAGGTTCAAACCTGCTCAGAGGTTGGCATTGACTTATCAATTCTCCCTAGTGGAAAGCTGCACACTATCCAGACAATCATTATAGATGAGCTGCAGTGCAGAGAGGCACGCATGCACCAACAACTCACCCAGGCAGAGCATAAGGTCCCAGCGAAACACATGAATCTTTCCAAGCTCAGAAAATGCAACAAGAAATGATGGCACATCGTGCAGAGTTAGAGAATTTGATTGATCATCTGTGTGGTGACCTGCCTGAGGTTTCTATCCCTGCCTCTGTTGCGGCCCAGGCCAAGATTGAAATTTTAGTGGCTGCCTTGAAGGCCTCCCGTTCCAAAGTACAGGCAGTCAAAGCATATTTCGAGCAGCAGATTGCGGAGTTGCAAGCAAAGCTTCAGCCAGAAAATCCACCGAAAGTGTGAGCGTAGCGCGCTACCTTAGTCAAAGAAGCTTTAGCAAGAACTGTAGCGACAGTCACCAAGGGAAATGAACTCCTGGACACAATGATGGGTTTGTGGACTTTAGTATAGACTGACCCACTTGTAAAGAAAATATAACAGGAGCTGCGTGCCAATGAGCAGGCGTTCGATGAGCTTCAGGAGGCACTGCCCACATTTGTGCCTTCTTAGAGAATGGCATGATTGCAGACGAGCCAGGTGCTGCGCGATGAGGTTGAAGCCCTACAGAGGAAGAAGCACATCGTGACCACCCACATGAAGCCGTGGGCAGATGAAGTAGTGAAGCTATCCTAGGACTTAGATGTTGCTGTCAAGAACTTGAGCTAGACTTACCAGAGTATCAGTCTCGTGATAGAGGGGCTCACCTCTCAAAATTCGGTGGATATAGCTCACAGTGTTGCTAGTCAGAGTGCGGGCATCCTTGCACCCTTCACTGTCACCATCGAGGAGCTGAAGACGAAGATGAAGACCCCAGTACCTCTATGACTCAGGACGAGTCACAAGATTGTGTTGGGGGATTATTGGAGCAGGGTCCCTTAGGACCACATTTCTAAGTAAATAATAGTATTTTTTTTAGTATTGAGTCGTGCCTGCTAAGAAATGCATAGTCAAGGGGCTTTGGGGTGGGTCAAAGTACCTTCATGACTTTTAATGGGATAAAGGGTAAATCTAAGAGTCTGAAACCATGGTTTGCGAACCTTAGGATGAGCACAGGATAAGGTATAAGTATAAGTCTAGATCAAGTCAGATAAGTAAGTTTTTGGATGGAAGTTTATGTATGTTTTGAGCTCTGAAGTGAATCTGTGTAAGTGTTTGTGTCTAAAAGGCTCTTGTTGGATGTGTGCACAGAGACCTTAGTCAGGCTGTGTGCGCGGGTGGATTTGAAGGATTGTAAGGGTTTTTGAAAACTATTTATGGATAAAGAATTGTTTAGATAACTCTGAGTACTAAATGCATATGTTCTCTATTACTGTGATCTGTTTCAACATATGATTTATGTTCATGTTTATGAGTTATATTATCTGTGATTGGATCGGTTGTGTACCTGTTTACTATTGACATGAATGTTAATTGAATAGATCTAGTTCTGTAAGGGCGGAATATCACATTGTTAAAATAGTTAAAGGGATTGTAAACCTTCTGTCTGTGCACGCGCGCAGGATTTAACAGTGATAATTACCCTAGGGTTTCTGGTTAGGGTTTTTGGTGCGCAAGTCAGTCTGTGCGTTAAAGCAGATATGAAGGTGCCTTATTCATTTAATTATCTCTTAGGGTGTAGAAACCTAGTTCCAACACCCCCCATACTTCTTCGGGTGAGACTTTGGCCTGCGCAAGTAGGTCATTGACGAAAGGGCCAATAGTAAGAGGGTTTTTTTGGTTACGCGCTAACTCTGAACCTGAGTCAGGACCCTCAAGCCAACAAAACCATTTTTTTGGCTCGAGGGGTCCTGACCCAGGTTCAGAGTTAGCGCGTAATCAACAAAACCCTATTACTACTGGCCCTTTCAGAAATGACTTGCTTGTGCAAGCCAAAGTCTCACTCGAAGCAGTATGGGGGGGGGGGGTACTGGAACCAGGTTTCCACACCCTGAGAGAGAATTAAATGAAGTAGGCACCTTCAGATCTTCTTTAACGCACAAACTGTCTTGCGCACCAGAAACCCTTGGGTAATTATTAGCGTATAATACTGTGCGCACAGAAAAAATGTTTTTAATCCCTTTAACAATTCTAACAATGTGATATTCCACCCTTACAGAACTATATCTATGCAATTAACATTCATGTCAACAGTAAACATGTACGCAAACAATCCAATCACAGATAATATAACTCATAAACATGAACATAAATCATATGCGGAAACAGATCACAGAAACAAATAACAGATGCATTTCATACTCAGAGTTATCCAAACAGTTCTTTATTCATCAACAGTTCTAAAAACCCTTACAATCCTTCAGATCCATCCGCGCACACAGCCAGTGGGGTTCGCACACAACCGGACTAAGGTCTCCACACACATAGCCAACAGGATTTTTTCAGACGCAGTCGCTTACACAGATTCACTTAAGAGCTCAAAACATACATAAATTTCCATCCAAAAACTTACTTATCTGACTCGATCTAGACTTCTACTTATACCTTAACTTGCACTCATCCTAAGGTTCACAAAACGTGGTTTGAGACTCCTAGATTTACCCTTTAGCCGATTACAACTCATGAAGGGACTTTGACCCACTACAAAGCTCCTTGACTGTGAATTGCTTAGCGCGCATGACTCAATACTACAAAAAATACTATTATTTACTTAGAAATGCGGTTCTAAGGGACCCTGCTCTAACAATCCCTCAACATAATCTTGTGACTCGTCCCGAGTCACAGAGGTACTGGGGTCTTTGTCTTCGTCTTCAACTCTTGGACGGTGACAATGAAGGACGCAAGGATGCCCATGCTCTGATTAGCAGCACTATGAGCTGTATCCACCAAATTTTGAGAGGTGAGCCCCTTGGCCGCGAGATTGCTACTCTGGTAAGTCTAGCTCAAGTTCTTCACAGAAACATCTAAGTCCTGGGATAGCTTCATTGCTTTTTCTGCCCATGACTTCATGTGGGTGGTCACGATGTGCTTCTTCCTCCATAGTTCTTCAACCTCATAGTGCAGCACTTGGCTCGTCTGCAATCGTGCCATTCTCTGAGAAGGCACAAATGTGGGCAGCGCCTCTTGAAGCTCATCGAACGCCTGCTCTTTGGCGCACAACTCCTGTGAGATTTTCTTTACAAGTGGGTTGGTCTGTACCAAAGTCCACAAACGTCCAGGAGTTTAGTGCCCTTGGTGACGATCGCTGCAATAATTTCTAAAGCTTCTTTGACTAAGGCAGCGCGCTGCGCTTGCACTTTCGGCAGAGTTTCTGGCTGAAGCTTTGCTTACAACTCCGCGATCTGCTGCTCAAAATCTGCTTTGACTGCTTGTACTTCGGAACAGGAGGCCTTCAGGGCAGCCACTAAAATTTCAATATTTTCTTGGGGAGCAGTAGAGGCAGGGATAAAAACCTCAGGAAGGTCATGACACAAACGATCAATCAAATTACTAACTCCGCACGCTGTGCCCTCGCTACTTGCTGCGCTGTCTGAGCCTGTAAAGACTCGTGTTTTTGCTGTGACCTTCTGCTTTGTCTCGATGAGTCACTGGTGCATGCGTGCCTCTCTGCACTGCAACTCATCTGTAATGATTGTTTGGATAGCGTGTTTCTTTCCACTGGGGAGCATTGATAAGTCAATGCCAACCTCTGAGCAGGTTTGAACCTGTGCGCATAATGCAGGTTGTTACATTGTAACTGCTTCTCTAGGGAAGGGGAAGATCCTACTTTCTGTCGTGCTGATGATCATACTTGTGCTCTCGCTCGCTTGAATAGGCCTCGCCCGAGTCACGCTCGCTTGAATGCGATCGGTCTTGAGCTGAAGGACCTGCAATCCGGTCTGTGGTGACTCTACTGTAGCTCTGTACTGCTCCTTGAGCGCAATCCACCGATCCTGAGAGGCATATGCTACTACATCGAAGATCTTGTCCAAGTCATCCTCTATGAGAGTGACTTCCTTCGTGCCTCCCATCTTGGATCCTTTTCACTTCTTGCGCGAGCCCTTGGGGGTTTTAACACCGCGCTTGTTGCTTCTGGGGGATTCGACTTTTGTAATATTTAGGCCATCTGTGCCTCTAAGATCCCCCTCATGCTCCTCCTTGGGTTCCTTTTCCGCCTCTTTGTTTGCTTCTTTCTCAGCTTCCTTTTTTTCTTCTTTGTCCTTGGCAGTCTCTGTTGTTGTCTCTTTTCCAGACGTGGAGGCTATGATAGGTGTGATAGAGCCTAGCCTGGTTTTCCATGCTTCAGGTCAAGTCGCAATGACCTGGTCGATTTCAGTCTCTTTCACCATATAAGTCAGGTTATACCATACCGGATCTTCGCGTGACTGGATCTTCATGTTGTGAATTGACACTTTGAAGTCCGCAATGGACTTGTATTATTCATATGTGGTTGGGGATAACCATGGGTGCGAGTGGATAGCCACAAATAATGCTCTCTTGAATAAGACACAAAAGATATTATTCTCCATCAATCTCTTCGGGTCTGTGGAGTCCCATAAGTTGGCGTAGCACGCCCCTTCGAATATACCAGGCTCCACATCTGCAAGGATTGCATACTCTGGCATCTCCCACACAACCATAGCGATGAGTAAGATAAATCACGAATAACAGAACTTGTTTCCTTCCTCTTGTGCCTTGCGAACGTTTTCCAGGAACTCAATACAGAGGAATTGCGGCCAATTATATATGAAGCCTTTCTCACACTGCCCTGCCACTATGATGATGTGCGTAGGGACCACCTTAGGCATGCATTTGCCCATCATTTTGCAGCCTAGCACCAAATTTCCAAGGCGCACCGCTGGGTCATCGATCTGCTACAACAGGAAGCCCCTGGAATCCCGTCCCACCTTGTAATCCTTTTTGACCTTGGAAACTACCTTTAGTTCCTGCATTTTTCCATAACTAGCCATAGGATTGGGCCCCTTCTTTGGTAGGATGGTGATTTGATGGATCAACGCGGCGTTTATGGGAATACGATTATGGATCCATAGGCACCCATCGTGTACTAGCGCCAGTAGTTGGCGCACATAGACATCTGTGATGGGGTACCTGCAGAAGTGAGGAATCCTTAATAGATTGAGAATTCCAGCATTACTTAACTTGCATGCCCAAGGAATGGGCTCTACTTTCACGACTCCAAAATACAAAACGTGCTCTAGATAAAGCTCGGGTGCTAGCTTTGGGAATATCTTTTCATTAGCTAGATCATGATCATCAAACTTTACTGTAGAGATCTTTCCAAACACATCCCCCTCCAACGTGACCACTTTTGGGATCAAGGGCATTTGCAGGTAATCACACATCGTATCTAAATCCTTTAGCACCTTCACGGAGGGTCTGCGTGACCTCACATACTTTGGGAGCCACAAAATGGGCTCAACAAAGAGCGCAACCTCCTCTGTTGTTTACATAGGTATTTTTGATGAGTCACCCATAGGGGACCTGTTCTTCATCGCCTGACGCAGGGAAGTAACTTGTCTGGGATATGTCCACGGCTTGGATGATGATCCCTTAGTCACCTTGCCCTTCCCATTGGTATGTGTTGACACTACTTCTTGAACTTCTAGGATAACTTCATGGACATCATCAGAGTCGGGCTCAGTAGATTCTGTAAGTGGCACATAATTCTCCTCAAATGACACGCTCTGAGGGTTAGTGGCCATCATTCTGGGCTTGAAGATAAATTCTGGGTTGCTTACGTTGGATGCGGGGGTCTCACGGCCAGACATACAATAATCACAGATAATTTCAAGGTGCAATTTATTCAGACAACAAAGGAACATAATATGATCCACGCCCTTACTTTTATAGGCGATCCATGGTAAAAACGGTCGGAACTTCATTAATGGCACCTTATACCCGTAAAAATAGTGAAAAATCTCGTAAGATCTCCTCATTAAATGCATTAAATCTGTTCCATCCAATGGTAAAATCGATTTTTCACCTAGAGTCACTGTTCCAATGGCTACTTTTTACCACTGCGCACAACCTTTGCGCTCCTATCACACCTGCCTACATATGCCTCTACGCAGTGCACTGACAAGTGGATTTATTTTTTCTGGCCATATAGTCATTTGGTAGGCACATGGTTATCCCTATATGGATTTAGTTGGCTTCTGTTGATGTACCCAGAAGACTCTCGCTGCGCAACGTGGCCAAGTGCACCGCACTTCCATTAGTGATCTTCTTCACAATAAACAACCCCAAGCAATGCTTTCTGAACTTCCCTGGGTGGCGCACAAACTGACTGTCATACAACAAAACCAAATCATCTTCTTTAAATTCCTTATGCCGGATGTGCCTATCATGCTAGGCCTTTTCGCATGCCTTTAGTGCTTGCTGATGGAAATTAGAAATAAACCGATCCTCCTCTAATGCAACCAATTGTGATGAACGTTCCTCCATGATGTCTGGTTCAGCAATATTAGGGAATGCAATGCACAGGCTTGGGACGATATATTCCATTGGCATGATTGCTTCTTGGACATAAAACCATCCTGAATGGTGTTTTACCATTCAAATTATTGCATGCGGTCCTATAAGGCCATAAAACATAAGGGATGCGCATGTCCCAATCATTTTGGTTTGCATTGCAGATCTTTGTGAGCACATTCTCCAGGATTTTGTTGAAGGCTTCCACCACACCATTTTCTTACAGGTGATAGGGAGTACTCTTCTGGTGATGTATATAAAATTCCTCTGTCGGAGCTTCAATGGTCTCATTAACAAAGTGCGTACCCTGATCAGTCATCAATATCTTTGTGCACCCAAATATAGTCAAGATATTTTCAAAAATGAACTGCGCAACAATATCTACAACAAAATATTTTACTGGCTTAACTTCTGCCCATCTGGTTGCATAATCTGTCGCAGTGATGATATAACGTGCGCCAGTGTTTTTCCCAGGAGGGTTAATACGTCCAATAGATTTTATGCCCATTTATCAAAATCCTGTAAGGCCATCTGCGGCTACAATGGAATTTCATCTCTGTGCGATGACTTCCTTATTCTTTGGCATGCATCACAAGCTCGACAATATGCATGTGCATCATTGTGTAGTGTGGGCTGCCATAACCCAGCGCACAACACCTTCTGCGCAGTAGCTTTCCCTGCATAGTGGCCTCCTGCCACTCCCCCATGAGCTTCAGCCAAGATGTCTTATCTTTCATGTTCCAAAACATACCTTCTTAATAATTCATATGCTCCCAACTTGTACGGTTGACCAACAATCAACGTGAAGCCAACTGCGCACGAAACCAACTCCTTCTTTTGTTGCATTGAGTATTCATTAGTTGGACTACCAATAGTCAAAAAGTGAATGATATTTTCAAAGTGTCCATCAACCACTTTAATAGAAAAGGGCTACGCATTAGGTAGTCCCTCCTCCAGATTGGTTTGTTCCTCCCAATTCTTAATGCGTGATAAGTGATCAGGTCCAAAATTCAATCTTCCATGCTTAACAATGATTTCAAAATCATATTCCTGGAATAGCAACAACCAGCTACAAATCTTCCCCCGCAACATAGGCTTATTGACCAGGTACTTCAAAATAGAGTGGTTAGTGAACATCTTGAAGTGCCCACCTAGCAGATAATGCCTATATTTCTACAGATCGTAGACCATAGTCAATCCATACCTCTCTGTGGTTGAATAGTTGCGCTCTGCACTGGAGAGATTCATACTTGAAAAGGCAACGGGGTGATCAATATCTCCTCCTAGATGCGCTAAAACCATGGTTATTTGGGAGTAGGAGCGAAAGCAGGGAGCGGGAGCAGGAGTGCCATTTTCAAAAGCTCCTAGTTTGGAGCATTTCGGGGAGCATATATATATATATATATATATATATATATATATATATATATTTATTTATATTTATATTTTTTATATTTTGATGCATATATGTCAACAAAAACATGTAGAATGATGAATTAGACATAAAAAACATAAAAACATAGATTGAACCATATAACATCAATCATCTAGAAGTTATAATCTTCATCAACCACACCCACAAGTTGGAAACATACAACATATTGACTCTTGAGTCTCATGAATCATCAATCTTAAAGTTTCAAGCTTTCAAAATTCAATATATAACATTTATCATCATTGAAATATAACATTTATCATCATTGATTCATTGATTTCAAATTTCAATATATAACATTTATCATCATTGATATATATCATTTATCATCATTGATTCATTGATTTCAAAATTCAATATATAACATTTATCATCATTGATTCATTGATCACCATAGTTGTACCCGTAAGCTAAGTGTAACCAATAACCATTACAACAAATAATATTTAACATGAAATGAAATGTTATTAAATGAAATGAAATGAAACAACTTTCATCTTTGATGAAACATCATATTCATAATTCATAATGACTTATAAACTTATAAATGCGAACTTCAAAGCTTCACCTTTCAAATTCAAACTTAAAACTTAAATTGTCATATATTGTTTACAAAAATTATCATAATAAATATGAAAGAGTCAAGTTTCAACTGTTCAATAGTTATAAAGTTAAAAACTACTAGAAAATAGAAAAGACTAGTAAACTGTAAATAGTAATTTGTAAATCTATTTTATCTATTGGTTGGCCCCTTGCCACATCCACGAGAAATGTCTAATTTGTGAGAACCAGGAGGCAATGGTGGTCTTCTAGTACTCTCAGGAGTACCACGACCATAACTAGAAGGCCGAGGGCAACGTGAGGATGTAGGTGGAGGCTGAATATGCAAAGGAACAATAGCTAGAAATTGAATGCTGGCACTGGCACCCACACTGCAACTGGATGGCGGGACTGGCCCTAGGTGTGGCAGTGGCATGGATGCTGTTGCTTCATCATCATCCCTCAAAAGTTATGCTTCCAATTCTTCCATATGTACAAAGCCGTCCTCCAAATTACCGTCCTATGGTTTGTTGTCCCAAACTTTATATTATTGATCCTCATAAGCCCGATCACAATAATGACTCAAAAACCTCAAGTTGTAGTGCACATAAACCAAGCTTTCTGCTCGGTTTTCATTCAACCTATTTATTCTCACATTATGTATGAAGCTGTAGGTGCTCCAACACCTCTATGAAAAAGAAGTATTTACAACTTGTGAGAGAAATTTTTTTTCCAACTTTGGCAAAAGTCCCATGCTGTCATATGCTTCCCACCATGTGAGAGCATCAAATCTGTCTCTATCTTCTATTGCATGGAAATAACCAAAGTTACCAATGAAACTGAAGTATCTGCCTAATTCAAGGCACAATATAGCACATTCCTCCTTGTCGGGGACCAACTTGTCTAATGCTTTCATGTATCCCTCTTGTACCTATGGATCTGTGTGAGGTTTGATCCTAACCCCACCTCCAGGTGCAGGTTGGCCCAACCAAGATGGAGAGTATTATTTTGGCATAATGATATATTCCAAGGCATGTAGTGGAACATTAAGTTTATTCCACTGTGCACACACACAGTCGTGAATTACTGCATACAAGTTGGGATCATTTTCCTTAACAACATCTTTTATTTGCCCCAACATGCCATCCATCTGCTCATACACCTCCCCAAACACTGGTTTATCTATATCTGAAAAGAGAATCATGTGATAAATGGGCTTGGTGAAATTCAAAATTTCCCTCACTCGTTCCCAAAACAAAGGATCAAGAGCGGTCTCCTCCACCTGTTCAAAACCTTGCCTATCAACTATTGTTGCTACCTTGTCCTTTAATACCTACCAGTGTGGACTTGATACCATGGCTGCCAATGACTCTCTTACCTTCAAAAGGTGCCTGAAGTTGAGGTAATAGTTAGCAAATCTAGTCTTTCCTATCTTCAACAACTCCAATTTTGAGTGAGTACGAAAAATCCCATGGGTATTGCTATGATTTGTAATAAATTTTATCATTTTTACCTCTCTTGTACAAATCACCAAGTCATTTGTATTGAGGTTGTTTGTTTCTAATTATATCATGCATCAAAAGGTTCATTGTGTGAACTAAATACCCAAACCAAAATATGTTGGGGTATTTATCCTCAATAATTTCTCTCGCTGCCTTACAATTAGCAGCATTATGAGTGATGACTTAGACGACATTGTATGGCCCAATACTTTCAATTGTTTCAAGTAATGGTTCTGCAATGTTAATGCCGGTCTTGAATTTGTCTAAAGAATCATATGCTGAAAGGAATATTGCACCACTAACAAACACAACCAGAACACTTATCAATGGCTTTCCTTTTACATTTGTGCATCCATAAGATACAATGGACACCCCATGCTCATTCCAAGAACTTGTCATTCTATTCAAATAATGAATTATTTTAGTTTTTTCATGATCAAGCCCCATGGTTCTGGCCTTGTCATACCTAGGGTTGCTGTATCCTTAGGGGGCATCATTAATGGCAGAAACCGTTTCATGCCAATAAGGTGAGCGAAGAACATTGAATGGTACCCCACATGCATGGAGAAACCGAATTTTTTTTGAATCCACATCATTCCTAGACCCTTCGTCAAGGAAATCAGATATGGTTCTACGCCTTAAGGAGATGTTTGGTCCAGGTGTGCCTCCATATCCACTGCCATGGGTGGAAGTTGGTGGAATTATTTGTCCATGATGTGATGGAACTAATGGTGCATAAGAATCAATGAAACCCCTATATATTTTAGATCTTTGTTGGGAAGCTTCCTCTTCCTTTCTGTATTTCTCTCTCTCTGTTGCTGGCACACTTACACAAATTTTGATTCCTATATTTTTATCTCCATCGCCTGGAATTTTCCCACAAAGGTGCCTTCTGGCACGGGTGTATGAACCTGTATATTCTTTATTGCAATGGGGGCAAAGAAATTTAGTGGTTTCACCACCCTTCCCTCCTTCCTGTCTCTGAACATATTTCCACAATGGTGTTTGAATTTGGTCAGGTTTAGTTGGGGTCTCTGTGGCCTCATGTTCTCCAATCTCCCCTTCCTCCTCAACATACTCCTCCTCTTCAGGATGTTCATCAAATGCGCTATAACCCACTTCTTCATCCTCCTCTTCTCGAATGTGCCTCTTTCTTCTACTCTCCAACACCATTATTACAAAGAAAGGAACCAACATGAAGAAAAACCCAAGCCATATAGCCATGATGTTTCAAGTTTCAAGATTCAAGTTTCTAGCCTGCAAAAAAATGGAGGAATTCCAAATGGGAATAGGAAAAATGCAACATAGAAAAAAAAAAATTCAATTTTTCACTTTTCAACACATTAAAATGCAACATTGAGAAAAAAATTCAAGTTTTCAAATTTGAACAACTTAAAATTGCAACATAGAAAAAAAAAAAACTAGATTAGAGAGTCCTACCTCTTTGTCCTGAGTCTTGACTCCTTCAATCCTCCTTGTTGCTCTCTTGAAGCTCCTTGCTCTCTCCTCTTGCTCTCTTGCAGCTTTCTCCTTGCTCTCTCCTTCTCTCAAGCTCTCTCTTCATTCAAAAACCAACAATGATAACAATGAGGAGGGGAGGAATTTTTATTACCCATCCCCCTCCCTCCCAAAAAAAAATCACTGCCGAATTTTTTTTCCGCGTCGGGGAGCGTTCGGGAGCGAACGTTCCTCGAGTGCTCCCGCCATTTAAAAAATGCTCCTGATTCATTTATTAATGGCGGGAGTGCTCGTGGAGCGTTCTCTCCTGAGTGCTCCCTAGAAACCAGTGAGCATTTTTTCAGGCTCGGAAGCGCGCTCCTGAGCACTCCCAAAGCCCTCCCGAATGGAGCACATTTTGGAGAGGGATCAAAGAGGGGGACGCTTCCCAGCAACCTTGGCTAAAACAAGTTCAAGTTAAATTACAGATGCATCAACATGCACATGGAAGACCTTGGACCAGTCTGCAAATATTAGAATAGGTGCAGTATGTTAGGTAAATTCACTGGTGATTAGAGTCAAGTTTGACTGAATCAAATAATGATGGTTTTGGGGCACATGGTATTATGCACCCATGGTTTTAAGCTCATGGTATTGCATGTAATGGAGCCTATAAAAGGCTCGGAGGACTTCATTGTAATGTAAGGCCTGGATGTGAGCGGTGAAGGCTCACTTGGCTGGATTGGCCAGGGTTTTGGCCATGGCTGATGAAATTTCATTAGGATGGGTTTTCCCCGGAGTTTGGGGTTTTTTCCGGTTAAACATTTGTGTTTATGTTTATGATTTGTTGCTGGTTATGTTTAATTATTCCTCTCAGTAATTAGTTAATATTCTCCAGTAAATGTTTCTTCATTTGGTATCGGAGCCATATTTGGCTTTAGAGGGATGCTTTTGTAGCCAAGGGTTTTATTGGCCTGTGAATGGAGAAATCAATGCAGTGTTTTTCAGATTTGGCCATACGGAGCATGGTGTTGCTAGGAAATAGGAAATATCTGATTGGTTGATTCCATGGAGAGTTTCTCTATGGAGAAAGAGGACAATGGTGCTGCCACAACCCAGATCTGGCGACTAGCAGTAATAAGAAGTTGGTCCGCGAAATGCAAAGATGAGAGGATGGTTATATTAAGAGAGCAACAAGGGTATAAAAAAAAAAAAAAAAATTATTATAATGGAGTTAGTTTTTGGGCATACTACTGTAAGACCTGGTATGGCATGCGTACCCCTGGGTAGTCACTGGTAAAGTCTGGGTTAGACCTAGGTGATAGGGGGATGTCAAGTTAACAATTACCCTATGTAAAAATTTGAGGGGGGAAGAGCTAGAGTGAGCGGGGTTGTCTCATTTAGCAGGTTTGGCTACATTTAGTCAATAATCCCCAAGTCAAGTTTAAGGGGGGAATTTTTAGGTAAACTTGACTCGAGATAGAGTGAATGTTGACTAGGGTAAATAGTAGTGGTTTTGAGGCACATGGTATTATCTATGCCCATGGTTTTTAACTCCTAGTATTGCATGTAATGGAGCCTATAAAAGGCTCGGAGGACTTCATTGTAATGTAAGGCCTGGATGTGAGTGGTGAAGGCTCACTTGGCTGGATTGGCCAGGATTTTGGCCAAGGCTAATGAAATTTCATTAGGATGGGTTTTCCCCGGAGTTTGGGGTTTTTTTCCGGTTAAACATTTGTGTTTATGTTTATGATTTGTTGCTGGTTATGTTTAATTATTCCTCTCAGTAATTAGTTAATATTCTCCAGTAAATGTTTCTTCATTTGGTATCGGAGCCATATTTGGCTTTAGAGGGATGCTTTTGTAGCCAAGGGTTTTATTGGCCTGTGAATGGAGAAATCAATGCAGTGTTTTTCAGATTTGGCCATACGGAGCATGGTGTTGCTAGGAAATAGGAAATATCTGATTGGTTGATTCCATGGAGAGTTTCTCTATGGAGAAAGAGGACAATGGTGCTGCCACAACCCAGATCTGGCGACTAGCAGTAATAAGAAGTTGGTCCGCGAAATGCAAAGATGAGAGGATGGTTATATTAAGAGAGCAACAAGGGTATAAAAAAAAAAAAAAAAATTATTATAATGGAGTTAGTTTTTGGGCATACTTCTATAAGTCATGGTATGGCATGCGTACCCCTGGGTAATCACTGGTAAAGTTTGGGTTAAACCTAGGTGATAGGGGGGATGTCAAGTTAACAATTACCCTGGGTAAAAATTTGAGTGGGGAAGGGCTACAATGAGTGAGGTTGTCTCACTTAGCAGTTTTTGCTGGATTTAGTCAATAATCCCCAAGTCAAGTTTAAGGGGGGAATGTTAGGTAAATTGACTGGTGATTAGAGTCAAGTTTGACTGAATCAAACAATGATGGTTTTGGGGCACATGGTATTATGCACCCATGGTTTTAAGCTCATGGTATTGCATGTAATGGAGCCTATAAAAGGCTCGGAGGACTTCATTGTAATGTAAGGCCTGGATGTGAGTGGTGAAGGCTCACTTGGCTGGATTGGCCAGGATTTTGGCCAAGGCTAATGAAATTTCATTAGGATGGGTTTTCCCCGGAGTTTGGGGTTTTTTTCCGGTTAAACATTTGTGTTTATGTTTATGATTTGTTGCTGGTTATGTTTAATTATTCCTCTCAGTAATTAGTTAATATTCTCCAGTAAATGTTTCTTCACAGTAACCATCTTTTCCTTCTGCAGCTCAAATCTCTTTTGACATTCCTCATCCTAGAAAAAAGGACACATACTTATTCAACAATTTCTCCATGGGTGCAGTGATCAGAGCATACTGTAATATCCAGTGTGTCCTAGAATAGAGGACAACTTTTTCTCATTGGTAGGGACTTCCAAATTGATAATAACTACAATCTTGGTTGGATCTACCATCAATCCTTGCTGACAAACAATATGTCCTGACAAATTTTCAAAAGGAACACAAAATACACACTTTTTCAGGTTAAGAGAGATCCGATGCTTATTGCAAGTGTCGAGCATCATGCGTAGGTTGGAAACATGCTTCTTTACCAGTCCAAACACAGTCCAATCATCAAAGTATACTTCCAGAAACTTATGCATGAACTCATTGAACACAACTACTACTATGTGCGAGAATATAGTAGATGTATTATTCAATCCAAAAGGCATGACTGTGTATTGGAAGGATCCCCATTTTGTGGAAAAAGTGGTCTTACTTCGGTCTTCTGGCGCAATCCTTATCCATAGTATTAAAAACCGACCGGTTTGAACCAGTAACCGATCAAACCGGCCGGTTAGCATGCCCACCGGTTCAAACCGCCCATGCAACCCGGTTTAACCTTGCCTTTGACCAAGATTTTCTGATTAATCGGTGCTAATCGGCCGGTTAAGGACGGAACCGACCGATTTATCCATAAACCAGCCAGTTCCATCCTTCACCGGCCGGTTAGCACCTAGGTTGCTGTAGGACTGTTTAACATAGAAAATAATGAAGATTACAAGGCTTTATTTCATCCAAGCCATGAATCCAAGAATAAAATCCTTAAATCTGAGAAATTACAAACTTAGTAGTAGCTCATCCGGCTTACAAAAAGAACACAACCTTTTAGTTGCCAAAATCTGAATCTCTCTCCCACCATTAAAATGTCTTCAGTTGTCTTTCATGTCTTTTGGTAGATGAAATTCTATCTTCATTTTGGAAACAATTTCTTAAAATAGAATATAAATCCCATACTTAAGGATTGCCAAACTCTTGGATAGTTTGCTATTACACTTCCTGCGAATGAGGAATTTGTTTGATAGTCATTAATAATAATAGCCTTCTTTGTTATCTCATCTGCAAGGTGTATTTTCATGTTTCTTAACCTCAGCTGTATTGAAATCACGTATAGCTGACTCATCATTCCTTGCAAGTTGCAACATATCTTGTCAGGTCAAAGTCATGAAAATGAAAAATCACAAACATTTCCAGCTTATGATTCATAGACCAGATATATAAAAATCTCTTCAGATGAACTACTATAACTTTAGGATGCCTACAAAAATCCAAAATTTTTGCTAGATTGGCAGCACTCATTACAGCAGGGGAAATACTACATCTCTCTAGGCACTAATGACTTTTCCCGTAAGAAAGCCTCTAAACATATATATAATGAGAAAGAATCATGTCTTTCTTTTTCGATGGAAACCCAGATTTGAAGACTTCAAGTATAATTTCAAGATAATGTGTATCATACTTTTCTAATTCCTTCTTTGACCAGTCTATAAAGAGTCTTTATAGAAGCAGATTTGGTGGCGCCATCAGACGTAGACCCAGGATTGGTAGCTGCATCAAGCAAAGGAAAACAACCAATGGACAACACTAGTCATGCACCTCGAGTAACTCGTGCTTCCATTAGGTCCACTTCTATTGTTATTGGTGGCAGGGGTACTGAGGTTGCAGATGAGCCTGAGGCTGAGGCATCCTCAGACTCCAATCCAGATGATGTCTATGTAGCAGCCAATGTTGATCCTGTGTCTAGTAGCGGTGATGAATTTGATGATTGATCATCATTCATGTGTAGTCTTGTATTAGGCCAATGACCTCATAGCTTGTAGCATTGTTTTTGGACTTTATGGGCCATTTGGAGCCTCATTGCTTATGTATTTTTCGATGATATGTATTGCACTCGGTGCCATATTGATATATTCACCTTTGCATGGTATATAAATGAGAAAAATTTGCATATTTTGTCTCTATTGGCTTGGAATCATGGTTGCAAATCTTAAAAATAGTTTTTTTTTTCCTTAAAAAATAATTATTTAATGTATTTTTTTTAAAAACTGGTTCATTGAGATCTGACCGCTATCGGTTAGACCGGTTCCAGTTCGAAACCCAGTTCATTAGGTCCACCGGTCCGGTCACTGGTTCCGATTTTAATAACTAGGTCCTTATTTGATGATACCCTGAAAATCCATCATTGAAAAATTAAGCCTCTTGTCCTCCCACATTTTCCAATATCTCATTTGAAAATGGGCTAGGGAAGGGGTCATGTACACATGCATCATTCAATTTGTGCAGGTCCACAAAAACCCTTAAATCTCCCTTAGTCTTATTTTCCTGAAAAACCATCGGGCTTACCCAATCAGACTGCTCCACAAGCTCAATGATTCCTTTAGCAACCATTTTCTCCAATTGTTCCTTCACTTTCTGCTTATATTTTGGATTTAACGGGTATGGTCACTGCTGGATGGGGCGCGCATCTGGTTTTAGAGTGATCTTCATAACTCCCAAATCTCCATAATTCCTTTGAGTTCAGAAAACTTCATGGGAAATAGGTCCTCATATTATCTCAACAGCTCCGCAACCTTTCCAACCGTGTCATCATCCTAATAATCTCCTATTTTGGCCAAATTGGGCTATTCCTTCATCCCATTATTGACTTCCTTTAGTTTCAGAGGCTTAGTCACATCCACCATTCCTAACAAGGGCCTTGCAACTGCGCGGTCCTCCTCAGACTTTGGAATATTGATATTTCTTGGGTCTTTCGCGTTATCTTCCACTGACAGATTCCTGCAGTTGAAAATATCCTACATCTGCGCTTGCTTGGCGCGACACATTCAATATGAGGCTGGGAGTCATCGAAGACAATTGCTTATATATCCTGCAGGGCTTCGCCCAATCCCTCTGATCCACTTGCCATGTGGAAGGTTAACAAAAATATTTCGTTCATTGTAACACAATTAAGGGTCCCTTAGCGCAACTCCGTCTCCAAATACCATGCAATAGGGATTGGTCCCAATGTATGGACAAACATGTGAACCCATTCGGCCCTGAGATTCTTATCCCAAACCTGCATCCATGTAGCCAGGTGCCTACGCGGATAATCTCAGCCACCAAAAATCTCAGTTGATGGGATAGTGGGTTTCTCAAAGCGCAACCGCATGATTATGTTGCATTCTTTCCAATCCTCAAATTTCCATTTGTGTGTATCCCACCAATGTGTTGGGGTTGTGCGCATAGCGAGATAAAGTGCCCAGAGCCTTCGCTCTTTCAAGACAACCTGTTCCATTTTTTCAAAAATAATACAACACTGTTAGAACCATCAAAATAGGGAAATTCCTGTACCTCTGAAGAGATGCATCGCAAATTTTTAGTGACCCTGAGGCAGCGCAGTGCATACACATCATGCAGACGATTCTGCCAGTTCTCCATTTCTCCGTCAGAATATGAGAAAAATGAACTATCATTTTCCCAATTCAGCATCCCATTAGTGGTCGCGTTGATCCAATCCTCATCTTGTGCAATCAACTTGTAGATATGGTCAACATCATCGCCTTCGCACACTAGCTCTGTATATATCTCCCCTTCTGCCTGATGCAAAGGTACTATAACCCGAGTACCATTGTTTTCAAAGATCATGCTCCCGCGCTTCAAGTTGATGATGCCTCCCATATCGATGGCCCAATCTAGCCCTAGTAGTGCAAGGTAGGCTTCTGCTTCATCTACGATTTGTATTACTTCAAAGTCTGCGCGTACCTTTACTCTAACAATGTCTACCAGAACCTGTGGGAGTCTCCCTGATGGAATTATCTTCTATTGATTATCCATGCACAGATGATTGGTGGACCATTCCAGCTTTGGTTCGCCTATCTTCTGCTAGGTCTACTTAGGTAGAAAATTTTCATCAGATCCCAAGTATAAAATGACCTGATCCATCTCATATTCTCCAATTTTCACGGTCATGCATGTTAGTGTCAGAATTTTCATTCTGCCATCAGTGATCAAAATCACTCTTTTCATCTTCATATTACAGTTTCATTCATAAATTTTTTATCATTCCACTAGGCCATGAAAAAATTTGGTCGCTGATTAGGATATTGAGATCATTACTACTTTCACGTCCATGGTCAATGGACATCATCATGGTCAGGTCATTCATTTTTTAAAGAGTCCCATAGTCATCATGGTCATCATTCAACTCATTCTTCCATGTTGTGCCATCATTACATCATAGGGTCATAATCATGAAAATTGGTCATTTCACCATCAAATTCAACTTTTGAAGGAGTAGTAATAGTCAAAGGTCTTCAAAAATTTCAGGTTCCAAACTATCATTTCCAAGTAAGTGGTTTTGTGTTTACCATATTTGTCTCTTAGTTGTGCTTGGAAAGCACATTTCCCTCTCCCAGGCTTTTGAGGACATTTTTCTTGGTTTCATGACTTCCATGGTTAAAATAATCAACAAGACTTGTATCTTGATGATCTTAAACCTTCCCCTATCCTTAATATACCTTCCTAAACACTTCCAATCACTCCTATCCCTCAAAATCATCATTTTTCCACAAGCCCTAGCCTATTGCTATAAGAGGTTTGCTGCACTTCTAGAGTGACCTTGGGAAAATAAAATTTTATCCTAAATGGAGTGTCCAAATGATTTTCTTGATGACTCAAATGATAAATAGATAGAGATATATTTCCAATGAGCTATCTTGAGCTCAAATTGGAGTTGAGGAAGGCCTCCAAAAGTTGCCTGCAACGGAACACAACATTTTTGCACCCTCATTCTGCACTTTTTGACCAGTCTTGGGAGAATAAATTTTTGACAAGTCAAATCAAGTTCATTCTGCAAACTAAGGGAATATTTAGAAATTATACAGGATAAGCTTTCCAACGAGCTATCATGGGTCCGATTTGGACATTGGGAAGGCCTCCAAAATTGGTCTGCAAAAGGCACTGCACAAATCCTTCTGTGAGGGCGCAAATGCACTGTTGAGGGTGCAAATGCACAATTGAGGGCACAAATGCTCTGTTGAGGAACCAAACGATCTGGTGAGGGTGAAAATTCTTAACAGAGGGTGCAATGACCAGGAAGCCCTAGAAATGTGTTTAAGTGTCGAAACAATCATCTCCAAAGCTTCATCAAGCCACTCATTGACCTCCAACAAATGAGTAAGAAGCTAATGCTCTTGAATAACATCTTCATCAAAGTTCATGCGTTGAGTATTGTGAAGTTTAGGGTAGAATTTGTTGTTTGAAATAGTTTTAAAAAACCCTAGTATTCCCATTACACTTTTGAATTCCTGAAATTGCACTCTCCTACACCTTTGCATCCTTCCTACAATTACAAAAACTCATTCCTAAACCCCTATTTTATAAAATTCCCTTTCCCTGACCCTTTTTCCAAAAACCCTAAGCCCTAGGTGCTACATTTACCTAGGCTTAAAATCCACAAATCCCCATCCTAAAATCTCATCATACTACTATTCCCTATCCCCTCCCCCATTTCATACATCCCTAGCACCATCTCCTTCATTTTCCCTTTCCCATTCCCCATTCCTAAAAACATATTTCACACCACCCACTTCCCTAGGGTTTTGACAAAAACATTATGGGAGAAGAGAAAGAAAACACTTCATTCAATGAAGGAGAGGAAACAGAGGCTAGAAGGCCACATAGAATGGGTATAATACTCAGACTTGAGCCAACAAGTACTAGAGAACTAATTGCCTCACCCATGGTAGTCACTTTTTTCAAACATATGGGTTGCTTTGATTTCTGTGAATTGGTCCAGAACTACAAACCCTAATCAAGCAGAAAGAGAAGGGTAAGTTGGATTTGCTCATTGATGCATCCATGATAGAATATCATACCATATCATGTCTCCATGAGGTAAGTATGAAGCAAATTTGAGGAAATTTGAAAAACAATTGGGAAAATTTGAAAAACTCTTCGAAGGCACATTTTCCAGAAATGTCTTGTTTAGTCACCTTTTTTTAGAGCATATTGTGGCTAAAAAAAAAGAATTTTTGGAAACTAGAAGAGGTTTTTTTTCCTAATATATCAAAGTAAAAAATCCTATCTCATGTTTTACAAAGGTATTACAAAATGAGAGATCCATTCACATCTTCATAGCCTATTTTTCTGCATGTGAAAAATCCTGTTTTGAGAGACCTTGTTGCAGAGAGTATTGTGGTAAAAAAAAAATGAATTTGGAGAAAATGGATGAGGTTTTTGGTAAAAACTTGCTAAATAAAAAAAACCACTCTCAGTTTGGCAAAAAACTGCATGGTTAGTGAGATATCGTGCCATAGTGGTGGTTAATTTTTCTAGAAAATTCAGTTTTTTTACATAGTTTCACTGTCATTTGCGCAACGCCCTAGGCGCTACACAAATTTTTGGGGCACTTTTTGAGGGAAATAAGACCCCCATTGGATTCCTAAGGACAAATTAATTCTATAAAACCATGTTTCTAGCTTTGATTTGCATATTTGACAGGTGAAAAGGTAAAAAAAACTATGTAACAATCACATTTCTGCCTCTGTTTTGGCCTAGGTGCTGCGCAAATACCGGTCTTGAGAGAATGACATTTTTAGGGGTAAAATTACCTTAATTTTGGAAACTAAGGAATATTTGGAAACTAGACTTGAAGGGATTTCCAACGAGCTATCCTGGGCCCAATTTGGACACCGGGAAGGCACCCAAAATCAGACTGCAACATGGAGGGCACAAATGACACAGTGAGGGTGCAAATGACCATTTATTGATATTTTTCAATTTTCTCAAATTTTTCCAGTTTGACCATGGTCAATGAGATTTTTACCAATGTAAATCATGAATGTAAAAGTAATTATGATGTGGATAAGTTACCTAGGGGTATATTCATTAGTTAAAAGTTATCATTAAGTCAAATGAATCAGTTTGAATGAATTTAGGGAGGAGTCACTTGGACCTCCCTACACTCTAGGTATCGGTTCAGTTTATTGTGGATCGGCTCCTAAACTTAGGGATTCGACCCCTGAGGTTGGGAGAGGTTGTTTGAGGCCTATATCATGTCATTTTGACTCATTTTCAAAGGTTGGAATCATTTTGGATGTTAGCTTGTTGATCAAGGAAATATTGTGCTAAGTTTGGCCAGTTAATAAAGAAGAGTTGCAGCTATTTTTTGGGATACTTATGGTATGATGTTTATGATTGTTTTTTCTTCAGTTTCAAATGTTAGAATTTATTGTATTCGTGTTCAATACATATCTATGGTATGATTTCTTTCAAGTTAGATAGGTAGAACACATGCTTTCTCATGCTCTGTTTTGGGAAATTGAACATAGTTTATCCATTTTCCTCTGTTTAGGAAGAATACATCTCCCATGCCCTTCATAACTTATCCTCAGTCTTAAAACCATCCCATCACAATCATCTTTAAGTGATAAACCTTATGCCTACCTTGTTCCATTAATCCCTACAACCCTATCTCATTTTCCCTGACCTAGTTCCCTTGACCTAATTTCTTCATCCAGTGGAACCCAACCAAATCAAATAAAAACAACCCCTGCACTCTATATCTAGCCTAAAAAACCTAATTTCTTTAGCCCTTTTGGCTGTGACATTTCGGAGAGAGCCCTCTCCGACTTGATAGGGCTAGCTATCAAGTCAAAAGCTTGGTCTGTGGTTACCTCTGTTGGGATTCCTTCTTTAGCCTTGGGAATCTAGTAGAGTGCTAACAATGCGCATCTCCCGACCAGTCCTCTTCTTATTCTTTTAGATATTCTTTACAATATTGCTATCAGTTCGAGGCAACTCTTAATCCGCATAGCTATCTATCAGAGTGTTGGGCCAGAATTGTAATCTACGGATAAATTACGCTTCCCTAGACAGGTGTTAGTCTAGAACAACAGGTGAAAGTCTATACTACCATTTCTCCTAACTCATAACAGATACATAGAGAGGATTGGAGGATTAATTGTTTCAGTCACTTCCAAATGGCTCCTTTTGTCGCTTCTGTTGCAACTTCAAATTCAAGCGGTTTGTGAGCTGAATGATTTTTGAAAGAAAGAACACTGAAACAACAGAAGATGAAATAATATAGATATCTATTCAAGATAATTAGCTAAATCAGTTAAGCATAAACTACATTCATTAACCAAGATATTACAATATGGAAAATCAAAATAAACATAGATGCATGTAGGGAAAAACAAGAAGTACTCTTTATTGATGATAGAAGGAGAGGTTACAACCTAGTGACTGATTTGGAGTGACCTTCCAGCATAGTTCTCAAGTCTCATCACAACATAAATCTCTCTAGCAGTAGCTCTACAAACCAAGCTCTCAATTGAAAATTCTCCAACATTTCTCTACTCAAATTCTTCCTTCTCGAACACTCATATATGTGTTCAATTTATAGATGAATTGATGAATTGTAGGTTGTTTTGCGATCAATAGCTTTCCAAAAATAGGCAAGACATGTTTCCAGTCATGTAGATGTCAAATGGACACTTGGATCCGAAGCTTGAGATATGTGAACTCTTCTAGAAGGCATTGGCCAAGTGGAGATTTTGGAACAATGAGAATTTCACTCCCAATGTGACCAACGCACCTTTGAATGTCGGGAAGTGCTTTGCAGAGCAACCTTGGATGGGGCTACCTGCATATGCAATGCACTTAGGCCCCTTAGAGCCTGCGTTGGTGAGCTCTCATATGTTATACAATAAGATTCAAACCATGGAACCTTTGCTTGATGAAAGTCTTGCTTGATTTGTCTTGTTTCTTGTCTTAGGGCATGTAGCAACTAAAATGATAGGGAATGATAGACCCTTGATCATCGGTCCTGGATATGATGCCCAGTTAACCAGGTCATTGGGAATGGTGCCCAAATTGACCTATAACAATTTCCCCCTAAAGCATGAGATACAAATAATAAGAACATTTGATTGAGATGCTTTACGATGTGATGAGCCTGGAAACGAAGCAGAATGGTCACCTGCATCAATCTTACAATACATTACATTATGATATATCCTCTATTGATCATAATTGCTGAGGGTAGGCATTCCCATAGTCAACACATAAAACAATCTAATAACATGTACATAATTCAGAAAGTCGTCTACATTGGAATGTTACCCAGATGCAGACATGCCTATAGATATAGGCCCATGTTTGGATGAAAATCTGTATGTAAGGTCACCGTATAGATGATGTGTAAAAAAATCCTGAAATCGCAGCTTGGATGGCTGAAACTAGATCTGGGGTCTTCTTATCTCGTTCACTCGATCATTCGGATACAGGTCTAGCCATGCGAATATATGATTTGTCGCCGAACATGGAAAGACATCGTTTGATTACCAACCAATAATGTGAGCCATTAACAAACGCGAGAGAACCACCATTAATCTCAATGGCCCTCAAGGTATTGCAGTACATTTCATAAGGCGTGAATAGATGATTTGATGTCGAACGCCAAACAAAATCTTTCGGTCAAAGTTCCGGAAGCAAGGATCTTGTCGATGCTGTAACAAGCCTCATGGTACTGGAATCTGATGTTTCTAAGTGAACTTCCTGGATATTGATTTGTTCTCGACAGGAAGTCACCTTATTGCAAAATAGGAGTTACTGATTTCGGAGACAAGGGTATGACTTGATATAGAAATTTTCAGGGACGAAGGTCATGAAAATGAAAGTTTATGAGTATTGCAGATGGATGAGTTTTTAATCATTGGATGACTTCTCTTGAACATATCGCCAACACTGTGATGAGTCGGTAGCATTGACCCAAAACCGAAGTGAAGGTATGATGAACCATAGGTGTGAATGAACCGTCAAGATGATTACCCAACCCAAACAGTCACGAACATGGAGTGAAAGAAGTGTCATGTTCAAGAGCGACTTGCTACCAAAAAGAAACTTTACTTGTTTTTCCCAAATTTTCCCCGGTCATTTGTCGACCAATACCTCTTTATTTTTTGACAAGCTTGAGGAGGATAACATTTTCTTGATCTACAATTCAACCCTTCGGGCGAATAAAGTATCGCTATTTAATAATTTAACGAGTCTAGTGATGAATGAAACTCGATTCTTGCCATGATTGACAAGCCCGTCGCTATTTTATGTTTTAACGAGCTTAACGACAGTGATAGCCCGGTCCTTTTTCATATTTAGAGAGTCTGAAAAAGAGGATGAAAGAGAAATCCAAAAGTAATTTTTCGTAAATTTGTCTCTCAGATCCGAAAAAGTGTAAAATGATATCTGAGAGAACCTCTTTGGTCATGTTTAACCAAGGTATTTCTTTTTCGTAAATAATCCATCTCAGTCCGGAAAATGGTTAAACTTATACTGAGTAGATATCAATTCATTTACTTTAGCAAGCTGAAAATGACAAGTGCTCGACAATCTTTTCACATTATCGGAGTATGAAAAGAGCTGGCAAAAGACTCCAGGGGTTCCTTTTTCACTGTTATAGAGGCTCGAAAAAGAGATAAAAGTGCACTTCAAATCCTTTTTCATTTTTAACAAAGCTCGAAAAATAAGGAGAAAAAGTATGCTTTGTGGTCAAATCATTCTTGAAATACGACTAATCTATTCATCAGTTATAAAACCATTTGCATTTTGGAGCTCTGAACCTGTTTTTCCCCTGAACTTCATTGGTTGATTGCGTGCAATTGGTAAGAATGTTTTGAATGCCCCCTGCAAGAGCACACGTCAAATGACCCCTGCAAGAGTAGGTGCCCCGCAAGCTTCATTTCATTCACCTAAGTAGATTACTGGTTAGTAATAGCTGGATGGAATGAAGGTTCATTATAGGGGAGGATTTGTTTCATTTTTTAACAAGCTTGACACAGGAAAAGAACTATGCTCATGACCTGTTTCATTTTTTAACGAGGTTGACAAAGTAAAGGAACTTTCCTCAAAGGCACTTGTTTCATTTTTTAACAAGGTTGACACAAGAAAAAAAAACTATCCTCATAACTCTGTTTCATTTTTTAACGAGGTTGACATAGAAAAAGAACCATCCTCATGGGAACCTGTTTCATTTATCAAGGTTGACACAGGAAAATAACTATCCTCAACACCTGTTTCATTTTTTAACGAGGTTGACACAGGAAAAAAGAACCATCCTCATTGTGCAGTTGGACTAGTGAATGTGTGCTGGAAAAGACATAGTGTAACAAAGTCATAATTTAAGGAGTTTGATGAACACCACAAATGATAAGTTATAACATGCGTTGATGAGACTTCTCTAGGGTTTTCATTGAATTTAGGAATGTCCGAGGGTAACATATGTGGTATCACTAGCCACCAAGGGAGGAACCAGATAGGATTCTAGATGATGACATGAGTGAAGTCAATGGACAAAACATCCAAGATGAAGAAACAACAGATGTTGTCGCAGCTGAAATAGATGGTTCAGTCTGGGATGTTATCTCATCCATGGTCAAATGACCTAATGTATACCATATATAATCTACGGGAACTCAAAGTGAAATAGGATCAACAAAAGCAGAGGAAGGTGATCGAGGAAAAGACTCGTACAGGTAAAGCTCCTACCGAAAATGAGTTGGAGTTAAAGGTGTCTCGTCTTGTGATATTTCTTCAATTGAAATCAAACCAGGTGGAAGAACTTCAGCGTCAGGCACGGAGTATATTTCAGGTGGTTGACTGTGTGATATGGGAGACTCGATGACTACAATAGATTGTGGGATGACCAATTCAGGAACAACTTCCGGTTGTTCGACTTCAGGATCAATATTTTCTCCACTTAGGGAATATAGAAACAAAAATATAAAGGGATGATAGACCCTTTTTCATTGGTCATGGGGATGATGTCTAGTTTGACCAATAACAGTTGCCCCCTAGAGCACAATGGGATCTGGATAAACTTCTAGTTGAACAACGTCGGGTTCGGGAGGTATGGTCTCACAGATTGGATGGATCGTGACCATGGGTAGCTGTGAAGACTCTGTCTCGACAACAGTAGACAAACCAAGATTTGTAGAAACAACTTGTGCCAACTCTGGTATATGGGAAGATGATGCTTCACCAAAGGTACTGATGGTACTGGTTTCGGTAGAGCGACGTCTATGCAAATGACGGGGGAAAGGATTTTGTTCTTCCACGATGACTGATTTATTTTAACCAAAAAACAAATAAACAAAAAGAGGGTAATGCTAGGCAAAAGGGTTTACCAAGAAACTGCGAACTGCAGAATAACTCCTAGCGAACCAAGAAGTACGGGCAGGTAATCTCCTCGAATGCTGTGTTCGGTGTATCAAAATTTCAGGGCGGCCAACTCGGTTCACTATGGATGGATAACACCTAAAATTTGTCCTCCCAAATATACGCGAAGGTACGTGGAGGCCCAAATTCATATTAGCACTGTCTGATGCGAAACCGCACAGTGAGAGCACCCCTTTATACTTATCGTACGGTAACACCGCCCGATATACTCGAGAGTACGTGGACAAGCTACGATATACTTATGTACGTGGAGTGAGGTATCACACTCAGAATGTATCGCAGACAAGTTAACGACAACTACTATGTTTTACGACGCTGGGACACGTCTCTAGCCTAGACCTTCTAAATGTTATCGTTAATATTCCAATGCGTTGTTAAGTAAATTGAGATTTATTTTATGTTGATATTCCTTAACAATTTTCCTTTCAGGTTCACCACGATGATGTATATGAAATTCCTAAAATGCAAGCTAAGAATGGTAAACAAACTTTCACTTTCAACTTTTTCAATGAAGAACCTAGCTACTAAGGGAAGAGAATGCCAGTTTTTTGGAAAGAGAGCAAATAATTTGTGAGCAAACAAATCAATGAACAAAAACAAAATCAATGAATCACAAACTAAATGCAGATTTCCTAATGTTACTTTTTCAAAAAACACACAATCCTACATGCAAATGCAAGTTTTTCTTTTTAGTTTCCTTAATGTTATGAATGCAGAAAAGAAACTAGGTGCACTAGATCAATAATTGAAATGCTTTTTACTTTTGAGAAATGAAGAATACAAATAACAATTTCTATTTTGAAGGAAAAATGAGGATTTCAACAACAATTTCTCCTATCAAGGAAATGAAGATTTTACAACAATTTCCTATTTCGAAAGCAAATGATTCTTAATGCGACCATAAAAAATACTTTGAAATCAACTTGTCAATGATAAATAAATTTTTTTCTAAACAAACATTGAACAAATTTTCATCCAAAGGAGGAAGAAGTATATAGAGTCACTGGTCAATTGAGCATCAAACTTTTTAGAACACAGCGACAAACATAACTGAAGCAAGTTGCAAAGTCAAATTCAAGGGAATTTGGTCCCTTTCAGGAGCCAACGCAGTCTCCAAGGGGAGATAGTGCTCTGCAACGCAGGCTTGGAAGGGAGACAATGCTCTGCAAAGCACTGTGCCCTGACTAAGGGTGCGTTGGGCGCAGTAGGAAAGGAAAAATACTACTGTTTGACTCATTGTATTTGCAAATTAAAGTCTAAAAAAGTCTAATCTTTATGTGTAACAACTACTGGGTGGATTTAGAAAGCAAATCAGAGACTAAAACACCTAAAACTAAGAGAAATTATCCCCAGTGGAGTCTCCAGTTTGTTGGGCCAGAATTGTAATCTACAGATAAATTATGCTTCCCTAGATAGGTGTTAGTCTAGAACAACATGTGAAAGACTATACTACCATTTCTCCTAACTCAGAATAGATACACAGAGAGGATTGGAGGCAGGCTTGTTTCAGTCGCTTCCAAATGGCTCCTTCTGTCGCTTCTGTTGCAGCTTCAAATTCAAGCGGTTTGTGAGCTGAATGCTTCCTGCAAGAAAGAACACCGAAACAACAGAAGATGCAATAATATAGATATCTATTCAAGCTAATTATCTAAATCAGTTAAGCATAAACTACATTCATCAACCAAGATCTTACAATATGGAAAATCAAAGTTAACATAGATGCATGTAGGGAAAAACAAGAAGTACTCTTTATTGATGATAGAAGGAGAGGTTACAACCTAGTGATTGATTTGAAGTGACCTTCCACCAAAGTTTCCAAGTCTCATCACAGCATAAATCTCTCCAGCAGTAGCTCTACAAACCAAGCTCTCAATTGAAAATTCTCCAGCATTTCTCTACTCAAATTCTTCCTTCTCAAACACTTAGATCTGTGTTCAATTTATAGATGAACTGTAGGTTGTTTTTCAATCAATAGCTTTCCAAAAATAGGCAAGACATGTTTCCAGTCATGTAGATGTCAAATGGACACTTGAATCCGAAGCTTGACATATGTGAACTCTTTTAGAAGGCACTGGCCAAGTGGAGATTCTGGAACAATGAGAATTTCGCTCCCAATGTGACCAACACACCTTTGAATGTCGGGAAGTGCTTTGCAGAGCAGCCTTGCATGGGACTACCTGCATATGAAACGCACTTAGGCCCCTTAGAGCCTACATTGGTGAGCTCTCATATGTTATACAATAAGCTTCAAACCATGGAAACCTTTGCTTGATGAAAGTCTTGCTTGATTTGTCTTGTTTCTTGTCTTAGGGAATGTAGCAATTGAAATGATAGGGATTGATAGACACTTGATCATCGGTCCTAGAGATGATGCCCAGTTAACCAGGTCATTGATAATGGTGCCCAAATTGACCTATAACACAGAGCCTGAAGGTTGTATACTTCTTTCTGGTCATGCAATAGCTTGATGCAGGCTTGCAGGAAAGGTTTGAATTCATCATCAATCTTTGATTTTGTGATTGACTTGTATGTGGATGTACCTGCAGCAACAAAAACCTTTTTAGCTTCTACACAAGTCTCCTTTCCCTTCTGCAGTTTGATTCCTTCCATCTTTCTAGGAGCCTTCCTGATCAATGGCTCTACATCAGCCTTCTTTCCCTTGTCTTCTCCAGTGGCAACACCACTGCGTGTAATTATGTTTACACTCGGATCATCATATCACAACTCAGATCTAGCCATTTGTATATTTTGCGTAGGTGTTTGCTGTTGCTTCTCCTGCATTCTAGCAATCAAAATAGGAAAATCTTCAATAACATGATCAAACTATCTACCATACCTGCAAGACTATCACGCAGGGTTCATACTGTCGCGCGCATAGTGTCCAACGTCTCCACATATATATCAAATCAATTTTCCCCTTCCACGACTTGCACCTCCACCTCTCCCTCCTCCCCTTCCTCTGGCTAGAGATCCACCATGCCCAGAGGGGGATGCTGGTGAAGATGGGTCGACCTGCACTCTACAGAGGTTGGCATTGTCTATCATAAGATCAAAGGTGCGACAATGGTGCTCATCATGGCCAACCGAAGAGAAAAACCTACACCATTGCTGCTTCAATTTTGGTACATAAATTCCTAATCGAGGGAAATATTTTGTGTCATGCCATCTAGCCACTTGACAGTCAACGCACCACAGTGTAGAAGTACCACTCAGTCCTGCAGCATCCCTGGGTCGCAATGGATTTGGTCCTCCCGCTTGCATGTAATCTTGAAGCAAGGTACACTGATATTTTGTGTGACCGGAACCCTTACAACGTATACAAGATACATCTATGCCGACTTCTTTCCCTGTGTCTTTGCGCAGGTTCTGAATTTCTAACTGCATCGCTTCTAATTGCTTTTGGATTTGTAGAGTTCCAAATTGGTCATCAGTTCTGGGCGCGACTTCTAGTTTCATAGCAACTTCAAGGGCCTCCGCTTGAGAATCAATTTTCTGCCGATTCATAGGGCCACACATGTGTGGCAGGAGCATGGCAATAAACCATTCTTTATGCTTCTTATCATCATAGATAAATTTTCCATCGCTGATTGTGCACTTGAATGTCTGATTTGCTTCCCAGACAGATTTTTTTGGTTCTTGCCAGATTTCTTTCAACCTTGTTACACATTGTGAGTAGGACTTTGGTTTTCTAAAATGATGCTTTAAATCTTTCTTGATCTCATTGATAGTGGGATCAATGTTCTGAGCCATATATCCCATAAACCAGTTCAGTGTACGACCTTAAAATGCCATAGCTAGTTGCGCCCTTTTAAAAACATCAATATTCACATTTTGTTCAGTCCATATTGCATCCGCAACAAACCAAAATATCTCCATGTCTTCATCGCCCACACCCTTGAAGGTGGGTAGCTTCATTTGCGCAACCATATCACCTCCTGGTGGTGGAGGTGGCGGCGGAGTAGGAGATGACTTACCCCTGTGCGAGTTCGACTATGGGGTGGCTGGAGGACTACCTCCGATGCGCGTAGCCTCACTACTCCCTATATCACTATTAGTCAAGTTTCTCAGAGGGCTGTATACATATCTATCTCCTCTCTGGTTAACCTAAAAGTACTTTTCGCTGCGCGTAGTGCTTTGAAATTCGTTTGGGGTCATTCACTTGGTGTGCCTGCACAAAATACCCTTTTCAGACAATAATATCTTAATCAGAAAAGGTAGAGAGCGTATGAACTTACCTCTCAGCCCTTTGAAGAATCTACTTTTAGCTTCAAAATATGACATAACTTATCTACCTCAAACTCTGTCACAAACCCACCCAAAATGCTGTCAACCCAATGATCTACATTGCGAGTGATGGAGTTATCAATTTGTTCTAACTGTTGGATCAAATCAAGTGTCCACAGAGTTATATTATCGTCCTTCCAGCAGGTCTGAAACTCAGCTAGTCTTAATAACCACTCTTGTAATTCATGTGCAAAGGTCACAAAGAAAATCTCATGAACCTCTGTGAAAATATACTTATTTTCCCACTCTTCAGCAAACAACTTCTTACTTCTGTTCTCTTTGATGGAGAATTAACGTATCTTTTGTTCAAACCAGTGTTCTAATTTAGTCTTTAATGGCTGCCACATCACCTAATCTCTCTCAAAATGATCCTGGTCCCGGCAACAGAACCATTTGTTGGCTTGAGGGGACTTGACCCAAGTTTAGAGTTAGCGTGTAACCAACAAAACTCTCTTACTACTGGCCCTTTCAGAAATAACCTGCTTGTGCAGGCCAAAGTCTCACGCGAAGTAGTATGGGGGGGTGTTGGATCTAGTTTTCCACACTCTAAGAGAGAATTAAATGAAGTAGGCACATTCAGATCTGCTTTAACACACAGACTGTCTTGCGCACCAAAAACCCTAAACAAAAACCTTAGGGTAATTATCACTGTTTAATCCTGCGCGTGCGCAAAAATAGAAGGTTTGCAATCCCTTTAGCAGTTCTAACAATGTGATATTCTGCCCTTACAAAACTAGATCTATGCAATTAAAATTCATGTCAACAGTAAACATGTACACAACTGATCCAATCACAGAGAATATGACTCATAAACATGAATAGAAATCATATGCGGAAAGAGATCACATAAACATATAACAGATGCATTTGGTGCTCAGAGTTATCCAAAAAATTCTTTGTTCACATTAGGGGAATTTTGAGGTCTAAACTAGGCCTCCTAAGGAAATTATAAAATAATAGTGGAAATATTAAAATATGATTTGATTACATCATCAAATTTTAGAGGGAAAAAAAAAAAAACTATTTTTTCAACTCGTATTTTCAACTTATCTCCCTATGGGTTTACTCAAGTTTCAAGCGGTAACACTTGTTGGATGCATAATTTGATTCTTCATCCAAGAAGTACCCATGTTGCATACTTTTGACGAACCCTACTACACGAAAAATCAGAAATACATGAAAAACTTGATGCAATCACATTTTTTAATGTATTTCTCATTTTTTGTGTAGAAGGGTCCATTGAAAGTATGCAACATGGGTACTCCTTGGATGAGGAATTAAATTTTGCATCCAACGAGTGCTCTCGCTCGAAATTTGAGTAAAAACTTAGGGAGATAAGTTGAAAATACAAGTTGAAAAAGTAGTTTTATTATTTTATTATTTTTTAATCATTTTACATTTTTACCCCAAAAATAGTGAATCATCCCCCATGGTTGACATCATCACCTTCAATCCTATTGGTTCTTATAGAGTTTATTTTTGTTGTACATTTTTCTTGGGAGGCCCATTTTAGACCTCAAAAGTTCTCTAATGTCAACAGTTCTTAAAAACCCTTACAATCGTTCAGATCCACTTACGCACACAACCAGCGGGGTCTGCACACAGTTGGACTGAGGTCTCTGTGCACACAACCAGCAGGATCCTTTCAGACACAAACACTTACACAAATTCACTTCAGAAAACATACATAAACCTCCATCCAAATACTTAATTTTCTGACTCGATCTAGACTTCTACTTATACCTTAACCTACGTTCATCCTAAGGCCCACAAACCGTGGTTTTAGATTCCTAGATTTACCCTTTATCCCTTTACAACTCATGAAGGGGATTTGACCCATCCCAAAGCCCCTTGAATGCGCATTTCTTAGCGCGCACGACTCAATACTACAAAAAATACTATTATTTACTCAGAAATGCGGTCCTAAGGGACCCTGCTCCAACGGAGGTGGTTTAACCTTGGTTTCCCTTGGTTGTTTTGGATTGTTTTATCCCATAAGATCCCACACTTGTGCTTGGAATATGGCATGGGGGTGACTACATGAAAGAAAGATTTAGTTTAGCCATGTATATGGTTGGGTGGTAAGTGGAAGTCCCGATCCTTGTTTTCTCTTGCCTATGTTTAATGAAAGATAAGTTCTCTTTCTTTTGATTGGTAATGTACTTGTTATTATGTGGATTTAATGGATGTCATCTTATGTTTATTTATATGTTTATATGTTGGTTATAAGCATGTATATATGACTGGTTTTAGTTATGGCTCTTTTCTTTTTTTTACTTGTAACTGAAAGAATAATGGATGCAAAACCTAATTGATGTTAATTCTAATGGGAGAGGGTGGTGATATTTCTTGTTAATTCTAATATGAGTTTTAGTCCCTTATTTATCCGAATGATAATATTAGTGTTTTCTGTGCTAAGATCTAATTCATAATATAAACAAAGTGCTTGAGGATTATGAGGTAAATTGCAAGTTAACTATGAGTTTTTATGTGATATTCTTGAACAAATTAACATATATAAAACAATGAAAAACAACATCTAATAGGCATGAACATCACCATAAATAGTAACACAAAAAAAACATGATAAAGGAGTTCACCCCGCCTGGGATACGTCTCCTTGGTCTAGCTTCCAATGGCTTGACCCTCTTCTATTATGCTCAAAAGTGTGATTACATATGTTTGTAATGTTCAAACAACTCTGAAACCTATTCCAATGGCTCAAGAATGCCCAAAAATACCTGTGTAGCCTCTTTCTGCTTTGAATTTGGTAAAAAAATGATCAAGTTATGATCTCCCCTAGTTCCTCCACTATTTGTTCTACAAAACCCTCAAAATTCGACATCAAACCTAAAAATCCGCCCAAAATTCTCCGAACTGGGCGCCAATTCTGTCAAATATCGGTGAAAGTCGTGGGCGCCTTAATTTTTCCAATAAGGCTTAAGAATTGAATTTAGTTTTTTAAAATGAAAAACCCATGGTTTTTTTGCTAACCATCGACGTTATCACTAAGTGGACACATGGTGCGACATTAAGTGTTACGATTATGGGTTAGTTGGGCGGCTAGTAGACTAGTGGTCCAAGCGATGGTCTCGACAATTGTCACATGGACCCTGACATATATTGTTAACTGCTAGCCTCCCGCCCATGGTCCCACCCTCGACGGTGACCAGGGCTAGGGATAGACCCCAACCCCCACCCCCAACTCCAAAACCATTACAACATAAAACTATGCCGACAACGATATATGTTAAGTTTCAAATGCGTGGTGCGATGGTAAAGGCTTGGCGCTTGGAGTTTGGGGGTCGTGGGTTCGACCCTCGCCTGCTCCGCTTAGACTTCAACATAAATTTTGGTGGCCCTCGAGTTGCCACGTGGCAGCCCTTGGTTGGGCCACGTGGAAACTTGTGAATTGCCATCATGAAAACAATCAAATCATGCGACAATCAAACAAATGAAAACATGCCAGTTGGCACTACACGATTCGATGAAGAATATTTCGATGACCCGGTCAACCTGCCACATTGGCATGCCCAGTCAGCTGTACGGACTGTTGACTGGGCTGTCCCGCATTTAAAAAAAAATACCTATTTGACAAAGCAGACATAACGTGTTTTTGGGAGCATACAACGTCGATTTTCCACGAAACGAGTTGCACCAGATTCAGAATGATGAGATCTATGCAGTCGTTTAGTTTCCACAACATTATGAAAAATTTCATTTTTGAGCATAATTTTGAGCACCTGATCATACCTCTCCACTGGAAGCTTTTTGACCCCAATATATATTTCATTATTGAACATGTGGATGAGGGTCCAACCCCCTCACTCTTCCACTCTCAATCCACTAGAATTTGCCTGAATTCAACAATTTGAGCTTTTCATAAAAACTGATATTTTTCCTGGATTATGGAAACCCCGTCTTGCTGTTGGAGATACCATCTTGCTGCAATTTCCAAAAATTTGCATAATATCAAACTCTCCTTGAAGAAACAAACATGTTCCTTCCTTGGTCATCAATCAAAGGAAACTTGAGTAACTTGAAAACTTTCTCACCTCACACATTGTCAACATGACGATTTTTAACTTGTTTTTCCTTGTACTTGCGTTGATTTTTGACCAAGTGTTTTCGCCATTACCATGCACCATTTTAAAACCCAAAATAATTACTTGTGGAACCTATGCCTTTTTTTTCATCTTTCTTTGGCACTTTTTCTTTGATTTTTTCACCATTCAACACCAACATATTGTTCCCATTGCTGATTATCAATGATGTGGATTGTTGCAAATCTTTCATGTCATCTTATTTACCTATTTTCAAAGGAAACATGTTAGAGCCCTGAATCATATTATTAAAACCATTAGCAACTTCAATGAAATCATCTTGTTCATTCGATGCGTCTTCTTGAAAGGTTTCATTCAAAACATCACTATGCTTGAACATTAACAAAGCAAAATTTTGACTTGCATTCACTATTCTCTTCATTTATCTTGCATGTATAAGAGACAAAATCATCTTCTTCTTATGCACTCTAGCTATGTACTCAATTCCATTCTTGAAAAAGTGGTACTTATTCTCATGGCGATGAAATACTATCCTCCTATCATAAAGATAAGGACTTCCCAAAACAATACCTGAAATCTCAAGTGGAACTACATCAAGTTCAACTTCGTCAGGAAAGTTTGAATTGGTTGCAAACCTTAGGATGCACTTCCTTGTTACCTGCAAGTTTGCATTCTTTCATATCCAAACTAAAGGATAAGATCTTGGATGTGCAACAATTTCTAGATTTAACCTCTTAACTAGGTCTTTAGAAATCAAATTGGCTTGAGAACCACTATCAAATAGTGTGTCTATTTTGGTATGTTTTGAAACAACTCTAATTTGAAAGAGTTCAATTCTTGTATCATCATCTTGAGTTACATTAGAACAACTTGAAGAAATAGTGCTTGTTATGTTCTTACCTTTCAAACCCATTGATGTAATCTTGGTTTCATCTCCTGAATCTGAACCCAAGTCATGTTCAATGATTGTAGCTGTTTTCTCCTTCTCTTTGGTTTTAAGTTTGTTGGGCTTCAATTTGGGATGGAGTTTCCAACAATGGTCCTCATCATGGCCATTTTTCAAACAATGTTTACATGTGAGTTTCTGTTTTTTTAACATAATAGAACCATTTTCCTTTCATTTTCTATTAAACTTACCCTTTCCTTTTCCTTCATATTCAAGGAAACTATCTCTTTTCTCATCTGCACTATTTTTTCCTCTTGCTTCTAGATGTGTGGCTTGAACACAAACCTCATATAAGTTTGTGGGATTGAACATGAGAATAGTATGCCTAAGATAATTGTGCAAACTCCTAATATACTTTAGCAAAGTGCCTTGAGAAGATAAATTGACACCCAAAACGAGTGCTTTTCTCCTAAATTCTTGAGTATAATTTTGAACATTTTGTCCCTTTAGTTGTCTAAAATTATGCCAGTCCATTATGTCTTTCATAATATATTATAGAGGGTAAACTTGCCTTTTAATTGCAACAATAGAATCAGACCAAGAGATTGAAATCTTACCATGGTTTTTCATCTCTTCCTGTGTCTTGGCTTTCCACCATACTAGTGCTGCACCCTCAAATCTCAAGGAAGCTAAATGAATCTTTGTGTCATCATCTTGAAGGTTTTGAATCCTGTAGTAGGCCTCCAACTGACAAACCCAATTGTCAAGCTTATCTACATTCACTTCACCATTATACATAGGCAACTCAAATTTAATATTAAGTTTTAACATGGGATTTTTATCAATTTCTTTTGAGGTATGCTGATGAGTATGAAGGTGAAGATGGTGGTGATGATGATGGTGTCTTATCATCATTTCCATTACCTCCTCCTCCTGGAGAACCCTCTCCTCCTGGAGGCCTGGAGATTTCACCCTGCAACCTTGTGTTCCTATCGTCATAGAGGACTTTCACCATCTCTATCATGTCAAAGAAAGCATTCCTAAAAACCTTCACATCCTCTGTCATGTTATCATTTCCTTCTTCATGAGACATTATTACTAAAGCTTCTACTACAACTGGAGCTGAATCTTGCGGTACATATTGTGGCCACTGTGCCCTCCTTCTCCTTGCTCCAACTAGAGAACCTACACCCAAACGCTTGCCTTCTTCTCCCTTAAGTTTCAACCTTGTAAGCATTTAAACACTTGAAAAACAATTAAATCCTCCTTGCACAAGTAAAACTAGTGCTTTGATAACAACATGATTTGAATGGGAATATTAGTGTTTTGTAATATTCCAAAATTTATTGGAATATTAAATTTATGTTTTGTCACTTAGATAGGTGAGTAAGTGGGCAGGGAGACCCATAAATGTCTTTATGAAGAATAAAACCACTTCTCATGTGAAAGTGGATCATCTTTTGAGCTTAATAAATCACCCTAAGGTGTGAACAGGGGCTGGAATACATACACTGGGTCAACTTTGACCAAATCAACAACGTTGTCATGGAGGAGTGGAATTCATTATGGGAAAACGCAGTTTTGGAGGGAGACTCCATGCATGGTAGTAGTGACTTTAATGAGTGGGGCCAAGGGTGAGGAAGCTCATCACTTATATAAGGAAGAGGATGACAACCATATTCATTCATGTTTTATGTATTTGATATTTCTGAATATATGGTATGTTTAGACATATAGCTTTATTCAACTATTTAGCTAAGATTGCAGTGTTGTTTAGCATAGGGTGTTCTTGAGTGGGAATCCCACCTTTATCCTTGAGGAGCCTCAATGGAAGAGTTTTTCACTACAGTTCACAATAAGGAATTAGGCCAAAGCTTCAGTCTCATATACAATGCAGTTCTGTTTAGAGTTGTGTTGTGTTGCAGGAGGAGAGAGATCTCCATTTTATGAGCTAGTTTTCCATTGGAGGGATCATCCTTTCATTTGAAAGCTTGTGAGGAAGTTCTCAGGGCTTCATTTCATATTTTTTCACTAGGAAAAGTAACAATGATCAACTACAACGCAGTTTCCCTTAAGGAATGCATTATTTTAGAGAGTAGTTGCAACAGTGGGTTTATTGCCCTATTTGGAGTGTTTGGGTTTCATGTGTGGGGATCAACCCTTCATTTAGGAGATATGTTGGAGGAGGATCAACTATCTTTTATATAATATCAACCATCTCCCATCAATAATTCAGTTGCAGATATTATTCAGCCCTAGGGCCAAATCTGCTATATTTTGTATAGTGTGTATTTCTGGAAACCTTTTCTCGGTTGTCCTGGAAATTGTTTTGGAGCATGGATCTCTAGTATTAGCATTTTTGGAGAATTATATCAGCAGCAATACATTTTTCTAATTTTCAGCTGCTATTCTCTCGTAGACAGTGCAATTTTCTGCATTCCTATATTTCATGTATTAACAACATTTTAGATCTAGGTGTATGCTTTCATGGGAGGCTTGTTTGCCCAACTTGGGTGATCTTTTCCTTAAGATTTTGTACCTATTTTGCTGTTATAATCATAAAGGAATGGATCTACTATTGTCTCATGCTTTGATCTATTGATATTTCTGCATATTTCCAATTTTATGCATTATATTCCTGCTTTTCCCATTTGAGAATATTACATGTTGGATGTGCTAAGATCCAATTCAGAATATATACAAAGTGCTTGAGGATTATGAGGTAAATTGCAAGTTAACCACGACTTTTAATATGTTTTTATGTGAATTTATTGAGCAAATTAACATAAATAAAACACTGAACAACAAAATCTAACAGACATGAACATCACCATAAACAGTAACACAACAACACACGATGAAGGAGTTCACCCCCCTGGGCTACGTCTTCTTGTTCCAGCTTCCAATGGCTTGACCCTCTTCTATTATGCTCAAAATTGTGATTACATATGTTTACAATGCTTAAACATCTCTGAAACCTATTCCAATGGTTCCAGAATGCCAAAAAATGCCCGTGTAGCCTCCTTCCTCGAAATTGGTCAAAAACTGATCAAGTTATGATATCCCCTAGTTCCTCCACTATTCATTCTACAAAACCCTCAAAATCCGGCATCAAACCTATAAATCTGCTTGGAATTTCACTAAATGGGTGCCAATTCCGTCAAATACCGACACAAATTGTGGGTGCTTTAATTTGTCCAATAAGGCTTAAAAACCAAATTTATTTTTTTAAAATGAAAAACCTACTGTTTTTCCGCTAACCTTCGGCGTTATTGTTAGGTGGACACATGGTGCGAGATTAAATTTTATGGTTATGGGTTAGTTGGGCAGCTAGCAGACCGACGGTCTGGGCACGGTCTCGAAAATTTTCACATGGACCCCAGCTTATATTGTTAACGGTTAGCCTCCCGCCCATAGTGGTGACTAGGGTCGGGGCTAGACCCCGACCCCCACCCCCAACTCCAAAACCATTACAACATAAAATTATGACGAAAACGATATATGTTAAGTATCAAATGTGTGGTACAATGGTAAAGGCTTGGTGCTTAGAGTTTGGAGGTCGCAGGTTTGACCCCCACCTGCTCCGCTCAGACTTCAACATAAATTTTGGGGCCCTCGGGGTGCCACGTGGCGACCCCTAGTTGTGCCACGTGGCATATTGTGATGGCCATCATGAAACCAATCAAATTGTTCCACAATAAACTAAATGAAAACGTGCCACTTTTCACTACACGATTCGACGAGGAATATTCTGTTGCCCTAGTCAACCTACCACATGGGCATGCCTAGTCAGCTGTATGGACTGCTGATTGGGCTGTCCTGCATTTAAAAAAAAAAAGTTGCATATTTGACAAAGTGGACGTAACACGTTTATGGGAGCATACAATGTCGGTTTTCCACAAAACGAGTTGCAACAGATTCAGAATGACGAGATCTACACGGTCCTTCAGGTTCCACACCATTTCGACAACTTTCATTTTTGAGCATGATTTTGAGCACCTGATCACTTATGGGTGAAAATATGAAGTTGGGTTACACTTTTTTCCCTTTGAGAAAAAATATCATTTTTAGAAGTTCTTCAACCTTTTGCAAGCCAAAACAATTTTATTTTTAAAATTTCATTTTACGATAAAAATAAAACTAGTCAAAATTTTTATTTGCTTTCTATTACTTATTTTTTGGAATTTTTTTATTCACATTTGATATGTCAACTTAACAATTCTTTGAATGTGTGTTCTTTAACAATCAAGAGACTCATAAAAAGTCATGTTGGGTAGTGCTGGTGTATTCTTTAATAACTTGGTGTTTTTGAGAAAAAAAATGTGTTGCAACAATCCAAACAGATTCTACTTCGATATCATTATATTTACGAAACCAACTGATGCATATCATAATTACTAGAATTTTTTGAACTGAACCAATATGAAAAAAATGCAGATTTTGAATATGTTTATTTCGACGTTAAGTTTCTCAACATATTAGTTATAAACTAAAAATCTAAAAACTACCCATTATAGACGACAGACCAATGTAATGCATCATACATTTTTTAATATCTTTTAGAGTGTATTTTGAGAGATACATAATTTTGATTTCACTGAATCATAATGACCTTCAGAAATTTTTTGCACCCATTTTATTCGAAAATTAATTAAAATTAGTAAATATCTATGGAATTCCATAAAAGTTATATCTGCTGAAAGTAGATTGAATTCTGCAAATGCTAGTCTTGGTTCTGAAAGTTAATTCATAAAATTTGGAGAAGTTTAAACATTCCAAATTTGAAGAAAAATGTTTAGAGCCAAGCTTCAGTGTAGTTGCAGACATTTTAGTTCAGCCAAACTTTTGTAGTAGTTCGACCGAACTTTTATCGACGCTCCGTCCCATTAATTTTAACGACAAACAAAGTTCAACTGAACTTTTGATTGCACATTCCGTCGGTCGGATAAAATTCGATAAATCCCCTAAAAAAAAAATAAATTCAACTCTATAAATAGCCGAAAAAGGAAACATTATTTTCGCACATTTCTTCATTTTGACTGAATTTGCAATGGATTTTTTTTGGGTTTTGAAAGGAAAGTTTTGGATTGAATTTTCAAGGTAAACTTTTGGGTTGAATTTTCAAAGGAAATTTTTTGGGCTGAATTTTCAAAGGAAATTTTTTAGGCTGAATTTTCAAAGGAAACTTTTTGGGCTAAATTTTCAAAGGTAATCTTTTGGGCTGAATTTTCAAAGAAAAGTTGGGGCTGAATTTTCAAAGGTAATATTTTGAGATGAATTTTCAAATGACATTTTTTGGTGTATTTTTTAAAGTGACATTTTTTTAGAGTAAGTGTTTTGGGCTGAAGTAAATCTTTTATGATGATTTTTTAAAATTAGTTTTGTCTAAATTTTTAAAGTGATATTTTTTTGTAGGACTTTGAAGGAAATATTTTGAGCTTCATTTTTAAAAGACATTTTTTTGGCAGAATTTTTAAAGCGATTTTTTTTTTAAAGTAAGTGTTTTGGGTTGAAGTATGTCTTTTGTGAAATTTTTTTAAAGTGAGATTTCTTGAAATTAAATATTTTGTGATGATTTATTTGAAGTCAGTTTTTGTCTAAATTTTGATAGTGAGTTTTTTTTGCAGGATTTTGAAGGAATTTTTTTGAGCTTCATACTAAATTATCATGAGAAATCAAAGAAATTGCAAGAGAAAATATGATTGAACAAGAAACCTTGAGGCTCGTAGAGAGCATGAGAGAGAATATCGTAAAAAAAGAGAGAAGAGCACTCAAATATTGAAATGGAAAATAAACCTCAACTAGGAGTTGAAGTAGGTATGTAAATGTAAATATTATAAATGATATTTAAAATTTAACTAGTATATTGTGAAACTTAATTTTTATTTGATGAACTAATTTGAAAAATATTTTGCAATGTATACAGAAAGAGATATTCCTCATAACATTGATGATGAGATAGAAAATGTTGAAAGAGAAAGTGAAAAAGATAATGAACCAATGATTGAAGATGTTGAAAATGTTGAAAGAAATTCAAGTGAAGAAATTGAATCACTAGGTATGTATATATATGTCATGTGTATTATTGAAATTATACATATTTATTAATTTTTCAAATTCATTCAAAAACTATTTTTTAATTTAATTATTTATTGAATATTTAAACTCATTTTGTAAATTTAATTCTCATATGCATAGATGAAATTAATATCGATGATGAGATGTTAGAAAATGTTGACACTGACACATATGGAGATAAAAAAGCTGATCATGTTATACGATATCGTATTAAGCACATTATTGATATGTTCTTCAAAGATGAAAATGTGGCAGTTCAAACCCAAATTTCGAGAAGTATATTAACATCAAATAAATTAAAAGAAGCTATGACTCTATTGGGTATTCGAAAATCAAAGAAAGATACAAAAAAATGAAGGAAAATGTGGTACAAAATACAAATAGTTCTCTAAAGTCAACTTAAATATCTAGAAAGAAAAGTGATTTAGATACACGTAGAACAATAAAAATGGCAGTGGTTTCATCAAGTACTAAAGAAAACCGTTTGGTAAAATCTATGGCACAAGCATTAGGGACTTCACGAAAAACATTGCAAAAACATCAGAAATTTCGATTGCAAGTAGATGTAAATGATGAGCTCGCTTGTTGAACAGTTATTTGTAGGCAACCATATAAATATAAACTTGGAGAAGATGTTAAAAAAATAATATATGAATATTGGATGAAAAATTCATGTGTTTCACCAAAAGCAAGAGATGTGATGCAGCGAAGAATAGCATGAAATAAATACGAAGAACATGCAAGACATATCTTGGACACCACTCAGATAGATTTGTTCAATAATTTCATAGAAGATAATCATGGAATTAATGTCTCAATCAGTGCTTTTGTGCAACAAAAGCCATGGTATGTTAAAGCTATCACTGTACGCTGCACTTGTTGCTTTCATTATCATGTGGAATTTCAATTATATTATGACACATTCCTTAATTTTGGTAAAATGTTTTGGAAAATTTCACCTCCTCCTTCCTCTATCCATGATTTCATATCCCAAATTATATGTGCAAGAGAAAGCCATGAATTATTTACCAAAAGAGATGTGTTGGTGGTAAAAAATGCGATCATTGTGAAAATTTTACTTTATTTCACAAAAAATATCCTATTGATATAAATGATCAATCATTGTCCAACATAAAAGTGAAATGGAAGATATATGAATATATTCATACATATATTGGTTCAAGTAGTACTGCAAGTGCTGAAAGGATTGATTTAGAAGAAGAATGTAACAACCCTAATTTAAACATGCAATTAATTATATCACATAAACAATGAATAATCAACCCAAAAACTGTTTAACTAATCATCATGGAATTTTCAGAAACACGAGCAAGTTGGCTTACCTGTAATGGCGCTTTTCCTTACTTGAGACTCCAAGGTTGAATGCTATCTGGATCCTGCTGACCGCAACAATGTTTTGGGGACAACTCTCCACCCAACCGTAGGCTCAGCTGTATGTAATCTTTCCACAGCTGGCCACCCCCGAGCCCTCAATCAACGTACTACTGCCAGGGTATCCTTTGCCTCCCCATACCTTTCTCTCCAGAGAATGGATGAAAGAATCAATGAATCCTTGAACCTTCCTCAATGTCTATTAAATAGACCAAACCATGGAATGGGAACCACATGCACACAGTCACTGTGTCAACATGCAACTTAAGTTTTACTTAATTTAGTGTTCTCTTAATTTTTGTTAGCTTTACTTAATTTAGTGTTCTCTTATTTTAACTTCCTTTTTATTAGTTTCTTAGTTTAACTGACATCAACAAAATTGAATTCGGGCCCCCTAAGGAGAGCTGGCCTACTGGTGTAGCTCTGTTAACATTTTCACGCAATTAACTCAGTTCATCTCCACGTGGTCTTCCACAACTTCCTTGTAGTTTTATTTATCAAATTCAAATAATTTGACAAATAAATGTATTCAACAAACTTTGGAAAATTAAATGTACCCCGAACTTCAATTCTTTCATCGAACCTTATACTAATGTTATCACCCTTCAATATCTCATATTAATAACTCGATACTTTTAAATAAACAACTTTAGTCCCTTGGCCCACGACGTGGATTTTAATTAGTTATACATGCCATACATTAGGTTAACCTTCGAGCATCTCTAAGGGCGATCATAATTCGATGGTCAGTCTCAAGATCGAATGGTATACGCGGATATCGAAATGTCTCCTTAGTCAAACTTTAATGTGCGATGGGACGCGAAAAGGCAGTTTTTGGGGTCCCACCTTATGCTATGTGTCAACCACTCTATGGAATCGCTCCCAAACTGGGAATACCGCTTACCCCACAAAAGCAGAGCGATATGGGTGGTTTGGGTTCGCAAATCCACTCTCGGTTTTGGAACAGTGATTGGCCATGGTTTAATGCCTTCCTTCCTATGCTCTCCCATTTGCTAACTCAGGGTCATACCTTAGTTCAGGATTCAATTAACAACAAACAGTCTATTCCTCTTACGGGCGGAGTCTTCAATACCTCAGAATAGAGTTCGTCAACCACAATTATACGTAGACTTCTTATGAGTGTAAATTAATTCAAGAGAACTTGTTCAAACAATTCAAAAGAAAAAAATAGACAAGGAAATGCGGGGATTATGCAACAACCCTATTCAACGATTCCACACAGACCAGTGTTCAATCGCCTCACAATTAAACAAATTCTTCACAAATAGCGATTCGAGACAATTCGATGGCCAACAAGCACTAAAATTTATTTAACCGAAAGCAATTGGTTAACATACAAATTTTTATTGCAGAAATCTCCTCCCCCAACACATCCGGGGGATAAAATTTATACACTTTGCAATGTGTCTTTTTGGTTCCTCAGTGAGGACCGTTTATCTTCTAACAAGACTTAATTACATTGTTTGAATAAATGAACATGACAGATGGACTGAACCAAACTATTCAACTTCTACAGACTCTAATTGAACTAAATACAACAGACAGCTAAGGTATTGGCACATTGCTGTTACAATTCAAATGATTTTGAACCCTCCTAGCCACAACATGTGGACAAAACCTCCTACATTGCTGGCTAGTGTCTAATGCCCCTGCATCAGACTCCCGAGGGCAATTTTCTTCATGGACTCCTGTCCATGAGATCTTCCACTGATCTGCCTATCTTCTGCAACATTCCTTCAGTCATCCAAGTGGCATCTTCCTCTGGCTGGCCCTTCCATTTGATTAAGTATTGAAAGTACTCTTGTCCTATGGTCTTCCTGAACACTCTTTTGCCCAATACCTTCTCTGGTTGTAATGGTTGTGCTGGAGGTAGCTGCTTTTCCCACTCAATCTGTTCCTTATCTGCTGGTCCTTCTTCTGCACCATCATCTTCGTACTTGTACAAATATGCAACATTAAAAATGGGATATATTCCAACATTAGGGGGCAATTCAATCTCATAAGCATTTGCAAAAAACTTTCTAAGTATCTTGCATGGGCCAATCTTTTTGAACTTCAGTTTCTTATATTGCTTCTTTGGGAAACTCTCCTTTCTCAAGTGCGCCAAAACCAGATCTCCTACTTCAAAATGGACTTCTTTTCTGCTCAAGTCTGCTCTGCCTTTGTATTTGATGCTGCTGACTTGTAGTTGCTGTTTCACTTGTTCATGTATGGCTTGGATCTCTGAAGCAAATTCCTCACCATCAGCACTTCTCAGCTTTGCCTTTCCTAGATTTCTTAACTCTGATATTCCTCTGGGGTGCATTCCATAAACAATGTGGAATGGAATCTGCCCTGTGCTTCTGTTTGGTGAGTCATTATATGCATATTCTTCTTGAGGAAAAATATGATCCCATTGCTTGGGATGCTCTCCTGCAAGACTTCTCAACAAATTTCCCAGACTCCTATTCACCACCTCAGTTTTTCCATCAGTCTGAGGATGATAAGCTGAGCTGAAACTCAGTTTGGTACAAATTTTCTTCCACAGTGTCCTCCAAAAATGGCCCACAAACCTGGTGTCTCTGTCTGAAACAATACTCTTGGGCAACCCATGCAACCTAACAACTTCTTTGAAGAACAAGTTAGCAACATGAGTGGCATCACTAGTCTTATAACATGGAATAAAATGTGCCATTTTGGAAAATATGTCCACTACAACAAAGACTGCATCATTCCCTCTCTGAGTCTTGGGTAATCCTAGTACAAAATCCATACTCACCATGTCCCAAGGCCTATCTGGAATAGGCAAGGGGGTATACAATCCTGCATTCTGGCTCCTTCCTTTGGCATATTGACAGATTTTGCAATTTTTCACAAAATTATCCACTTCTGCTCTCATCTTGGGCCAATAATAGAAGTGACTCAGCTGCTCATAAGTTTTATCAGTACCAAAGTGTCCAACAAGTCCACCACTATGCTTCTCCTTGATCAAGTTTTCTCTCATGGAACATTTTGGTACACACAGTTGGTTTCTTATGAATAGTCAGTCCTCCTGCAAGAAATAATCCAGCCACTGGCTTCTATCTGTTAGAACAGGATTACAACATGCCTCAAATGCTTCCTTAAAATCTGAATCTGTCTTATACAATTATTTGAGAAAATCAAATCCTACAACTTCAAAATTGGTTTCTTGAACAAGCATGTGCCTCCTACTCAGAGCGTCAACTACTTTATTTTCTTGGCCACTTATATGTTTCAAAACAAAGTTAAAACCTTGGATATACTCAACCCATTTTGCATGCTTCTGATTCAACTTGGGCTGCTGTACAATGTACTGCAAAGCATGATTATTAGAGTATAATACAAATTCTTTGGACATCAGATAATGCCTCCACTTTTTTAATGCCTGAACAACTGCATAGAATTCCTTCTCATAAGAGGAATACTTCCTTCTGGTGTCATTTAGCTTTTCACTGAAATAGGCTACAGGCCTATCATCCTGACTCAACACAACTCCAATGGCTTCCCCACTGGCATCACACTTCACTTGAAATGGTTTAGTAAATCAGGCAGAATCAAAACAGGCTTTTCAGTTATCTTTTGCTTCAAAAGTTTAAAGTTTCTCTCTGCTTCAGCAATCCATTTAAATGTCTGTTTGCTCTTTTTTATTGTCTCAACGATGGGTGCATTAATCTTACTGAAGTTTCTTATGAATTTCCTGTAAAAACTGGCAAGTCCATGGAAACTCCTTACCTCAAAAACATTTCTGGGTGAAGGCCACTCCACAATTGCCTTAACCTTTTCTGGGTCCATCTTCAATCCTTCTGCAGAAACAACAAAACCCAAATACACCAACTCTTCTTTCATGAACGAGCATTTATTTAATTTTATCAGCAGCTTCTCTTTATTGCAGCTTCTTCAAGACATAATTAAGATGCCTCAAATGTTCTTCTTTAGTTTTGCTGAAAACTAATATATCATCCAAATACACTATCACAAATTTACCAACGAATTCTTTCAATACTTCATTCATAAGTCTCATGAAAGTGCTGGGTGCATTTGACGACCCAAAAGGCATGACCATCCATTCATACAGTCCTTCATTTGTTTTAAAGGCAGTTTTCCACTCATCACCCTCTCTTATTCTAATATGATGATATCCACTTTTTAAATCTATCTTTGAAAAATATTTAGCACCACTCAAACAGTCCATTAAATCCTCAACTCTGGGCAAAGGGAATCTGTACCTGATTGTTATCTTATTGATTGCTCTGGAATCAATACACATCCTCCAACCTCCATCTTTCTTTGGGCTCAATACTGCTGGTACTGCACATGGACTCAAACTTTCTCTGATCAGTCCCTTGTCCACCAATTCCTGTACTTGTTTCCTGATTTCCTCATTTTCTGTGGGAGTCATTCTGTAGGCTGCCTTATTTGGCAGACTTGAACTAGGGATAAAATCTATCTGATGGCTGATCTTCCTCACAGGTGGCAGCTCATCAGGTAAATCATCCACAACAATGTCACAGTAATTGTCTAACATCTCTTGGATTTCTATTGGAAAATCAGAAATCTTTGTAGAAGTAAGAACTACCTCAAGCTTGCAAACTAAAGAAAAACTTACCTCTTCTTCTTCAATCTGCTGTAGATATTCCTTCCCGCTCAGCAACAAGGTCTTTGGATCAACCACTCTGCTTGATGGCTCTCCTTCTTCCATGGGTATCAATGTATGATGCACCCCCTCCTTGAATAACTTGTAAGTGTTCTTCTTGCCATCATGCATCGCTGCTCTGTCAAACTGCCAAGGTCTACCCAGCAGTATGTGGCACACATCCATGGGCATTACATCACACAGGACCTTATCTTTGTATTTTCCCATTTGCATCTCTATCTCACACTGTTCTTTTACAATTAGATGGTGCCCTTTATGCAGCCAGGACACCCTATAGGGAGTTGGATGCTCCCTTGTCTTCAGTCTCAAATTCTCTATCACCTCAGTGGAAACTAGATTGTCTGTGCTGCCACTATCAATAACTAGCTGGAAACACTTCCCTTGGACTTTGCATACGCTCCTAAACAAAGTCTTCCTTTGCGCAGGCTCAGTGACCTCTTTAGCTTGCTTCAGTAGGACCTTATTAACCACCAAGGACTCTCCCCTCTCTGGTAGAATTTCTTCTTCAATTGCTGCCTCTTCTCTAGCCTGGGAAACAACAACATTCCTTGGGCTAGCACCCACATTCTCTGGGCACTCATAGTGCTTGTGTCCCACTTGCTGACATCTATAACACCTCAATTATCTACTTCTGCCTCTGCCTCTGCCTCCTCTATAAGAACCCCTTTTGCCTCTTGCATCACCCTCTGTAGATGCATTCTGAGGTGAGCTACTACTAGCTCCATCCCTGGGTGTGGTAGGCTTTCCTCTACCACCCTGACTTCCCTTTCCATGGAAAGTACCTCTCCCTTTGGCAGACTGCTTTCTCAGGAGTTTCTCCTCTGCTTTCAAGGCCATCTGGTAGGCCTCTTCCACTATCTTAGGAGACAGAAGACCAATCTCATCTTGGATCTCCAGCTTGAGACCATTCACATATCTGGCAGTCTTCTCTGGTGTGTCTTGAAATTGCCCAGCTCTTATGCTTACTCTATAGAATTCTTCTGTGTATTCCTTTACTGTTAGCAACCTCTGTCTCAGGTTTTGAATTTGCCTAAACAATGTCAGCTGATAATCACTAGGCAAGAATTTACCTTTTAACTTAGCCATCATTCTGGTCCAGCTCTTGATAGGCTGTTTGCCAACTCTCCTTCTCTCTTCTTGCACTCCATCCCACCAAAGTGCAGCATGTCCCTTCAGCTTTGTTACTGCAAACTTGACCTTCTTATCCTCGCTCATTTCTTCATAGTCAAAGCACTTGTTCATTTCATTAATCCAGTCCACCAACTCTTCTGGATTCAGTCCTCCTGCAAAACTTGACACTTCAATCCTGGGCTTAACTGTAGACCCCAGAACAGTTCTGAGGAGCCTCATGTCAGGAGGAATTTCAGCATTTTCTTCCGCTTCTTCTAATTCAGGTTCACTGATGTCTTCAGGATCTCTGGGCTGTCTTCGCTCCATGGCATCCATTCTGGCCTCGAATCTCTACAAAATTACCAACACTTCTGCATTGGCAATGGGTCCGCCTCTCCTTCTGCCAGCACCTCTACCAACTCAGATTGCCATGTTAATCTTCTGCAAAAACAACTCAAAACAACAGCTCTGATACCACTATTGACAGCAACAAAATTGAATTCGGCCCCCCTAAGGAGAGCTGGCCTATTGGTGTAGCTCTGTTAACATTTTCACGTAATTAACTCAGTTCATCTCCACGTGGTCTTCCACAACTTCCTTGTAGTTTTATTTATCAATTCGAAGAATTTGACAAATAAATGTATTCAACAAACTTTGGAAAATTAAATGTACCCCGAACTTCAATTCTTTCATCGAACCTTACACTAAGGTTCTCACCCTTCAATATCTCATATTAATAACCCGACATTTTTTAAATAAACAACTTTAGTCCCTCAGCTCACGACGTGGATTTTAATTAGTTATACATGCCATACCTTAGGTTAACCTTCGAGCATCTCTGAGGGCGATCATCGTTCGATGGTTAGTCTCCAGATCGAACGGTATACGCAGATATCGCACTGTCTCCTCAGTCGAACTTTAATGTGCGATGGCACGCGAAAATGCGGTTTTTGGGGTCCCACCTTATGCTACGTGTCAACCGCTCTATGGAATCGCTCCCAATCTGGGAATACCGCTTACCCCGCAAAAGCGGTGCGATATGGGCGGTTTGGGTTCGCAAATCCACTCTCGGTTTTGGAACAGTGATTGACCATGGTTTAACGCCTTCCTTCCTATGCTCTCCCGTTTGCTAACTCAAGGTCAGACCTCGGTTCAGGATTCAATTAACAACAAACAGTCTATTCCTCTTACGGGCAGAGTCTTCACTACTTCAGAATAGAGTTCGTTGACCACAATTATACGCATACTTCTTATGAGTGGAAATTTATTCAACAGAGCTTGTTCGAACAATTCAAGAGAAAAAAATAGACAGAGAAATGCGGGGATTATGCAACAACCCTATTCAACGATTTCACATAGACCAGTGTTCAATCGCCTCACAATTAAAAAAATTCTTCACAAATAGCGATTCGGGACAATTCGATAGCCAACGAGTACTGAAATTTATTTAATCGGAAGCAATTGGTTAACACACAAATTTTTGTTGCAGAAATCTCCTCCCCCAACACATCCGGGGGATAAAATTTATACACTTTGCAATGTGTCTTTTTGGTTCCTCAGTGAGGACCATTTATATTCTAACAAGACTTAATTACATTGTTTGAATAAATGAACATGACAGATGGACTGAACCAAACTATTCGACTTCTACAGACTCTAGCTGAACTAAATACAATAGACAGCTAAGGTATTGACACCTTGCTGTTACAATTCAAATGATTTTGAACCCTCCTAGCCACAACATGTGGACAAAACCTCCTACATTGCTGGCTAGTGTCTAATGCCCCTGCATCATTAACTCTTTGTTAATTTATTTACTTTTGTTAATTAATTCTTTCTTTAACTTTATTTCTATTAGTTTCTTAGTTTAACTCTTTGTTAATTTATTTACTTTTGTTAATTAATTCTTTCTTTAACTCTACTTATTGTTTATTGTTTTAGGACTCCAGTTTATTATTTACCATTTTATTTAGAACTCCAGTTATTGTTTAATGTTTTATTTATTTATTATTTATTATTCTCTTGACTATTTATTTATTTACTTATTTATTAAATTATATTATATATTTATATATTATTTATTATTTTATAATTATTATGGGACATTACATACTCCCCCTCTTCAAGGAAATTCATCTCGAAGTTGAGTATTTAATTATATTATATTATTTATTATTTATTACTTCATGTGTGACCAACATCCTCTGCTGAACTAGTATAACTAGCAGGAATCGAAATTTCATCACAGTGCTCGGGAATCTCAAGGAATCTATGTCCTTTTTCCCACTTTCGGAAAAAGGCATAAGCCTCCCCAGTCTGTCCCTAGCCAAGGCTGGCCCCAAGGCTTGCGCCCAACTCAGACCTCATTTGCCCCAAGGTAGGCATCCGGTCCCAGTACTCAATGACTCCGGGCATCTCGCAAGGCTGGCCCACTCCCTCCACAGCTCCTTAAGGTGCACAGCCCCAGGCATCGAAGTCTTACACCCACTTCTAGACTTCGGTGTTCCCATCCAATACCAGGCACTTGGCCTACAATATCAAGCCCTTGGCCTCCTCAAGATGGTCCCACAACCCTTCACGAGCTATCCATCAAGAGATATACAAGACAAAGGAACCACTGGCATATGTAGTGTTGATTGAGTTCGTCCCCAGCCCATATGGTGTTACATATTCTCCCTCGTAGGTATGGGCTCCCACGAGATCATCAAATAAACCGGCCCTCTCGGCCCATCTGTGGATTTCCTTCCAATCACCACATCTCAACATGCATCCAATGCATTAGTTATAATCATAACATGATAGAAAATAATCCACATGCCAACTCTTGCATGTCATCATGATAACATAACATCATTGTTAATTAAAACATTTTGAATAATAAAGAAATGCATACTCTTGCATGTCATAAAATCTATATGTAATTCCACTTTCTTCACATCATGAAATGCCATCATAAGTTATGGCATCAACATATTTGCATCAAAGACTTATCACCACATAATAAATGAATTCACATGTCAATATACCTCATATCATAACATCATAATCTCTATGCATATCATATTCATCATGAACATATATCCTTATTATCGCAACAACTAAATAAACAAGAACCACATGTGCATCATTATCCTCATACCATCAGATCATGAAACATCTTCAATATGAGAATCATCTCAATACTCATCACATCTAGAACAATAACATATTATAAGCATTCTTATCACGATTCATCAGAAAAATCAAATTCATTTGTTTATTTAAACAATAAATACCAGTTATGAAATGAGATTATTTAACATTCCTCTAGGATCTAGGCTATCTTACCAATACTATTAGTGTCGGTTTTTTTTTCCTCAAGATACCAATTACTTTTCAATAAGCGTTTCCCCTTCCTTTAGCTAAGAAGTTGACAATTTTCATAATAGGTATAGTCATTTAGGTATATTGTGAATCATCTTGAGTCTTAAATCCTAGTTATGTATTCTTCCCTCCTAGTGAAATTTTGTGAAATTCATCGTTAATATATTATTGGTGGTGAAATTATTCTTAAATCATCAACACCAAAATTAAAATTCCATGAACACTATTCGTATTTTTTATTTTTCATTCTATTATCATTCTACTCAATGACATAGAAACATTAGGCCATCATTGATTAATTATTTTTTCATAATTAATCTCTAGTGGTTTATCCATCAACTAGTAATCATCATTGTTCGCCTTTAGATGAATGCCTTATTATATTTCTTTCTCAATACCACTTGATCTATTTTATTATAGGTGCACCATTCCTAAGGATTATTTCCCTTCACTTTTGTTTGTCCAACACTATCCTTCGTTTACATTTGAAGCATGAAATCACTACTACCATTATCATCCACCAAAATGTTTTATATGCTTGGTAATCTCTTCCATTTTATCAATATAGTCATGAAACAATGAGTACAAATGAGTCAAGTACATCCTATTTTAGTTGATTCTCACTTCTTTTGTCACTTTATGCATAGTCATTCTCAAGGTCTTGTCATAGAATTTTCATTGACTTTTCTTCTTACACTTCATGCCAAGATTTTTCTCATTAATCTTCATAGTTTATTTCCTTTTCCAATAGTTGTTATCCTTGAAACATTTTCCTAGTTTATCACTTGTCATTTATCATCAATTATAAGTGCTCACAACTCCCTATCTTGACACTTCTAAATTATATAGATCATCACTTTGGCACATACCAAGGGTGTTGATCATTCCACTCATCTGTATCCCTAAGAAAACTTTATTTTGATTTGTTCATATTGTATGGATTTTCCACTAAGTCTTGGCATGATTATATAAGACAATGGTCCGATTTATATTTTTTTCTCAATATTCAAATAAATTCTTTATTACTTTACAGTCCAATTTTTTATTAACTCAAAATACCACACTAAAAAAATATTATAGGTAATAATAATGTAAATATGTAACATTATCCTTGAAACATTTTCCTCTTTTATCACTTGTCATTTCTCACTAAATAAAAGTGATCACAACTTCATACCCCCCACTTCCTCATACCGAATATTCATAGATACTTTTTTTTTCTTTTCTCCAATAGTCTTATTTTCCTAATATTCCATGTCTACTAGCTTCAAATATGGAAATATTATCATGATTTCTTTTCCTCCTATCTTAAATGCATAAAATTGTTACACTTGGAAATGTTGTTACTACTCTACTCACATAATGTATTGTCCTCCAATTGATAAATTTGATTGTAGATTCACTTCTTTAATCCAATGTTGTAATACATTTCAGGGCTCTTGGAAATGACCTTCTTTATTATTCTTTATCCCCAATGTGTCCATCCTTATATGCATCATTATTAAATAAAACTTATAGTGATTCTCATCATGTTTTTATATGGAAATAATTATATGATTCCACAACCATTCTCCACCAAGTTGTTCCCTCTAAGAATATCTTTTATGACTTCCAAAATCTTCCATTACGTTCTAAAAATAATTCGTCCCTTCTTATTGGTTTCTTTCCCTCGTTGTGACACTTTCACTCAACGAGTTTAAGTATCTATCAATAACTATTTTTATTCACCTCATTAGTCTAAGTTGGTCATTGTTGTGGGGGTTAAGATTCATTATTATTATTATTATTTGCAAATTCCTTATTATTCTTCCCATGAACTTCATAGTGCATTCCCATAACATAAGTCAAGTGTCTTATTTATTTCTGGACACCAACATATTATATAAAGTACATCAAATTGTGATATCACTCCCTTTCTAGACAGTTGTCTCTATTTCTTCCCCATCATTATTTTTCAAGATTATATTTGGACTATGAGTTTAATTTATCCTCGCTAGAAAATGTGCAAGTTCCTCCTCTTTCCTTCCTCCATATATCAAATAAATATTTTTACTGTTTGGAAATCAAACTTAGAAACTACCCTTCCCTTTTTAAAATTCTTGTCTCTTTATACTTAATATTCCACCATCTCATTCTAATAATATTTTATTGTCATTTCATTTAGTTGCATACTATCTTAAATTATATTTCTTCCATATTCGACTTCATGTGATGTGCACCTTCAATGAATTATATTACTATTCTCTCAATTTGATCACTTATAACTTCATTATGACTTACAGATTAATAACATGACTAACTTTAAACTCACTACTCTATAAACTCATTAACAATTTGTATCTACATATCATCTATTTTCACTTATTATACATATCATCTATTTTCACTTATTATTGCATTCAAGCAAGAATAACAATGATATCCTATACTATATTATATCTAAATACTTTATCTAAAACTATATTATATCAAATAATTTCCCTTCTTAAAATCTCTTACTTCAAAATGTTATAAACTAAAATCCAAATTACATGTTAACTTCTTATTTTTAGTAAATAAAATAGTAATTTAAACTTATAAATTAAAATCCAAATTACACTTTAACATGAGTTAATTATCTTAAAGAAAATATTATAAATAATTAAAAATCAATGTAATAATTCTCTATGCATGAAACACATCTGTTATGTACGGGGCTTAATTTTTGTAAGTGGGAGTTTGGGCTTTCTTTATATCTTTTATTAAAATAAAATGTTAAGTGACGGTTCAATAAAAGATTATTAAAGATTATTAAAGAATACAAGACTCAGATAGAGAAGCAATTTGTCCCATAGGCTATTTTTAGCCCCGTGGACATTAAAAATTCATTCTTTCTTTCTTTCTTTCATAATATTAATACATACATAACAAAAAAAAAACACGGAAGTTCCTTGAATTGGTTGTTGCGTTAACTTTTTCATATTTATTTTCTAGCTTTTGCTCTATTTTGATGCATCTACAGCATTAAACATTACTTGGGTCACTGTGGATAACTCATCGTTATCTGTGGTTGCTATACTTGCGTGCGTTGGCACATTGGGGTTGAATTTCGTGTATCACGTAGATCCGTGTCAGCTTCAAGCAAATATGAACTATATATAAAACGTCCCTGGTATAGTGCGTCTGACTCCAGACCAGACCAGAAGGTTGCGTGTTTGATTCATGGAGAGAGCGAGACTAGGGTCTTTGGATTTCGATCCATGGTCGAGTCCTTCCTTTATGCGAAGGTTATGTTCCCTAAATCTGCCAAGAAAATGATTATTTTGCATACGACGTGGAGCTCGGTTCACTGATTTGCATAACGAACATCTCTGGTTTTGCTTATTTTGCTGGTGCAAATCAAGGTTTCGATGTATTCTCCATAACATTAACACTCCTGTTCCTGTAAATTATCGAGCTATGTCGGTGGCAGAGCTTAGGGAAAGTCATGCAGCGGCAACGGAAAAGGTTAACGCTCTCAGAGAACGGATAAAGGCTAAGCGCCTCCAGCTGTTGGATACAGACGTTGCAACCTATGCCAGCAGTAATGGAAGGACCCCGATCAGCTTTAGCTTCACGGATTTGGTTTGTTGTAGAACACTTCAAGGGCACACGGGAAAAGTTTATTCATTGGATTGGACATCCGAGAAAAATCGCATTGTGAGTGCATCTCAAGATGGACGGTTGATAGTTTGGAATGCTTTGACAAGCCAGAAAACACATGCAATTAAACTCCCCTGTGCCTGGGCGATGACATCAGCATTTTCTCCTAGTGGACAGGCAGTTGCATGTGGTGGGCTTGATAGTGTCTGCTCCATTTTCCAGCTCAACTCCCAGTTTGACAAAGATGGGCATCTACCTATTTCTACACTTCTTAGTGGTCATAGGAGTTATGTCTCTTCTTGTCAATATGTTCTAGATGGGGATACATATGTAATAACTGGCTCTGGTGATCGGACATGCATTCAGTGGGATGTAACAACAGGACGAAGGATTGCCATCTTTGAAGGTGAATTTCCATTGTGTCACAATGCTGATGTTATGAGTGTATCCATCAGTGCGACAAACCCCACGGAATTTGTTTCAGGTTCTTGTGATACAACAATCCGTTTATGGGATACGCGTATTGATAGCAGGGTCATACGAACATTTCATGGACATGAGGCAGACGTAAATACTGTGAAATTTTTTTATTTTTATTTTTTTGATGGGCTAAGATTTGGATCTAGCTCAGATAATGGTTCTTGTTCGATTCCCACAGACCGCGCTGGGAAATTTAGATTTGTTCACCAATTGATGATGGTTGTTGTAGGTTATTTGACATACGAGAAGCGCACCAACTACAAGTCTATCGTCAACCTCCCAGGGAAAATCAGACTCCAACTGTGACTGAAATTGCTTTCTCATTTTCTGGTAGGCTTCTATTTGCAGGATATTCTAATGGGGACTGCTTTGTGTGGGACACAATACTGGAAAATAGAGCGAGCCTCAAAAGCCCGCGCACCGCCGAGCATGGTCAAATAGAGCGACCTGAAAGGTGCAACTTGTGGCCCTAGAGCTGCATAACCTTATAAGCCTCGTTGAGCGTCTGTATCAACGAGAAGCTGGTTCTCACGCCCACATCGGTGCCCAGCCCTACATTTACCCCGGGGGCTTCTAGCCTAGGCAGGTCCAGGAGCCCGCTGCCCAAGAAAATATTGGACATCCGCAGAAAGCCACAGTAGCACCGCTTTGCCCTAGGCGGCGCACTCCTCGTTGGTGACATGCATACATATTTTTAATTTGGATAAATATATATATATTATAACTAGCTCAGATATAGCAATTTTGTTATGAAACTTAATTCTAAATTTTATATTTATCTATATATATATATATAATCTATATTAAAAGGAAATAATCTTAAATGATTAAGTAAAAGCATGAGTTTGAACTCAATTTTAACATTTTAATTCTACAGTTTGGCATAGGCATAACTAACTAATCTAAAAGTACAAAAATATATATATAAATTTTGAATAACACATTTTACTTTTGAACTATATATTTATATATAAGTTGGTATGATTTATAACTAGTGCGATCTATGTGTTAAACCTAATATAATTATAATTTATATTAAACGAACACATGAAAAAGAATGGTGCATGTTTGTTTAAAGTTAAATATATATTATTAAAAGAACCATATTAATAATATATATATTAAAAGAACAATATTTTTTTTATATACATATTATTTAAAATAAAAGTGGATGCATATATTTTACTTAAAACGAAGGTGTATGGGAGAAGCATGCGGGGTTTCTAATTTTCTTTTTAATTTAAAACTCTAATCTAAAATCTATTTTTAATAATAATTACAATTATTATATTAAATTTATAATCACTACATTACTCAATTCAGAGCCCTCTATTCATCATCACAATAAAAAAATCAGGTTTTAACTTTTACCTAGAGGTCACCTAAAGTCGAAACATGGTTCTGATTCCATATGTAACATCCCCAATTTTAACATGCAATTAATTATATCACATAAACAATGAATAATCAACCCAAAAACTGTTTAACTAATCATCATGGAATTTTCAGAAACATGAGCAAGACGACTTACCTGTAATGGCGATTTTCCTTACTTGAGACTCCGAGATTGAATGCTAGCTGAATCCTGCTGACAGCAACAAAGTTTTGGGGACAAATCTCCACCCAACTGTAGGCTCAGCTGGATGTAATCCTTCCACAACTGGCCACCCCCGAGCCCTCAATCAACGTACTACTTCCAGGGTATCCTTTGCCTCACAATACCTTTCTCTCCAGAGAATAGATGAAAGAATGAATCATCTTTGAATATTCCTCAATGTCTATTAAATAGACCAAACAATGGAATGGGAACCACATGCACACATTCATTGTGTCAACATGCAACTTAAGTTTTACTTAATTTAGTGTTCTCTTACTTTTTTTTAGCTTTACTTATTATAGTGTTCTCTTAGTTTAACTTTCTTTCTATTAGTTTCTTAGTTTAACTCTTTGTTAATTTATTTACTTTTGTTAATTAATTCTTTCGTTAACTTTACTTATTGTTTATTGTTTTAGGACTCCAGTTTATTATTTACTATTTTATTTAGAACTCCAGTTATTGTTTAATGTTTTATTTATTATTTATTTATTATTCTCTTGACTATTTATTTATTTACTTATTTATTAAATTAAATTATATATTTATATATTATTTATTATTTTATAATTATTATGGGACATTACAAAGAAGGAATTTTTGTGATAGAGTTTGAGAAAGTTTGAGGCAAAAATTTATAAATACACCAAGCATTCCCATAGAGCTCGATGGCAAGACTTGCAATTCAAAAAATCCTGTGAATTTTTTCCACTAGGGACCATTTTGTCAATAGTTGATTTTACAGAGAATTACACATTTGTTGCAGAAAATTAAATACAAAGCGAATACTATCATTATGACCAAGTCTCTATGCTTGTCCATATTCTATATAGACACGTTGAAGAAAATGTTGATCATATAGAAAACACTAATGAAAATCGACATGTTATTAAATAATATCACTTTTATATCAATGATGATCTTACACATGATACACATTTTATATAAGATTGTTTTGATAAGATTTATGACTCATTGAAAGGTCGTGGAATAAAATTCAATAAACATTGGATATGGTTAAATGGATGTGCAGGTCAATTCAAAACTTCACGACCATTATTTTGGTTGTTTCGTCTTCAAATGAAAACCCACATTAAACATTGTTGGAATTTCTTTGAGAATGGTTATGGAAAATAAGAACATGATGGTGCAGGGGCATGTATAAAACAAGCACTTCGAAGATATTAAATGGACTACTCTACAGACTGACTTGTCTCAGTGGAACACATTATTCAGTGGTGTATCACTGCACTAAGCCATGAGATTAATCGATCAAGGAAAATACGAAGGTACATGTACATATATACAAATTAACTTGCATATATATATAACTTTAATATGATCTAATTTTTATTAATTTTCTAATTTTCAAAATTATTTATCACAATCATTATTTTTGATCATATATAAATTGTATTTTAAATAACATATTTATATTCTTGTTTGAATTTTCCATATAGGATTTTTTGGCATATTGGGTTCCAAGATGTAGATAGATCAATTGGAAATGACGCTGAAACAATAAAAGGGACTCAAAAATTGCATTCAATTAAAACAAAAGAGTACCAAAATGTGTTTGCATTTGATAAAATAAAATATTCTTGTTTTTTTCATGTTTGCATAAACGATACATAATCCAATGATGTTTGTGAAAACAATATGTATGTAAAAGATTGACAACATACAGATCTAAATACAAAGGGGAAAATGTCTGTTGCAAACTTTGAAGAGATGCAATCATAGGAGACTATAGTATCATCTGAAGTTGATCAAGTTTCTAATCTTGTTAGAGAAGGTACCATTTCAATTGCTTTCAAATGATAGAGATCTAAAAATAGACTCATTAGAGAACTACAGGAAAAATGAGATACATGAAAATTGTGATCGCAATCATGATTTTTCATGTATCTCTCATTTTTCGTGTATCAGGGTCCATCGAAAGTATGCAACATGGGTAGTCCTTGGATGAGGAACCAAATTTTGCATCCAAAGAGTGTTCCCGCTTGAAATTTTATTAAATCCATAGGGAGATAAGTTGAAAATATGAGTTGAAAAAATAGTTTTTTCTTTTCTACCCTCTAAATTTTGATGATGTAATCTAATCTCACTTTACTATTTCCACTATTATTTTATAATTTCCTTAGGAGGCCCATTTTAGACTTCAAAATTTCCCTAATTAGTAATAAAATCAAGCACACATGTTAATTTAAAAGTTATTTTTTCATTTTAATTATGATCTAAATTTATGTACTTGTTTTATTGTGCAGGAGTTTTTTTTGCTGTAGTTGCACTTGCTAACAACGTAGAAAATTTCAAGTATTATTTTATGTGTTGCACTGAACGAAATATGAAATTATTGGAAGAATATGATGATAACGAGTTTATATCTAGTACTGAAAGGTTATTTTTTACAACAAGCTCATCAAAGTCAGAATATTGTTTACTTTCAAGACTATGAACCTTATGTCATAAGTTGTCAATATAGTCACTTGGTATGTGCAGCACACATAAAGTTGATAGAAGTTAAATTAAAGAAAAAATTATAAGTTAAGAAATGGAAAAAGTAAAAAGCTGACCATGAACGGATCATTGAGGATGACATTTCATTAGAAATTTTTTGATTGAACTTCCCAACAATTTCTTCTCCTTGAGTTCATCTTTGAGAACTTACAATTCAAGTACAAATTGTTAGCCTTTTTTTTGTGCATCTTAATTTGTGCATTCTTAATAATGTATTAAGATACTTTAAGTTATATGTATATTGTTTGTTATGTATAAGTGTATTGGTGATTTTATTATATTGATATTGTGTTTGCACGTGCACACAACAAGTAATTTATACATGTACACATACATAGATTCTCTGGTCTTAAACGATTTCATACATTCTCTTGTATGAAATAGTTAATTTTATATCATTATTGCAAAATGTATGTATATAGCATATTTGATATAATGAAATTTTAAGTTATGATTTTTTTAGACATCTAAAGCAAATTATAATATTCATTCAAATGCAAAATGTGTACCGTGTTTTGTAATTTCCAGTTTTATTATATTAAAAGTTAACTATCAACTCACATCCATAGTAGCCTTTCTATGTACATTGATGCAAAATGTTGTATACCATATTTTTTAATGCAATTTTAAAATTTTATGATTGTTTTAGACACATCTATGTACACCTATAATTTTATGATTGTTTTTAGGTGTATCTATATGTATTGTATATTAACATTATAAGAATGTTTTCAAATGAAAAAACGAATGAATTAAATGTAAATTTTCTTTCATTACTACATATTCATGAACTTAAATATATGTATTTAACCTTTAAAAGAATCAAACCACACTCATACCATGCAAATTGTATATGGTCATGTTTTATGACTTATATGTTTATGCACATGTTCATTCACAAATTCATATTAAAAGTTAAAGTTATCACCTTTAATGGACATCTACACATAATTATATAACATTCACAGATGTTCAAATGCATAACATGCACCACATGTATTTTTTAATTTGAAATTTCAATCTAGATTCATTTTAAATAACAAGTAACAAAACAACAAGTTTTAAAAACAAAACATAATCTAAGATTGAATCTAAGTTAACATTATAACAACATGTGATCACATGCAAAATGTAACAAATAAATGCAAATGTACTTCAATCATTGTTACATATTCATGAACTTAAATATGTAAAACCATCTATGATTGTTTTAAATGACACATGATCATGCAAAATGTACCTAAATATCACCTTTAATAGACATCTTAATTATATAACATTCACACATGTTCAAGTGCATAACATGTACCACATGTGTTTTGGGATTTTCAATTTCAATCTAGATTCATTTTAATTAACAAGTGACAAAACAACTTGAGTTTAAAAAAAAAACATAATCTAAGATCATCCAAGTTAATATTATAATAACATGTGATCATGTATGCAAAATGTAACAACTAAATGCAAATGTACTTCAATTATTGTTACATATTCATGAACTTAAATATCTTAAACCATCTATGGTTGTTTCAAATGACACATGACCATGCAAAATGTACCTAAATATCACTTTTAATAGACATCCTAATTATATAACTGTTAAATTTAGATAACCATGGTGTTCTATGCTTGATACACTTTTACTTCAATCTTTCTTAGGCCCAATACAAAATAACAATCATATAAACATGAAAGTAAAATGCTGATAGAACAAAATAATAGATCAATAGAAGACAAGCCAAATATAGATCAGATTATAATTTCTTTTTTCCAACAAAGATATGAGATATTGTTGTGCTATAATGGTCAACAAGATGCTTCAACCAGAAAAGTATTTCTCGGCCAGCCAACCCTTCATGTGTCACACCCACAACCCTCAAAGACATCTCATCACAAGTCAACACAAGTCAACCCAAGAACAACATAGAAAAGCCAATGTAGGCATCAATAGAAAAGTCAATGCAACATACTGGGGCTTTGATCAAACAACCTAGAATCCTTCGATTTTGGTGCCCAACTATATGGCCTCCTCAAATCAGATTTTCTGCAGAGGTTTGAGGTCAAATGAACAAGGGTTGACCATGGTCAACGCTGCTGCAAAAGTTCCCTAAACAGATCCGCAAATTTCAAACTTCTGCTCCACACATGTGAGGGGAAAAATGCCTCCAAAGGCTATCGAACAAATCAGATCACAATGAGAGAATGTGAGATGAGATGATGAGAAAATGACCTCCAAGTCTCTCCAATTTATATCCATCAATGAGGGTGTGTGACACATCTATTATGCATGTGAGGCTACATTACAAATCTGGCCGATCTTGCACATGTGGAAAATAAATTCAAAATAAATGTTGTGCTCATCCGATCAAGATGATATTTAGATTAATCTTGCACCTCTCCGAAAGAGGAATCTAACAAAAATATGACCATCATCATATGAGCAGTGAAACATGGAGTTTGGACCTAGTTTCCCAAAATTAACACTCCCTCTCAGCTAGGGAGAACTCCATTTTTCCACAACTGCCATCCATCAGTACCATCATGTACTTTCACCAAACATCGTGCGTCATCCCACTGTAACTTTCTTTGCTGGCACTTTATTTCATAACAAGAGGTGAGTCACAAAGACATCACACTCGGTTTACCCGAAGTCAACTTAGAGGTAAAAACCTCTCTTGGACTCAAACGAATCTCATACCACCTCGAAGTTAGTTCACTGACCCGAAGTTAGTTTAGAGGATAAAAAATCATCATACTTGATCCTAGATCAAAGTGTTGGACACGTACCATCCTCGACATAGAGAGTACAACAATCTCTGATGCGTCCATCGGTCTTGCTATGGTCTCTGTCCACATTTCCCACCTCATTGGCCAAATGAGAGGTACTTCTAATGTGTCTGAAACTCCATGGGTAGGATGTGTGCAGGGAAGAGGTCAGAGAGAGGCGAACCAACTGAATATCATAATGGCAGGGAAAAATCACAACAAGGTTCAATAAGCCTAGCCCCGTATGTGATTATAGCTCCAAGAATATATCACCAAGCTCCCTAAAGCTCCCAGAGCTCATAGTAAAACTCAATCAGGACCCTCAGAATAGGGTCTTTCCACGATTCCAAGCATCTCAAAGAAGGTTAGGAACTTGACCTTCCCCAGGGGCTTCATGAGAATATCCCCGACCTGCTCATTAGTTCCTATATGATCGAGCCTTACGGTGCCTCGCTGTACCATATCTCGGATAAATTGGTACCTGATATCAATATGCTTGGATCGATCGTGGAACACAGGATTCTCAGAAAGATGAATCCCACTCTGGTTATCACAAAGGATAACGGTGGTATATAGCACATGCCCGAACAACTCACTGAAGAGCTTTCGTAACCAAATAGATTCACAATAGGCCATACTCGCTGAAATGTAGTCAACCTCAGCAGTGCTCAAAGCCACCAACTTCTACTTCTTCCTCATCCAAGATATCGAAGCACAACCCAAGGTGAAGCAACATCCATATGTTCTCTTGCGATCCACCACACTGCCAACCCAACCGACATCAGTATACCCATGGAGTCTCAAACTCCCAGAAGTGTATCTTAGCCCATGGTTGATTGTGCCTCGAAGATATCTCAATAGATTCTTGGCACAAATCCAGTGAATTTGATGAATATCAACCATATGTTGACTCAAAGTGTTCACTGAAAAACATACGTCTGGATGGGAGTTCACTAAGAATATTAGCCCCCCCACAATCTGTCGATACTTGATAGGATTTGGTAGCATAGGCCTAGAAACGTTTCCACTCAAATTCTTAAAGTTGAGTTCCATCGACGTCGACAAATACTTAGAGTCCACCATACTAAATCTCTCCAGAAGCTTCACGACATATTTTCCTTGAGAAAGGAAAATCTTGCTTGGCCTCTGCTAGACCTCCAAGCCTAGGAAGTAGTGCATCAGTCCTAGGTATTTCATATCAAACTCGGAAGCTAGCTCCCTCTTACACTGATGAATGAGAGTTTCAACACCTGTCAGGAAGATATCTTACACATAGAGAACCTAAATGAGAGGCATTTCTCTATCAACCTTAAAGTAAAGGTTCGGATCAACATTACTTCGAGTAATTCCCAACTTCATCAAGTAGCTATCTATCCTCTCATACCAAGCCCTGGGGGATTGCTTCAACCCATAGAGGGCTTTATTCATCCTGCATACATGGGTGTCTCTATCTTGGACTTCGAACCCCAAAGGTTGCTCCACATACACCTCTTCCTTTATAGCACCATGTAGAAAAACAACCTTAACATCCATTTGATGTAGACTCCATCCTTGCGTAGTAGCAAGGGAAATAATAGATCAGATGGTGGTATAGCGGGCCATAGGTGAAAATATATCATCATAATCTATGCCTTCCTCTTGAAAGAAGCCTCATGCAACAGATCTTGCCTTTTACTTTTTTTCACTTCCATTAGATCCATGCTTGATCTTATAGAGCCATTTCGAGGTGAAAACATATTTGTCCTCTAGTCTCGGGACCACTTCCTAGACATCAATCATCATAATGAACTCGTATTCTTCATGCATAACATCCTTTCAGGCTCAGATTATATGACTTCTTCAAATGTTCCAGGCTCAGATTGTACTATCGTACTCATGGCTGCTAGATACCCTTGGTATCTCTTCGGCTTCTTGATTTCACAGAATGTCCCCCTTGGTGCAATATGTCTCTCATCATCTTCGAGAGTATCCCTAATCCATGAGGGTATTCTCTTGTTTGAAGGAGGTGGATCAATGGGATCTATAGGTCCTTCAACATTGGGCATCAAGTCATCCTTTGACTCTTCCAGCTTCCGTGCTTCTTCATCTTCTTTTTCTTCCTTGGAGCTAGGAATATTTATTACTTTATTAAGGGCAACATCTTCATCGAAGGTGTCATCGTGGAATATCTCCAATTCTCTTTGACCAGGCACATAGATTCTGTATGCCTTCGAAGTTTCACTGTAGCCCACAAACATTCCCTTTTTCCAGAAGCATCCAGCTTGCTTCTCTTTTCTTTTGGCACATGAAAGTAAATAGGACAACCAAAAAATCTAAAATGAGAAACATCAGGTTTCTTACCAGAGAAGAATTCTTCTGGAGTTTTGGAGTCCAGAGCGAAATGTGGGCATCTATTTTGAACATACACAACAATGTTCGCAGCTTCTTTCCATAGAAACTTTGGAAGACCTTGGTCACATAGCATGGCATGGGCAACTTAAACGATGGTCCTGTTATTTCTTTCAACAACACCATTTTCCTCAGGATTGTACGCAATTGTGGTCTCCCTCTTAATGCCAGCTTCTCTACAAAAGTCATTAAACTAATTTGAATCATACTCGGTCTCATTGTCGGTCCTCAAAACTTTGATTTTCTTCTCGGTTTGGTTTTCCACCAAGGCCTTGAAGGTACGTAACCATTTGAATGCTTCGTCCTTCTTCTTCAAAAAATATATTCGGTCTTGCGGGAGAAGTCATCTGTAAAATTCATGTAATAGGAACATCTTCCCTAGGATGTCATAGGCAGCATACTAGATAAGTCATAATTTATCAACTGCAAGATATTAGTTGTCTTTGTGGAACTTGAGGGGAATGGTCCCCTTGTATGCTTCCCTATGGCACAACCCTGAAATATACCTTCATGATCATCTCTAAATTCAGGCATCCCAGTCACCACCTTCCTTACTTCGAGAAGGGCTTTGTAATGAAGGTGTACAAACCTCCCGTGCCATAACTCTATTTGAAGAGTTGTATCACATTTCATAGCCCCCAATGGAATTCCTCCAACTTGGTAGAGTGTGTCAAATCTAAAACCAATAGAAAGATCCTCCTTGAACTTATTCTTCCAGATAAGTACCTTTCCATCAACAAATTCCACCTTGAACCCTTTGTCTTCAATTGCCGAAATGGACACAAGGTTCTTCTTCAGATCAGGTACATACACCACATCTTGTAATAAGAGGAATTGACCTTGAGATAGATGGAGGGTCACAATCCTTGGCCCTTTCACGAGATAGGTGGCATTATCTCCAAGGATAATTTCCAGATTAGTATCATTCTCAACCAAATTAGAAAGAGCTTCTTTATAACCAGTGAGGTGCCTTGAAGCACCACTATCAATCAACCAGACATCTAGGGTGTTAGGTGGAGATGCAACAAAGAGGGAAGATACAAGAATAAATTCATTTCTCTTATTATCAACAACATTAGACTCATCGTACCTGGAATTTCTTGACTTCTTAAAAGATTTCCCATTTCCACTATGATCAGAGGGAGCCTTCCTTTTTCCTTGGAAGCTGTTGTTCTTGCCATTCCTTCTCGAGTTGTTATTGTCATCATCCCTGTGAGAGTCCCTTTTATTAGGGCACTCTGTTTCATAGTGACCAGACTTGTTACAAGTGTCACATCTTCCCTTTCTTCCTTTGGGCCTTTCTCTTCCATGGTTTTGAATTCTAGAGCCACCATTGTTCTTCTTCTTTTCATGAGCGGCGAAGGCAGTAGGGTCACTTCCATTACCATTAGAGACATACTCCATCATCCTTGTTTCCTTTTGAGTGCATCTCGTCAATATTTCATCAACATCATAAATCACATTATTATTGAGAGCAGTGGTATTGAATACATGCCAATCACAGGGGAGACCTCCAAGTGCAATAAGAAACATCTCTCATTTAGATATTGCTTCCCCAATAGCTAGGAGGTTATTTCTGATTTCTGTGAGCCTCATAAAATAGGATTGAATAGATTCATCCTTACCCTTCTTGATATTCTTCAATTGATTCTTGAAGAAGAGGATTTGATTTACATTGCTAGCCCTGAACATGCTCACCAAATTATCATACATCTCCTTAGATCTCTTCAGCTCAGAAATATAAGAAACCAAGTGCTTATGAATAGAATCCCGGATAATCATATTTGCTTTGATTTCCCCTTTTTTATACTTCATCTTTGTGGCAACATCTGCATTTGATGGAGGCTCTTGAATCTTCCCCTACACATAGTCCATGACATCTTAATCTTCTAGCACCAAATCCAAGGACATCTTCCATGCATGATAATCATAATTATCAGTAAATTTATCTTTAGCCTTGAAACCCTTGTAGGTTGAGGAGGCAATTTGTCCTTGATAGGATTTATTCCTTCAGAGATTGCTTCTAACACTAGCTTGGAATCTTGGACTTTGTCTTCACCTTAGCTCTGATACCATGTTAAATTTAGATAACCATGGTGTTCTTTGCTTGATGCACTTTTACTTCAATTTTTCTTAGGCCCGATACAAAATAGAAATTGCATAAACATGAAAGTAAAATGATGATAGAACACAATAATAGATCAATAGAAGACAAGGCAAATATAGATGAGATTAAAATTTCTTTTGTCCAACAAATATATGAGATATTGTTGCGTTACGACGGTCAATAAGATGCTTCAACCAGAAAAGTCTTTCATAGGCAGCCAACCCTTCATGTGTCACGCCCACAACCCTCAAAGATAGCTCATCACAAGTCAACCAAAGAATAACACAGAAAATTCAATGCAACAAACTAGGGCTTCCTTCAAACAACCTGAAATTCATCGATTTTAGTGCCCAGATGTATAGCCTCCTAAAAACTAGATTTTATGCAGTGTTTTGAGGTCAAACAACCAAGGGTTGACCACAGTCAATGCTACTGCAAAAGTTCCATAAACATATCCAAAAATTTCAAAATTTTGCCCCACACGTGTTAGGGGAAAAAGGCCTCCAAAGGCTATCGAACAAATTAGATCACAATGAGAGAATGTGAGATGAGATGATGAGAAAATGACCTCCAAGTCTCTCCGATTTATATCCATCAATGAGGGCGTGTGACACATCTATTAGGCATGTGAGCCTACATGACAAATCTGGCCAACCTTGCACATGTGGAAAATAAATTCAAAATAAATTTTCTTCTCATCCGATCAAGATAAACTTTAGATCAATATTGCACTACTATGAAAGAGGATTCCAACAAAAATATGACCATCATCATATGAGCAGTGCAACATGGATTTTGGACCTAGTTTCCAAAAATTAACAATAACATTCATACATGTTCAAATGCATAACACGTACCACATATGTTTCGTAATTTTCAATTTCAAACTAGATTCATTTTAAATAAAAAATTATAAAACAAGATTTTTAAAAACAAAACATAACCTAAGATTTAGTCTAAGTCAACATTATAACAACATGTGATAATGTATGCAAAATGCAACAACTAAATTCAAATGTACTTCAATCATTGTTACATATTCATGAACTTAAATATGTAAAACCATCTATGATTGTTAAATGACACATGATCATGCAAAATGTACCTAAATATCACCTTTAATAAACATTTACACTTAATTATATAACCTTCACACATGTTCAAATGCATAACATGTACCACATGTGTTTTGTAATTTGCAATTTCAATCTAGATTCATTTCAAATAACAAGTGACAAAACAAGATGTTTTAAAAACAAAACATAATCTAAGATCATCTAAGTTAGCATTATAACAAGATGTGAGCATGTATGCAAAATGTAACAACTAAATGCAAATGCACTTCAATCATTGTTACATATTCATGAGCTTCAATATGTAAAACCATCTATGATTGTTTCAAATGGTACATGATCATGTAAAATGTACCTAAATATCACTTTTAATAGACATCCTAATTATATATCATTCATACATGTTCAAATGCATAACATGTACCGCATGTGTTTTTTAATTTGTAATTTCAATCTAGATTCATTTTAATTAACAAATGACATAAAAACTTGAGTCTTAAAAACAAAACATAATCTAAGATTGAATCTAAGTCAACTTTATAACAACATGTGATCATGTATGCAAAATGTAAAAATTAAATGCAAATGCACTTCAATCATTGTTACATATTCATGAACTTAAATATATAAAACCATCTATGATTGTTTTAAATGGCACATGATCAAACAAAATGTACCTAAATATCACCTTTAGTATACTTTTACACCTAATTATATAACATTTATATATGTTTAAATGCATAACATGTAACACCTGTGTTTTGTAATTTGAAATTTCAAACCAAATTCATTTTAAATAACAAGTGACAAAACAACAAGTTTTAAAAACAAAAAATAATCTAAGATTATCTAAGTTAACATTATAACAACATGTGATCACATGCCCAATGTAAAAACTATCCAAAATTTAAAATCATTCAATAAAAGTAAATGTAGTTCAACTATCCAAAATGTAAAATATGTCCAAATTTTATATCATTCAATAAAAGTAATATAACAATGTATCAAGTGATATAGAAAAGCGAATATAACATGTACTATAAAAAGAATAGATCAATTAAAATGATATGTGCATCAATTAAATAGAGAATTTGGCTGAAATGTATTTTCCAGTAGTCTCCTTGTGCTATCATCTGAAGAATCGGGAACCTACACAACGTGTGATTGCACATATATAGACATGTATAAGAAATTTATGTACATGTACTAAAATTAAAATTTAATGTTTTAAAATTGAATGAGAATGTAGAACTTCATAAAAAAAATGAAAAAAATAAATTAAAATTTCATGCAATACCTCATGTAGCTCCCCCTCCATTGTCCTGTGTTAGCCCTGTATATATATATTAAAATTTTAAAAAATTTCAAATGAAAATGCATAAAATAGTGCAATAATATTAAAAAAAATGTTAGACAACTTCTTCAAATTGTTTGGATGTTCCTATCCCCATAATCGAATCCATCGCTAAAGACCTTGGAGAAAAGAAATCATCTCCACAAACCTAAAATTCAAAAAAATTTAAAAATGTAAAATAACTCAAAATCTATCTCATTTTTTAATGAAACTTTCACTTCAATCTATAACTTGAAGCATAAGTGAAAAATTGAAACTTGTGAAAGTGGATTATTTGGCACATCTCCTAACAGGGAATAAGAGGGTGGCTCCATTGCGAAAACATCGAACGAAAGCAGAATCTGTTAACATTTAATTATATACATGTGTACACATAATTATTTCTTTTATAATATAGACATTATGATAGGTTGATATAATAATAGAATAATAATTGTACATCAACATCATGAACTCTTAAAAAATACTAACATTTCCCCAAATATCATTTAGATTGACAGAACCTGAATCTTGGACCGTGATATTATCAGAATTTTCATTCAACATGCATGTAAAATGAAAATGGTGAACATATGATACATTTATGTTAGAATAACACATACAGTCAAACATGTAAATTACATTAAAATATACACCCTAACCATTAACACATACTGATCCCACACCCTTTTCCTCATGAAGAATTAAGTCTTGCCAACCATTGTGTCAATGATTTGCACATGTTCTAAGCTCTTCAATACTCATGTTTCCTATCTCATCATATGTACTATACACAAAATTAGCACGTGCATTATCTCATGCTCTTTGTCGATTCAAACCAATATCAATTCCACCAAGTCCAGTCTGAACGTTGTCTATGATGGCATCCCTTACTTCTCGACTAATTTGATAAGTGACATCCATCTTTGAATGCAAATTTTCAACACGAGGAGGTCGACTTACCAAAGGTGGCTCAGGGCGAGGCAACTCAATATCACACTTAACACCCTCACGGTCATATAATTGACCTTTCTGAGGACCAAAAAAATCAGAAGGAAGGTCATTATAATTGGGTTTCATTCCCAAAAATAATTCTGCATAAAATAATTTTGAAAAATAAACAGTTTCCTCATCAGTCCATGGTAGTATTCCATATCAAGGTGCCTATCATACAAATGGCAGGGTATATTAGGGTGCTTGAAATATTGCACCTTCAACATCTTTTTTTTGACCGTTCTTTGAACTTAAACATAGATTTTACCATTTGTTTTTTAACCGTTTTTTTAACATCGTCCCATGTATCGAGACCCATTACTGCTTCCTTTCTTTTCCTCATAAATTCTACAAAGGTAATAGTGGTTGGCCCAAGCTTTTTGTAAACATCTACAAGTGTGCTTAGAGAGTGCGTAACTATTTGTAAGCTTTCTCGACTATCTGCAGAGAGTTTCAAACTCCTAAGATCTTTCATCAATTTTGAATAAAGATGTTCACACTTTTGTAACATGCATTGTTGGATGTTTGTTTCCCAATGTAAAGAATCAGGAATTTCAAATGGATAAGTCGTGGTTGGTGTACAAAATTCTTCTTAAATTATGCGATCTAGCCTATGTCTTTTTCGAGCTACGTTTTCACCCTCTGCATTAATATATAAAATTATGTATAAATAAAAAAACATGTGAGAAAATTTGTACAATTTTTTTTTAACCATAAAAAAATTATATGTATAATTTAACAAATTAATAATCATGATAATAATATTCAGATTGATGGCCACCTCGAGATGGCTAAGCATGATCTTGCCCACCCAGAGATGGTTCAGAACCAACATGACCACCCATTGATTGGCCACCACCCATTGGTTGAGAACTAGCATGGCCACCCATTGATTGGCCACCAGGGGAATGTGTACCACCACCCTCACGCGATTGGCCACCACCTATTAATTGGCCACCAGGGGAATGTGTACCACCACCACCACCCTCACGTGATGAGAGTGAAGCTTCATAAAAAGAATATGAATTTATAATCAATTCAAATATACATACATGTACATACATACATATGATTGAGTAGATACTCTTTTTCTCCGAACTCCTAAAAAAATGAAATTTATTAAAAATTAATTTCATTCACTAAATTGAAAAAAAAATAATTCCATATGTATACATGTATGTACGGGGATAAGATCATATATTCAAATTTCATTTAAAAACTTGCACATTTAATATAAATACCATGAACACGATGGAGATCCACTAATCCATGATCCCCCTCTCTCGTAGAGACATGGGACTCTAATGATGTTTTCGTTGAAGAATCACGTGGAAAATGATCATACTCCATGATATATATATGATGTTTAAAGCCTCGAAGAATCACGTGGAAAATGATCATCCATGATATATATGGATATCTACAAATACATAGATACATAATGTTTAAAAAGTTACCTCGTGCATTTACAATTATTTTTAAAATTACTATTTAACAAGATTTAAAAGGAATTCAAAAAATTGATGTAATTTACACAAATGTTGGAGCACAGCTTGAAGAAAAATGTAAAACACAAAACTTGAAGCACAAATTGATGTATAAAACTAACTTCACTATTTAAATAATTTTTTGTTGAAGTCATGTACATTTTGAAAATTAAATTTACAAATTTTTCTAAAACACGAAGTTCGCCAAGTTGTGCTTACATAGTGAGAGTGCACTTGGTATATAATTGAAAAAAACACACAGTCATTAAAAATGATACATTTATAATTAAAAAACACACACATATCAAATATATCATACAATGTCCATCAATAAATTTTGATGGAGAGAAGCATCTTAACACTAATTCATCTCACATAAAAATCAATCATTTTTAAAATTACTATTTAAAAAGATTTAAAAGGAATTAAAAAAATTGATGTAATTTACACAAATCTTGGAGCACAACTTGAACACAAATGTAAAACACAAAACTTGAAACACAAATTGATGTGTAAAACTCACTTGACTATTTAAACAAAAAATTGTTGAAGTCATGCACATTTTGAAAATTAAATTGATAAAATTTTCTAAAACATGAAGTTCACCAAGTTGTGCTTACATAGTGGGTGCACATTTTGAAAATTAAATACAAATTTTTCTAAAACATGAATTTCGCCAAGTTGTGCTTACATAGTGGGAGCACACTTGGTATATAATTCAAAAAATCACATGGTCATTAAAAATGACACATTCATAACTAAAAAACACACATATATCGAAAAACACACATATTAGCCTCTCCTTCTTAGCTTGGTACACATGTTTCATCTGGTTGCACACAAGTTCAGAATTGGTGAAAACTACAATTCCATTGGATCTATACTCCTTAGCTGTTCCCAAGCCTTCTATCAATGCAATATAATATGCTTCATTGTTTGTTGTTCTTCTAGGTATATTCATTTTCCTTTGGAGGACTTTGTTCATCACAATATTGCATACCACATATGTAATCACTGATTCCCTTGGATTGGAATAACAAGAAACATCTATGCACAATGTCCATTTTTCAACCATGTTTAGTGGGATTTTTGATCCCTGAAAAAAATTTCAATAAAATATTAAATGAACATTTAGTGCAAATGCCTTAGTTTATGAGAAAAATGACATGTACATGGTTTCCAAAAACACTAGGAACATCCCTGCATTTAGGGAAAAGTTTTATAATAGTTTACTGCTAATGAAAATGAGTAACACCACATCCTCACCATTATGGTTGGTGAGGTGATAGTGGACCCCAATGAGGTGATAGACACAAACCTGCTATTTTATTGACTATAACTTGCTATAATTTTTTGACATTATGAAGCAGTCATAAAAAGTGGAACACAAGAAGTGGGGGAACCACCAAGATTTTCCAGCCGAGTCTCCTAAGTGTGATGAAGATCTTGTTGCATCAGAGCAAGGAAAAAGATACTGGCATGCCAAATGTGATTTTGAAAGTGTCCTCACTGTTAAAAAGGATAGGGGCTATTGGAAATCCTTAACGAAAATCCAATCAAACTCCTTCAGAAGATTGGAGCACCAAATCAAAGAGACAACGTGGAAGATGATGTCCCGAATCATGATAATAATGCTGCTGCTACACTAAGTGATTTTTTATGCCCAGAATTCAAGGAGAACAACACTGCTAGCATTGTTGAAGAAGGTACTGCAAATTTGAAAGAAAAATTCCACATCAAACCTGATTCCCAAATGAATTTTGGATTTGTGCTTTCAACAAAACAGAGGCAGATCATATATACTATGTTTTAATAAATAATTATTTTATGATAATTTTCATATCTCCCTTCCCAAACTTGAATTGGGTTTGTTAGAGGTCTGATTGATCAAGCAAGAAAAGAGGTTGGGTGGAACATACTTTGATCAGAGGTAAATCATATATAATATGTTTTAATAACTAACTAGTTTATGATAATTTTCATATCTCCCTTCCCAAAATTGAATTGGGTTTGTTAGAGGTCTGATTGCTCAAGTAAGAAACAAGGTTGGGCGGAATATATTTTGTACTCAGAGTTTGATAAAAATAGGATCACTTCTTAATGCACCATCCACTAAAGAAATGGTAGGCAGATCATATATACTATGTTTTAATAACTAACTAGTATATGATAATTTTCGTAACTCCCTTCCCAAACTTGAATTTGGTTTGTTAGAAGCCTAATTGCTCAGGCAAGCAACGAGGTTGGGTAGAACATATTTTGTACCCAGAGTTTGAGAAAAATAATATTGATCACTTCTTAAATGCACCATCCACTAAAGACATGGTATTTAACCATTGGAAAGATGATGATGACAAATTTGACAGTTTGAGAAAAATAATATTGATCACTTCTTAAATGCACCATCCACTAAAGACATGGAGACATGGTTTTTAACCATTGGCAAGATGATGATGAAAAAGTTGAAACCCTAAAATGACAAGCTTGTGTGATGATTATGACAATGATAACAGATAATGTGGTGTTGCACGTAGGCCATGAAATACAAGAGATGGGAGTGAGGCATTCAAAAGAAACAACAATGCTATAAATAAAGTTTAAATCAATAGAATATGTTTAAAAGAGCAAGACAGATGATGCAAAAAATGATGATACACATGTAGTTGGTGGCACTATTGACGTCAACAATGTCAATGGTGTTGTTGGGCTAAGGAGGTGATGAGTTTCCTGAGGTAGAGGATGGAATTTTATAGTCACCCATTGATACGATTGATGAAAATCTAGTTCTGTGCCTACAAGTCTAACAGGGTAGAAAATCTTCCAACAAAATGGAGTTGTCACCAAAGAGGAGGGACAAGAAGTCCTACAGACCTGGAATGTAGAAGAGGAAGGTTGAAGGAAAATGATTATATTGAATATCGTGAAAATTTTACCTTTTGTGAAATGTCCATTAACTATGTCAACTTCCAACGTTTCTTAGAGTCCAAAGAAAGTTTTTAAAGGGATGATAAGTAGACGAAAATGCCGAGTTGTACTATATGTCAATTGCATAAATTATTGTAAACAAAAGCATGGTCTGAACGATATGACAGGAAAAATTCCACTGGTTGATGGTAAAATTTTTAAACAATAGTAGGTGAATTATATATGCAGAGTAATAAAAGTTATTTCTCATTTCTATACATGTAATTTAACAATTTAACATAATAATTAAAACAAAACAATTTAACAATTTAACAAAAACAAACAAGCATACATATCAATGCAATTCTTGAATAGAATAATAACTTTAATTGTATTTTTTTCTTTTTGAATAGCACAATTAATTCTGAATTTTTTATTTTTATTTTTTTTATATTTTATATTTATATTTTATATTTTATATTTTTTTTTTGTCAAAAATTAGAAGCAGAAGAACAATGTGGCTTGGCATGGCATTTACTTACTTGGAACTTGCATTGTCATTTTTAAAATTTCTTTTTCATAAAAAATATCATCATATTATTGAGATCATCCAAGTTCCCGAGTATTTTTATTATAGCTTTAATGTTTTTTTTTAAAGAAATGTGTCAACTCAAGGCATGGTTTTTTCTAAAGACATACATGTCAACTCAAGGCTGAGTACGGGTGAAATTACACATCTCCTGCATACTAAGTTTTAAAATGAGCCTTTCAATTGAATAATGCTACACTTGGCTTGAATACTTCTCAGCTTGGTGACTATGAAAGTACCAAAATTTGTTGGTTTGTTAGTGGATTATGTTTTTTAAGTCGTCATTAGTGGGGTACTTATTCGATTTTTTCAATTCCAAGCATAATCGAACCTATTGGGTGAAGACCTATCAATTTAGTAGGTAGTCGAATTTGTCAATTCCGAGCACAATCGACCCTGTAAAGTGAAGGTTATCGATTCAGTGGCTGGTAGAATTTTCATTACAATGTGATATCAATTTTTCAACCAATGAAATGATAACATTATGCAAGATTTTACAGAGTCTAGAAATCTATAGACTCTAAGTTCTTATATGATGATGTAGGAATGTAATTTAGAAAAAAATATTTAACTTTAGGAAAACATATTTCCGTTGTCCATTGATCAAGCATTTCAAAGGCGGTTGAAAACACTCTTTTGTAAAGGTAGTTTTATGCAGATTTTAAAATATTTTAGGAATATCATAAATATTAAAAAAGTTAACTATTTATTTAACTTCACTTGTAAATAATTTTTTTTAAATATTCTAGAATTTAGAATAAAATTACACAAATACTAAACAAACTATCCTTGTGTACAACCATTACATGTACATCTTCCTAGATTACTACATTACATGTACATCTTCCTATACTTCCCTAAATATCATACAATAATTTTGGAGTTTTCTATGTCATATGACATGTCATTTAGATACTGTGGACTTATGCAAAAGAAGCACCTATGGATCTAAGTTAAAGGTTTTGTTTTCTTTCCTATCTTCCTTTATGATGTCTTCTTTATCTCCCATTTCTTTCTAAGGGTTACATGGATCATTTAAGTTTTCTTGACCTCATGGACTTATGCAAAAGACAGACCTATGGATCTAAGTTAAAGGTTTGTTTTCTTTCCTACCTTCATTTGTGATGTCCTCTTTAACTCCCATTTCTTTCTAAGGGTTACATGGATCATTTAAGTTTTCTTGACCTTGAAACTCTTTATTTACTTACCCCGAGTCCAATGCATTGGATGTGTACTGATTGTGCGATTGTCATGTTGTTTTTATTTTCAATTAGTGTTTGTGGCCTTGGTTCTAATTCCCATTATTACCATTTTATATCTACGTCAAATCTAGATTCAAGGCTAATCCAATTAAAGGAGATGTCTTATCTTTTGGAACACTTTGCAAAATTGTTGTATTCCTAGATGAGAAAATTCATCACATTAAAAAGGAATTTATTGAAAGTTTATTGCGATATTTTTACATTGGTTTTGTTAGTTTCAGAGGGGACGGGAACCACAACTTATAAAAATTATGTTGCTTCTGATCATTTTCTGAAGTTACATGAGAACATGATCTTTTGAGGTTTGCAGTAAAGGAATATAAATTTTTAGTGGCTACCAATTTATTCAATTTATGTTTTGTGATGGTCCATAGCTTTATGTTTTAAGTTTTGTAAGCCTTTGTAATGTAGTGTCCATTGCAGTACACAAAGATGGTAAAAAAAGATATTAGAAATAAGCTGCTTTCATGTTTAGGATGAATGGAGGATGGACTCCAATAATTCTACCACACTTAAAATAATATTTTTTAGTTGTCATTTTAGGGGGTTGGAGGGGGAGGGAAATATCTTTCTAATATTCTATTAATGTAATAAAAAGTAAAATATCATGTTAAAGAACAAAACATGTGGTTTGAACCAAGAAAAAACATTTAATAGGTTACCCTCTTAGAGTAGATATACAGTTATTGCTTACATAAATTTAACAAAATCAGCACAAAAACCGTTCTTAAAAGAGTGCCTTACATAAACAAAAATTTTCCCCATGGCGCAAGCCAATGAATTTAACCACCAAAACACAAAAATCCGTGCCAACACAAGCACCATACACCTTCATTGCCTTGTGGGCTAACTAATATCCTTAGGAATCCCTTACAGTAGAATAAAGGGGATTAACTTACATTTACATCGTAGTGTGCTTGCTTGCCTTTGAAAATGGCTATAGGCATGCAAGGTAACCTTTCATTATTTATTGGGCACTCAAGCTTATATGTGTAGCCTTGTGGGAAACTATGAATACCTTCATTGCTGGCTCTAAATGCTTGAAGTTGATGTGGTTTGTTTCTATGAGAAAGATGGCAAGTGTATCACAAAACTCTAGTCATAGTGCATGGCACCCGACCCAAAAATTCCATAAGTTGGAAAAGTTAGTTTGAGTTTGTGATTGAATTTGCACGGACGGATTATTGCTAACATCTATTGTGCAAGGGAAGTGAAAAATAACGTTTAAGGTTTTTCTAGAGACAAAAAAATCTACACATATTAAATGTAAAGAGTTTTTGAAGTCGATGGTCCATGGTTGTTCATCTTCGAGAATGGTAGAATTCCAAGAATATAGGACTAAGGAGACTCATCCACAAAAAATCCCGGTTTCCAGAAGAGTTGTTTGAATGCCTCAAACTTTCATAAAATGCACAAGCAGGGTTTGAAATACCTGAATTCGTTTGTCTAGACCTTGCATAAGAATGGACATAGAATAGACCTTGCATGCATGATTTTTTTAATTTTCCCGTTCTTTTCATTAATATAACATAGACTTTCATTAATATAACACATAGATTCCCTTCATTAATATAACACAAAATTTCATTAATATAACACAAAAATTCCCTTCATTAATATAATACAAAATTTCATTAATATAACACATACATTATATAAAAATATTATAAAAATCAATATAAAATCTTATAAAAATAAAATCAATATATAGATTTTAACCAGAGACAAACGCTGAAAAAACAATTTATAGCCATTACTTATGATTTGTAGGTAGAATACACAAAGATTCCCTTCATTAATATAACACAAACATTATATAAAAATAAATATAAAATATTATAAAAATAAAATTAATATATAGATTTTAACTAGAGACAAATGTCGAATTTTTTTTTATAGTCATTACTTATGATTTGTAGGCAAAATTAAAAGCGGAAGAATACAACAATTTACAGTCAATTTTATGATTTGTAGGTAGAATTAAAAGCGGAGGAATACCTGGAAGACAAGGGGACAAGGTTGAGAATTCCGAGGAGGCAAAGCAAATGACGATGAGAACACTGAGGACGCAGAGAAGACCCCAGGAATCCTGCAAAAACACTGCAAAAAATCGAAATTAGCATAAAAGACTGAAAAACAAGCATAAAAAAACAGAAAAACAAGCCAAACACCGAAAAACACACCTCCCAGTGCTCTCCAATGATCACTACCAAATATACACCTGCCAACGCTCTCCAATGGACATGCAACATAAAATTGTTGGAAATTTTGTAGCGGTTTGAGGGCTGCTATATTTATAAGAACAAAGTTTGAACGAACTTTTAACGCCATTTTTTCTGCCTCTGGCCAAAAATCTGGTTACCGTTGCCATCAACATAAAGAACGAAATAAGTTTGATTAATGACAGAAAAATTTCAACCAAATTAATTTCAAAATTTAGGCCAAACTTGTGGGAGATTGAAATTTTCGGACGCGTTTCTCACAAAAGTGTAATCCATATTCATACATTCACCCTTTTGCGAGGGCATAAGGTAAAGCATAATAGAATTGAAGAATCATTGTAAAAAACTGTCCTTTCAACATCCACTACAGGATGAACTCAAGAATCATTGGTCACACCTATAAATAGAACAACCATGAACAATGATCCCATAACATTAAATTTTTTTTGTTTCTCCTCTCTGCAGTCATGCATTCATATCACAAATTAAAAATATGATATTGCAACTTCTAATGATAAAAAACATCGAAATGTTTTAAAGGCTGCAAGGTATAATTCTTACATATTTTGACCCATTCTCCAAAATATGGTACCAAAAAGCACAACAGTGACCAAAGTGAAAAAGAAACGAACGACATTGTACTCAAGGTTTCTCTAGGATGACCATTGCTGCTTTACTAGGCATGCCCATGATTGAATTATAAAAGGTTGTGAAAATTGAGATTCAAAGTGTAAATATTTAATTCCTAGGGTCGACACACTTAGTTCCTTGATTAGAGATTAATTTTGTTTGTGTAAAAAATGATATTTTGTTAAGTCATGTGAAGTCTGTGTCACTTAGTAGTGATAAAAATATAGAGGATAAATATAAGTATAAAATAAGACAGGAAATTTGCAGATAAAAACATAATTATATTACAAGTAATCACATTTCTAAATAGATGAGAACAAAACAGTTAATATAACTTTAAAATACTTGTACTGATAATGACTTATTGGTAGAGGGATGAATTCCTATATACTTCTGCGGAATCCATTCCAAGATGCAATTCTGTGCCCATAGATGACACTTCAAGAATCCACGTCACATGATTGTACCCTCCGTGATTTTGGGACGGCTTGGAATGGCCTTGGAATAGTCGATCAATGTTTGGGAATGGCAGCCAAGGGGACCAACGTATATCATCTGCCCTCCTCGCTTCATCAACATAATCTAAAAATTTTCCAAATGCATTTTTCTTATTACCACTTTAGCAGTAAGTATCATAAGCATAATGAATCGTTTCCTTATTTTGTAAGGATTTTGTTTCCTTTACACATTATTTATGAAATATGGATTTCATTTGCGTCTGAAGATTCTAAATAGTTGTATAGTTTAATTTACCAATCAAATAAATAAGTTTAAGTTGTATAAATCCACCCAAATATTTAACATTTTATTGTGGATTGAAATATAAACATTGACAGTAATTATGATCCATACATTTGAGAGAGTGTATTTTCAGAACATACCTCATCGAAAGCTTCAAAGATGTCAATGTTGGGTTGATGAATAGTACAAAAAAATATTTGGCCTATGTCCACAATGTTCCAAATAGTTCTCATCACAATAGCAACAAATATTGCATCTAGTCTCTATGTTGGCTTGTCCATGAAAATTATTGAAGGATTTGAAACTAATTCAACTGCTATTGTCAATATCTTACGCTGTTCCGTGGATAGGTCGTTCACTCTAGGAAGGATGACCATAGCCTGTCTTAGGTTATTCAGTTCCACAAGATATATAATTTGAATCGCAACTATTTGTGTATGTTTGAATATAATATCCATGAGCTAAATTAAACTCCATTTTGACATAAACACACTTAATAATGCTGTTAATTTGATGATATTAGAGAAAATGGATTACCTTTCTTAACGTAGTATCGACCTCAGATGGGAGACGAAGCCAAGAAGAGTATACCAATGACTCAGAAATAGTAACAAAAGGAGAATGGATATCAATTTGTCATTGTAACCAGAGATATGAGTAAAGGTTTCTTGTTTCTTGGGATAACCAGCAATGGTTGTGGACCCTTTGACGTATCCACCAGTTTTCCTTCTAGCAAGAACATCCATTAGGGTTGTTTTTCTAGCACCACTCACACCCATTAAATAAGTGAGAACACCAGGCCTGAATGTTCCACTCACTCCATGCAATAACTAGAGTCTACTTTCTTCAATTCCTTATTGCCTCATTTCCTGTAATATGTACAACAGTAAAAATTACCAACGAGCTTAAAAATCAAATTATTAAAAACCATTACAATGGAAAACATAAAGGTTTTTCAATATTTTCTTATAGTAATTGTTAACACTAAAAAATCGTACAAGCAAAGGTGAAATTATTTAATGTCAGGTAGAAGGATTTACAAGGCTGAGAGACATCAAAGAATCTAGAAGTATTTAAAAATATCTAAGGTTTGAGGGAAAAATCAAATTTGAACTAGTCATAAATGCTTTTGCATGCAAAATCCTTCGATAAGCGTGCCTTTGCGCGTCTTTTGACCCCAAAAGCGTGCAATCCTGGGAGTGGCAGAAGTCACTTTCTAGGACCACAAAAAGCACACTCCAGGACATTGATTCCACACTTGAAGCCACCTAAGGACAGCCACCAATGCCTCCTTAGGACATCAAGGGAGCACACAATGGAATAAATGTGGCACACAATGGAATCATCCCCTTCTCTTGGGTCACCATCCACAATGTACCAAGAGAGGGAAGGAGGATTTGAATTCTCCTATAAAAGGCCACCAAGAGATGATTAACTTGAGAGCACATTGTTATGCTGGCCATAATTTCCCCAAGCAATACCAACAGTGTGTGAGATAGAGGGGAATCATTTGTTGGGCATCCAACAACTTCTGTCCAGGATAGTAGAGAGAGCGAGACTTTGCACCAAGCTAGCTCGGAAGTAAAGACACCCTTGCATCGGGACTTAGGACCCTAAGTTCTAAGGGCCCCTTGGCAAGTGGGTTAAAGTTTCATCCTCATTTCCTACTAGCACCCAATAAGAGGGGACATAAGTGCCACCGTTTGGATTATTGAAGTTTTTTGACACTATTTAGAGCTTTTGTGTTATTTGTTTTAGTTTTAGTTTAATTTTTATGTTTGAATATGCATGCTATTTATCTATATAGTATGTTTATGTTCTAGCATGTTACACTAACTTGCTTGAATCCATATATTTTCTGCCTGTGACCAATAACTTAAGAGGGAAAACCACACCCCTTAAATTGGTGTGACTTCGTACATGCATGCACCAAACACACTAACATAGGATTGGCAACTCCACTAACGTTTATTTCCAAGTTTATGTGGTTGTGCCTTTTTGCAGAGACCTTTGTCTGTGCTGTGAAGTTGGGTTGAAATTCCCCCCTTTCTCTCCTTCAGTCCCTAGTTCATCCCAAGTGGCAGATTGAAGTAGAACATCTCCAAAAAATTACTTTTGTAGGAATTTTTCCACATTTCCCACAGATAGGTGCACCCAAGTTGCGTGTTTAGAGCTGACCTGCGCACAGACATCGAGCCTATTTCAGCCTTTTGCATGAAAAAAACAGAATGAGAAATTTCTCCCATATTTGTATCTTTTCCTGCTTGTAAAGTGCCTGGAAGTCCATAATAAATCTACCAGCACTGGTTGAGGTACCCTGCTGCTTGCTAAAGCTCACTCTTAGCTGCTTTTGGTAGGCTTGGTGTTAGTTTTATTTCAAGTTGATTTTTGCAAAGTTCACACATATTTAAGTAGGGGGGAAATTAACTTGCATTCTGAAATTTTTATTTTTTATTTTTTTCAAATTTAGGTACCGAAACACCTAGATAATTAGCCAATGTAAGTGGCTCAAGTCCATGCATGCTTAGATAGTTCCCTTTTTCTAGTGTAAAATTCATTAGTTTAGTTCAATTTTTGCAGTACGATTTCAAGACCAGGATTGAATTATCGATAGAAGAGAAAGTAATCTCTGTTGCCTTTGCACCCTTCGGTGATCCTAGGAAAGCATATGAACACTCTATATTCACAACTCACCATCTCCCTGTAGTTGATCACATAGATTAACTAGGAAAAATTGAAAGCGGCTGATATCCACACATGTTTTTCTTTTGAGAAAGGAACAATAGAACATAGTTTAATAGGGGATTTTGAAAAGGATCATTGCATATCCACATGTTCAAACTATGTGCTTGTTAACCTTTTGCTCACACACATCCACACACTAAGCAAAGCAAAGACACCTACAACTAACTTAACAAAACTGACTAAATTCTTCCCACAGAGGCCACAAAAGAATTTATAGTCCAAGTTAGGATCAAGGGGGTAGGAATCCAATAAGCTGCCTTGATCATTCTTCATCTTGAAAAATAGAAGTTTAATATTTAGGGAGCTTTCAAATCCACCTATCAGCCCACGGAAAATAAAACCCGAGCGCGGCAGAGACCCGTTTCAGAAGGGGTGAGGCTTAGGCGCAATGCGGGTAGGTATCAGTACTGTTAGCTAAATTACCAAGAAGCCCAAGACTCAAATGCTCATGTGGGATGGCGGTACTTAGTGGCCAAAAGTAGGGCATCCTTTCCCTATAGGTGACGGTGTAGGCAAGCACTAGATCCTCTACCCTTACCTTGGTGGATTTTCTTCGGTTAACTGGGGGCATCGCCAGATCTTACGGGACGTTATGCCAGCACTCGCAAGATATCTTCTCAAGGCCCAGTTGCATTTGAGTGTGTGAGGACAATTAGGTATTCTAGGATTTGAGTATCATACACAAACAAACAAAAACCATTTTTTTTGATTGACTGATCACATAGGATTAATTTAAAGGGAAAATTTATTTTATTTTCGCTTTGTTTTATGGATGCGATCGAAATTTTTATTTTATTATAATCTCTATCCTCTCAAATATTTAAAATTCTAGACCTAGTCGACGCCATAACGGACCCAATGGGACCTCGTCGATCTAGACGTATTTTTGACTCCCCCCCCATTACCGGGAGGGGTTCCAGGTCTTTCGTCATTTAGGCGTCAAAGATAGAACACTGCCACCATTATTGGTTCATCCTTTATTGGGGCATCCTTAGTTGGGAACCCTAGTCAGTCTCCCAATGCCACACCACATACCACTCCTCCCACAACCCCTAGAGGGCAGAGGAGTGCTACCCATTCAGGAAGCCAATTGAATACATAGCAGGGTACGTCACAAATAAACCCTCTTCCTAAATAGAACATTGTGTTTTGACAAGTCGCAATGGCTACAAAATCACAGTCACCTTTTCTAGTTTCGTTGAATCTGCCAGATTTAACCAAGTTGATGAACGACCCCATGCACACAACCCCATATGGCCTCCCATGCCCATGAAGCTCCCTGCCGACATTCCAAATTTCAAAGGAAAGAAAGTGGAAGACCTAGGAAATCATGTTATGACTTACCACCTGTGGTGCTCGTCGAACAACATCATGGATGATACTATTCGACTGAGAATATTTCAACACACTCTAATAGGAGTAGCAACGAAATGGTACGTGGAGAAAACCTCTGCTACACATGGAACCTTTAGTGCCCTTGCCACTATGTTCCTGACCTATTTTCAGTTACCCATTCACCGTGATTCCAGAATGGAATTACTAGCACACTTTAGGAAAACCCCCACCATCCATATATCAGACCATCTCCACAAATGGCGGTGGCGTCATAGTTTGTGTAAAGACAAACTTGACAATCGAGTACTGTTAGACCTATTCCTGAAAACTCTCACTATAGAGATTTCGAAGGAAGTGGCGCAACAAAGGCCCATATGCAAAGAGGACGCCATCAGTAAGGCCCAACAACTCGAGCTGATCTATACACAGTCAGGGTTTATTTAAAATATCATGCTGAATGCCCCGTGCCTGCAATCTTACAAAGAATTTCCAGGCGCGTCAAACTCTGTAGACGGTTTAATTGGGTCATTGACCCAAAGTTACCCAGGCAGCAACATTAGAAACCCTAGTTACACATATGATTCTACCCAAAATGTCCCACAACCCAACTACCAAAGTCATCACATGCCTCCGCAAAATTTGACCAGTAGGGCGTCATCGTATCAACACGGAGGACCCTATCCTCTGACTCAGGGGACCTAGTACACAGATAGACATGCTGACAGAAGAGCTCCCCCCCAACAACCATTCACAAACTAGGGGCCGCATTGTACTCAATTCCCAGCAGAATACTTGCCTATGCAGAATAATGCACAAGTGAACTTTGTGCAGTCTTCCTAAAACCAATCATGCCAACCATATAACCATGAGAACTATCCTCCTAATGTGGTTAAGAAAAAAGGGAAAAACAATCCTAAAATAAATATTGGACAAGGAGGCAATAAATAGCAGCGCCCTCTGTGATCTCAAGCTAGAAGCAACCCCAACCAAAATCAAAACCAGGAGCCAAGCAATGCCCAACAACAGAACAAAAGGCCACCTCTTCAAACAAACCACTCTTGTTCAATCTGTAGTGAGTATGACCATACACTCACCACTCTTCCGACCTCCCTAAGCTGAAAAAGTTGCAGAATAACCATGGATAAGGGGGATCAGCCCAGCAACCAGTAGTCATGCAGGAGCCCTTCCCCCATCAAGGGACAATTAGCACTCAGCAACAAAATGTTAGGATATCCCGACACATAGGAAATAGTTAATAATAACTTAGTCTAGTGTAGAGTTAGGTAAAGTGTGTTTCTTTACCATGTACATTTGTAACTTATAATCCGACGGTCACGATTTGTAGTGTTCTGACGATTATCTCTCACCTCGGTATTAACGGCACTTGATCCGTGGATTAACACCTGATTGGTCCATGATCTCTATTTAAAGAGCATGGAGGGTCATTTTTTCAGTAACCGTTTATGAGAGAAACATATGTAACTTTTCTTTTATATTAATAAATTCCCTGAAGTGGCTGCGTTGGCTCAAGGCGTGGACTTTTTCCCTCTTTGAGGGTTTTAACCATGTGATTATACTGGTGTACTGATTTGTGATCTATTTGTGAGCGGTGACCTTTGGTTCTTGATCTATGGAACTTACCCTGTAAATTCCTACATGGAATCAGAGCTATTTTGAGGGCCGCATCCGTTGCTAATCAAAATCCGAAGCCGGTTTGACTGCATGCAAATGCCGTTTTGTAGATCTACTATTTTTGAACATTTTTGGGCTTGGAGAACTGCTCGGTTGTGTCCAGAGAATCTTTTAAAGTGAGGAACACCTTTCATTTCATGCGAAAATGTTTCTGGCTGCCCAAGTTTTGTCAGTTTAGATTTGGAGGTATAAAGCATCTATTTTGCAGTTATATTTGTTAATAGTTCTGCTTATTTCGGTTTTTTTCCTGTATTAAGGTTTTATTTATTTGCTATATCTGTACCCTCTTCTCTGTGTATGCTCTTTATTATGCGCCCCGTGCGATCTTGGAAAATCAGAAGCAGGAAAAATAGATTTTTTTTGCTACGTATGCTCTTTCCCCGCGTCTTTGTGCGATCTCGGGAAATCAGAAATAGTAAAAAAGTGATAGTTGCCGGTAAGGCTAACCGAGAATCTAACATTCTGCCGTAAGGCTTTGCATTTCATTTTTGTTAGCCTCTCTCACAAAAACAATAATAAATCCAAACATAAATTAAGTAATTAAATATTCCAAGTTAGGAATATGTGCCTAACTCTTGGGTTGTTCCTCAAATATTGGAGTTTGTTTAGTAACTCCTATCTTGGCGGGTTTTTGGTGAGAAATTATCTCAACCAAAGCAGTCTAAGATAGCTCGGAATATCTTAAGACATTGTCTCTCATCTATTTAAATTGTAACTCTAAATTCTTTTAATAAGAGAGAATGATGAGAATGCCATGAGGCTGAAGCCTCTTTTCCGCCATTGTTTTTTCTGGTTTTGTATCTATGTTTTCTGTAAAATGTTTCTGAGTTAATTTCATTTCTAAGATGTGGTATCGAAGCCATAAGCCAGGGATCAAAATTTATTAAACAGGATTGCCACTTTAGCATTGAGATCGACTGTCAAGAAGCTGTAATGCTGCACACAGCGTATGATTGTTAAAGGATGGCATTGAACAAACTGTGGTGTTGCCACTACAACATTAAAATTTTTGATGTACAGATTACCGAATGGAAATCTGAGTTGCAGCCAACAGAAATCGATGGAAAGACTATCGAGTGGCAAATTTCATTGTTGTGAATCGGCAGAAGTTGTGTTTGGTTGTATCACTACCGTGCTCACACCATACAGTCTCCAACGCTACGGTGGTGTCAGATCGGTCCACTAAACCAGCGTATGAGCCATCGCTGAGATTGAATGTACAGTAGTGGTTTTGAGATTGAACGCAAAGTTTCAAGTTACAAGTATGCAGAACCAAAGCTGAGCAATTCCGCTAGCAGCCGTAGCAACGTTGCTTGTCTTTTTCTGCGCTAGTAATTCTTGTAGAATGATGCGTGTTTGCTGATTGCGTAGAGACCAGCTGGATCAAACAAAGAATGGTATTGTATTGTTTAACGAATTCCATATTTGAATCTTTAGTTAATTAAGTCATTGATCATTTTTCCGCAATTGTTGAAGAGTGTTGAAGCGCATATGGCGTTGAATACAATTGTTAAAGGGAGTGATGTACATATAGCATCGAAGTCGACTATTAAAGGTCGAAATTCCACACGTAGAATAGCTCTACGAAGAATGCTAGGTAATTAATACATTAAAAATGGTATAAACAGTCATTTCTGTGTGTCAGTTTGCCACTTAGAGCTACGCATACGTTTTTGTTGTAATTATATATCATTCCAACTGCATTGCAAATTGTATTGATTATATATATTATCGGCTGCGTTGTGGATTTATAATCGTGCTGGATTATGGGAAGTGAATTCAATCTTAATATTTGCGTTGAGTGTTTGGTTCTACAACTGAATCTATGTTTGCAAAGTCACATGTTGACATAGTCGGATATATAACCATGATCTGTAGTTGTTGAATGCAGCTCGCATAAACCTAAAACTGTAATTTCTTCCATCCTATTTTGAATCTCATTCAATTTATCCGACATAGACTCTTCTTCTTGATAAGCCCTCTCAACCTCCATTATGGCATGGTCACTCTAAGAAAATGCAACAACTACTTGAGTTTGGAAGAATTTTAATTTGTTGCTCCGCCTCGTAATTCTTCTCAAGTTCTGATTTGTGAAAATCGGTAAGTTGACTTTTGATACGTTAAACTTCTGAAAGCTCCTCTTGAAGATTGTTATTGTTTCGCACAGAAGCAGCTAGTTTCTATTTTGATTTTTCGATCTCCTGCTCCAAACTAGCAATCCTTTGGGCTTGTATTCGTGTTATCACACCAACATAGCTAGATCCTGATTGTTGCATGCACAATTGTTCAATATCTCTTTGTAGCTCCCCACGTTCATGCTCAATTTGCTCAATACAAGATTTCAATGATGCAATGTTTGCAGTACTCTCTCCCATGTCTGCGAAAATATCAATCTGCTCCAGAGCCGACTTGATAGGATGCTGTAAGACTTAAATCTCCGGAAATCCATTGTAGTGAGAAATGACATCTATGCCCCGAGGCCAAAATGCTAGCATGAAATTAATTTGGAGGTTTATGTAAGCCATATTTATATTTAAATTGTTTAGAAGAGAAGGCTGTAACTGTTGTTTCGAAGAATTGTTGAAATTCCTTGTGAGACAATCACCACTTGCTCTTCCAAATCTCTGGAGTGATAATGATATTTTTGAAGTGTTTTTTTTTTGGAGAGATAAGGTGTGTTAAATTTTCTGAATTCAGTGAAATTTTTTTAATGGAGAAATAAGGTGTAATTTGGGGTATATTTTATGTAATGGAGTGATAAGGTTTTAAAGTGTGATTTTTTTTTGAGTGATAAGTCAGTGTAGTGAAAAGTGAAAAATTGATTCACTTTTTATAAAGTGAATTTATAATTTTTTTTAGGAGTAATAAATTGTAATTTGGAGAGATAAGGTGTGAGTGATCAGTGCACACAGTTTTTGAAGACATTTGTTTCCAAAATTTGCGAGCGTAAAATTCTCATTGTTTGAGAAAGCTTCAATTCCGATATTGTAAAAGATGAAAGGTTGATGATCTCAATCTTCAATAAAGACATATTATTTGTGGTGTTCAAGTGTCCTAGATCCGCCCGAAATTGAATAAGGGGATCTTAGGTACACCATGTGTGTTTGTGATGGCGCATGTTTTTTATGGCTTCATGTTGTTTCTTTTTGATTTGTGTCTAGTTGTGACACATCAATGATTTCATTTAATATCGCATACATAAAGTTCAATATCAGCAAGCACAACACATGTAACGAAATAGCTACAAGGCGGGAAAATTAAGCTCAACACGTGTAGTTGTGTCACTACAACAAATAATCAAAGTTTTCAACATCGACATTCTACTTCAACAATCAAGTTCATGAATTTGAAAAATCCAGTGTTTCAAAGCAAAGTCTATATTAGCGTTCTTGCAAATCCATTTAAGAACTTGTAATCAAATTCATTTTTTTAAGTGAATCGTTAAAAATTCATTGTTAATGAATTTTTAAGAGGACAAGTGAATTCCTTGTTTTAAGTGAATCATTCAAATCATTGTCAGCTTTCTTGGGTGCATTTTCAATGATGTTCGACACCCTTTGTTTAAGCATAACCAAGTGAATGCACGAGTTTTAACTCTAAAGAAAACAAAAAATTCACATCTCCTGTAAGCGAGCGTGAGTATTCATTCAAGCAATTTGCGTCAAGACAGTACAAAGTTCAAACCTTCAAGCAAGCCAGAGTGAAGTTCATTGCAGAAACCATCAAAGCAACCAAAGAAGTTCAACTCTAACACCAATCAAGCAAGTTGATATCGACATCAAGCGAGCGTGGCTATTCATTCAAGTGAGCGTGAAGTAATCAAGCAAGTCAAGTGAGTGTTCAAGCAAACGCGATTGTCATCAAGCAAGCGTGAATTCCAGAGTTTCAGCAAGAAAATTCTGCAATTCTATCAAGTGTTCCAATCAAGCGCAATAAGCAACCAATCAAGTGAGCGTGCCATTCAAGTCACATAGCAAGCGAGCCTGTCATTCAAGTACAAAAATCAAGTGAAACAGTTCAAAGCACGACATCTTTGACAAGAGAGCCTGATTTCAAGTGAGCAAGTTTAGATGGTGCAACATATTCAGTTGTTAAACAGTCTTCACAGTTTGATCATCTCAAGTGATGAATACATGGTGCAAGTCAGCAAAGAAACTCTCGTTGATATTTCACGACATCTACAACAAACAAAAGAAACCATTGAGTTTCTTTAACTAGAGTCGCAACTTCAAAGGATTAAATTGCAAGAAAAGCGTGATACTTTCAAGTTTTTGTACCATCCAGATGATAAGTCATTCATTCAAACAACTTCAAGTGTCGAAGTTGTTCCAGTTCCAATTTATTCCAAGCCCATCATCAAGCCATGGGAAGAAATTCAAAGTAACAGGAATCGACGCGGCTTAGGATATGTCAATGATGACACTAACTTGCATATCCCAGATTATTCCAAGCCAATTAAGTTCATCAGTGTAGGATTTCTTGCACAACTCACCTCAGCAAGTTTTGAGAAAGTTGCAGACAACCAACAATGCACGCAACACAAAGTTGCAGAAAAATAGAATTGCACGCAACCTGAAGTTGAAGTCCAATCGAAATGTTCTAATTGTCAAAGAACCGGCCATATGGAAGATCAGTGTTTTGATCTCCATCCTTGTCATCATTATGGCAAGTCCAATCATTCCTCAGAAAAATTTCGCAACCAACAACAATTAGCCAGATTGAAGATACATTATGAATGGCTCGAACCTTGGAAATGGTCATCCATAGTCAAAATATTGTCTCAGTTCTACAACCGACTACAATCACACATAGTGCAGCCAACAGTGAAGGGATGATGGTACTCTCATGTAGTTGACCGGGGGAGTACACCAGTGTAAACTCCTACACTTGAAAGTGGGGGAGTTTAGGAATACTTTCCAGGAGAAGTGTCTCTCCTTTTAGCTGACAAAGGAGGGAAAATTTAAATGAAATTGACGGTGGTTGTCAGACTAAAAATCTCGACAAAACCAAAAAAAGAAGCTAGTGGGCATCTTCAACAGCCAGTGGGCATCAACAAATTTTCCAGTGGGCAGTCGACAGCAAAGAAGCAGTGAACAGTTTTCAGCACAACAAAAGCAACAATGAGTTGTTTTTGACATCATTAGCTAGTGGGCTTTGAACAAATTTTGTCAGTGGACAAATGATGCTGATTTCATAAGACATATGGATCCTTTTGTAACTTGGCACTTGATGGAGTTGTCAAGCGAAATTCAGAGATGAATCAGACATACAGATGACTCATGGTCTCTTCAGATTGCAGTTTTTCAGCATCTAGCTTAGGCGGTTTTTCAGGAAATGTTTTTGAGGATCAACATGAGAACTTGGAAGATGGTTCCTCGTTCTTATTTTGGATTTATCATTGAAGGGGGGAATGCTAGCCTCTCTCACAAAAAAATAATAAATCCAAACATAAATTAATTAATTAAATATTCCAAGTTAGGAATATGTGCCTAACTCTTGGGTTGTTCCTCAAATATTGGAGTTTGTTTAGTAACTCCTATCTTGGTGGGTTTTTGGTGAGAAATTATCTAAACCAAAGGAGTCTAAGATAGCTCGGACTATCTTACGACATTGTCTCTCATCTATTTAAATTGTAACTCTAAATTCTTTTAATAAGAGAGAATGATGAGAATGCCATGAGGCTGAAGCCTCTTTTCCACCATTGTTTTGTTTGGTTTTGTATCTGTGTTTTCTGTAAATTTTTTCTGAGTTAATTTCATTTCTAAGAGTTTTTTTGCTCTTTTTTTGTGCAGGAAAAGACATGCACACCTCCAATAATAATAATAATAAAAGAACCACTTTAGCTACACATAACTAATAGCCCTAACAACAATAGAGGCTGCAAAATATCTTCAGATCTGCAATTAGTAGTTAAAATGCTGCAACAAACAGATCTATCAATGGAAAGAAATTAAGCAGAAAAGTAAAGGGTTTGCTCCATGCATCCAACAGACAAGACAAGAACACGATTTTTTGAATGAATTTTTATATTACAGGGCACCTGGGAGGAAACAAGAAGGTGTATCCAGATCTCCTCAATGGGATGGGTTCTTTGTAGTCCTCAGCACTTCAGATCTAAGCTTTCTCTCTCTTGTAGATGTAGAAAACCCACTGTAGAAGATAGAGCTCAATGGGAGCAAAATGGTAGAAATGAGACCAAGTGTATAGATCCAGAGTGATCTAATAGGCAACAAAAGGTGAAGAATGATGGGGAAAATCCTCCTATTTATAACAAAATATTGGGTCATTCTAGATCTTGGTGCATGATTAAAATAATGTTAACCAAATCTAGATCCACCTCTATGGAATATTTTATTATTATTTGTTGGAGGGAAAGGGACTTTGACTTGGGTCAAAATCCCTCGATTAGTGAAGAATAAATAAATAAATGATTTATTTATCCTTTTAAGGAAGTGGTTGAGATATAATCAAATAAATAATGATTTATTTAATTAATAGTGGTTGATTTGGTCATATTTAACAAGGAATATTATTTAAATAATTATTCTTAGAAAATAATAAGATAACTATGGGTGTATCTCATTAATTTCTTTGTTTTTGGGTTAAACATGACTGGGAATAATAATTAAATTGTGGTTTAATTAATTATTCCTTTTGGGGTTTACTTAATTAACATAGTGAAAGCAGTTTTACTTGGGGTAAAACTGGTCTTACATGGTGTACTTGGGTCCATCTAATAAGAAAAGGTGAGATGACCAAAAAATGGTGTAACAGATTTCCCCCCAGCGTGCGAGCGTCAGGAGCAAATCGTATGACCGAAGTATGTTGTAAGAATACAATCACCAGACAACGAAAGGGGATGTCAGAGAGAGAAGTGTGAGGTAGATAGTGTGCTGAAGGACTAGACCCTAAGGAGACGAGACTCGCAGATGCAACAAGTCTCTTTTTATGAGAGGGTACCTGTGCTGAAGGCGGCGGGGGAGGCATACCTATGCCCGCCGTGACAAAGTACAAAAGAATAGTGGGTCCAGTAAACAAGGGACCGAACCATAGAGTACAGCTGGCATAATCAAGGGCCAGATAAAGATACAATGAAGAGTCTCACATACATGCTGTGCCTGGGATAACAGCCAGGACTAGTACAATAATATCTGAGTACATGAGATAAATACAACCCAAATGCCCCCTGTGAATGGGGAAGGGCTCACAAAATCTGACTGATACATGCAAATCATAGAGGTGCTGCAAGTGGCTAAGGCCAACATCATCAAAATCTGGAGCGGCATCAAAGGCTGCAATGAAGAGGTCATCCGGGCATGTGGGGGGCTACCTGCAGGGCCACCCCCTCATGAGGGCCGAGACATCTCACACACGCCCGGGAATCATCAAGAGCTGCTGCTGGGTCACTGGACTGTCCAGTATACTCATCTCGATCATGCTGAAAGGAGCTGGAGAAGTAATCAAGTCAAAAGGAAGTGAGAGATCCCCCTGCCTGATCCGAGGCACCGAACAAGAGTGGAAGCTGGAACCAAGGTACACCGCCCTCTAGACCTTGCTTCTGGAATACATGCGCTGATGTCGACAGAAGGAGGTCCGCCGTAGGTGAGGCAATAAGAGACCCTCAACTAAGGCACGAGAGAAGAACAATAGAGCGACAGACAGACTGACACCAATGATGATAGTGGAAAGGGGGAGGATGGAGTGGCGAATGGGCGACTTCCCTTGTTAGAGCATAAAGGGCATGAATGACATGGAAGCGACTGACACAATATCGAAAGGGATAGGGGACAGTGGGACTGAAGGTCATGATATGCGACACAAGGGAGGAACCAAGCAAAGAAGGATGGAGGGCTATAGTGGGGTGCAAAAGGACGCAGGATAGACTCCATGAATGCAATGATGACTCGACTTGGATGCTCTAAACAAGGGCGACTGTAGAGTGCTGCCACACAGTAAAGGCCCCAATGGGGGGTCATAGAAACATGAGCACAAAGTGGGCACTCATGACGAAAATCAACACGAACATGGACAAGTAAGGGGGCGATGTGGTGCCCCAAGTACAAGTGTCGTAAGTGAGGAAATTCGATTTTTAAGGAGTGGTGAAGTGACCCTTCGTGGAAAAATGTGTCCCGGTGAAGTATCAAATCACCAAAAACTAAGGAAAACCCATTTGAGAGCTCGGTGAGATCTATCCAGCGGTGCTGACGGTTCGTCGAACGGGGCTACGGTGTGGTCGCAGCAGTCGAAAGAAGAAACAGGGGTTCTCTTTTAATGAGGCCGTTTTCCTCCAAAATCATTCATTTTCTATTGTTGCTGTGGTGAATGTGGAGAGGAGAGAAGGCCCTAAATCTTGCGGCGAACGTAGCGGACAAACCGCGTTGGATTCGAGATCTGTCAGTTGGAGGTAAGAGGCCTAACCTTGCTCTTGCATTTTGATGGATTAGATTTGCAGTTTAGGGCCCAACACCCCAGAAACAGCCCCTCCCTCCTCTCTACGGCCGGGTCGCACTTTTTGGGGCAAAAAGTGCGACCCAGGACGCAGGTTTGAGGGCAAAAGTGCGACTTGGTCCAGAAATGGGCAGAAAACTGCGACCTGGGAGGGGAGGGGGGCTTGGTGCTGTTTGATGGTTGGGAGTTGGGTTTTTGTGTGTGGTTATGGTTTGCCCGATCTGTACCCTGACAAAGAGACTGTGTTTGTGCAGGTATGGCAGAGTTACGGGTCAACTGGAGAGAGAGGGATCTGGGAACACTTCGGGCAGAGATCCAGGCGGATCAGGGCGTCCGTCGTGTATTGGCCAGATTTGGGGTTCTAAAGTTTGTGGAGAACCCGTTGATGAGAGCAAGGGAACCATTACTGGCCCGGATTATCAGTTACTGGGATCCAGATCAGGAGATCTTTGTAGTGCAGGGGCACAGGATCGAACTGACGGTCCAGGATGTGTACTTCCTGACCGGCCTCCCACCATTGGGGATAGTGGGAGACACGCAGCCAGTGTTGCCGCGGGGGCGACATATCATGGAGTTTGTGGAACGCCATTGTCGACCGGGTTTCCAAGCCAAGGGGACTCGGATATCGTTCGGGGATCTAGAGAGGCTAGAAACCCGTGCAGTGGCCGCAGCTGTGCTGCGAATCCTGGGCACCCAGGCGTTCCATCACATCACCGGTGGGCAGATGATGATAGTGGAGAGGGTGTTGAGTGGGACCTACTTTGGGTGGGCCCAAATGATGTTGGTGTCGCTAAAGCGACAGTTGTCGCTATGCAGGCGGCAGGTGAATCATGATTGCTCATATGGGACTTTTTTGTGCGCCTTCTTCTTTGAGAAGATCCCGACCTTGAGGCCTCGTGTGCATCTTCCAGATGGGGGCCCGAGAGAGCCCAGGATGCGTCGTTGGGGACGACTACTCTGCAAAGGAGGAGGAGGGGTGGTCGGGCGAACATTTCGACCGGAGTTCTTTGCCCATTGGGATCAGATGTCGTTGTACATAGACGACTACCCTTATAGTGGGATGAGCTACTATGGGGATCCGGATTTGCCACTTCCGGCTGGTCGAGTTTGGGGGCCCGATGGTAAGTGACAAATTGCTATTCTTATATGGGCATGTTTAAAGTTTTTTTAATAGTAAATAATGATACTGATTCAGGGACTTTTGGTATGCAGATATAGCACCGGTAAAACCGGCCGGATATATGGGACGACCGGCAGCGTCTGGAGCTACGGGTCCGAGTGGATCGAGAGCAGCGCAAAATGATGGTGCAGCCGCCCTACTGGAGGACATCCGTCGTAGATGTGAGCAGCTGTTGACCGGAGTATCAGAGCGCGGGTGGCAGGATTTAGACGACCAGTACATAGAGCCATGTGTTGGTCTCCCCTCTGAGTGGCGAGGTATCATGCGGCGCATGGCGATGGCCGGTCAAACTATGCGTGATCTACATGCTGCAGGGGCAGAGCCATTGGCCCGGGAGCCTCCAGATAGTGATTAGGGGCATATGGTGCCCCTTCTGATGTATGTAGGGGCAGGTGGTGCCCCCTAGAATGTATGGAGGGGCACATGGTGCCCCCAGTTTTTGTTTGTAACATGCTATGGGCATGTCGTATGTATATGTATGGGGGGGCGTATGGTGCCCCCAGTTTTTTGGAACATGCTATGGGCATGTCATGTGTATCAGAGTAGATGGACTCATTAATATATGGTTTGCGACACATATTATGGATATGCATCGTCTTTTGATGGTTGATTTAATGTTATTGTCTTGTATGAATTGAGTGTGATAAATGCCAATCTAGAATATGGTTTGCAATACTATCTACGTAGTGATTCTGGTCTCTGGGTACATGGTTGAAAGTTATGGTTTCAAACGCACGTATTAAGACTTTTACTCGTAAATAGCGTCTAAACAGCACAGGGTTACGCACACGATAAACACCATTTAGTTGCATGACAAGAAGCAAGGAATCCAAACGAACGGGCAGATGGCGAATGCGATGCAGCAAAGCATCAGCTAGTAGGCCACGCACTGCATCGTATTCGGCCTGATTGTTGGTGGCAGAACCAATGCATACCCCGTTAGACAGAACGAGGTCATGCAAGGGGGTGAAGATGGCCCACCTTGCCGAGGCAAGATTCCTGGAGTAGCGACTTGCACCATCGGCGTAACCGATAAAGGATGTGGACGGGGGGATGCGCAAGGTGGTGTGACAAGACAATACATGAGGGGATGAAAGGAAAGGACGGCAGCATGAGGGGGCAGAAGTCATCGAGCGGTAATGGCGGGGGGAAGGGGCAGGATGAGCAAAACTCAAACAAGGTGATGTATGAGAGCTATCGGAAACATGGCGAGGACTCGGGCTGCGAAGGTCAACAGAGACACAAGTGGAGTGATCTCGAGTATCAAGGGACACAATGGGGGAGGCGGCAGACGGGCTAGGTTCCAAGTGTCGTGCAGAGGAGGATAGGTAAAGAATGGTGACCGTAGACTCCGTCATCTGGACATCAGGGGGGGGAATGTGGATGGGATCGGTGGAATCCTCAGGCTGGGCTGCAGCATACTGCGCGAGAATGGGAGAGGCGGATTGATTTTGTTCAACCTCATACTCGCGGATCACCTCAAGGGAGGCACGGTAATGCGTCAGGTGAGGACAATGATGGGAGTAGTGGCCATGGATATCGCACAAAGCACAAGGCTTGTTGGTGCGGAGAGTCTTGGGGTTCTTGGAGACGGTCGAAGCAGGAGTGGGAGTTTCAGGGACCGTAGTGTCGGGGAACGCGACTTTTACCATGGGGCGAATACGGGGTAACTCGGGACAAGCATGGGTGGCATGACCGATGATATCCCATAAGGCACAAGGCTTCGAGGGTGGGGGAGGAGCCGAGGTGGTTGTGGTGGTTTGGTCTTTGGTTGCCCCCTTGCGGGCTTTTCCTTTCTTCCCGGGAGCCGACTCAACCGGAGAAGGGTCCTGTGGAGGTGCTGGGGGCACAGTGGCTATGGAGGAAGCGAGGGGGACCGGTTGAACCGGTGTCAAAGCCATGTAAGGTTTGGGGTGACCAGGGTGGGTGGCGGCTGGGGGGTCAAGGTACCAAACCGGAATACCCAAGGTCAAGTTAGGGAGAGAGAGGGTGGCCATGACGGGGACAGAATATACTCCGGGAGGGGGAGCCAAGAAGGGGATCTGTCTAGCAGGGTAATGACCAGGAGGTACGGCTCCAAGATGGTTAAGGCCAGGGGGGACCGAGCCTGGAGGATAAAGAGGTTCGGGGACACCAGCTGTAGGGGGAGGGCCAGAAGGAGGAGGTCCGGCTAGCTGAGATGGATGGCTAGGAGCGGGTTGCGGAGGGCGGGGAGGAGGGTGCGGACTAGCTGAGGCAGGCCATTTATGGGCAGCCTGAGACGATTGCATCATGCAAACATTCGACAAGCAGGGATCAGTAACTGGAGGGGGAGGAAGGTGAGGAAAAGTACCCAGCAGGGTGGAATCTTTATAGACGCCGGGGGAGACACTGGTCAAGGAATCGACGGTTTGCTTGTTGGTTACAGAAGAGATGGTGGTCTCGGAGGAGGTCTGAGATGGCGGCTCATGATAATATAGCTGGTCAATGGTGACTATCTTCCCATTATGTGGAAAAGACATCTTGCGGAAAACCGCGGATGGGACAGCAGACATGGCATAGGTGTAACTTCGCCCCAATAGAATGTTGTAGTCTAGAGGGGCGTCAATGACTTCGACGTCAACGCAAATAGTCTTACCGGCTAGGGTGATGGGACAGTTACGAAACAGGCCAATAGGCTGGGAGGCGTGACCATCCCACGCTCGAAGGGTGATCGTGGAAGGGGCCAGCTCAGGGGATCCGAGTTGCTTCCAAACCGAAGCGGACATCACACAGGTGGATGCCCCCTCATCAATTATACACCGGGATACAGTGGCGTTCTGGATTTTGACTGGGATTTGGAAAGCAACGGAAGGAGGAAGAGGAGGGTGGTCCGATTGAGTGGCGTCGAAAACAATCATTTGGTCATCAGCAGGATCAACAGCGCCCACGGCAGATAGTAGAGTCTTCTTTTGAGAAGGGCACGACTGGAGGAGTTCCAGTGTGGAAATGGCAGCAGGGGATTGTGCCAAATCATCTACTATACTGTACGATTGAGCGGCTCGCCCGGAAGCAGCATTTCGGCGTAATGGTCCCTTTGGAATCTTTGGATGAACCTCAACTTTGGGTTGAGGGATGTGTAAGGGGCCACTGGATGTCGAAAGAGGCTCGGTAGAACCTGAAGATGGAGGCTCGGGAGCAGACTGAGCAGGAGGCTTGGGGTACTGGCGAGACCGAGTTTGAAGGTGAAGGTCGACGGAAGGGGAAGGATCGGAGCGCATCATAAGGATCTGGTAATCAGAGGAACCATAAATGGACGAGGGGGTGGCTACATGGCTGTCGGGGGGTTGGGTAGCCACGAATCCCCGTTGAGGGAAAGGATCAGTGAACACAGCTGGCTGGGTAGTGACCACATTAGGAGGAGTATGAGGGGAGGCGTGTTTTCCGCGCAATGTGGCTTGAGACTCCCACATCTGTCGCATCTGGGGTAAGAGAGGACAATCGTGAGTGTAGTGACCGTAAACACCGCAACACGAACATGGCTTGTTTGTGCGAAGCGGCCTGGGTCTCGGCCCGGGCGAGGATGCCCCGAGGGTCAAGCCGTCAGTGTTGGGGTCCATACCAGAAAGGTCCCCACACGGGGGCATGGGTTCGGTTGCTCGCCGCCTTGAGAAGAAGGGGGGTTAATCGCACCCTGCTGTGAAAATACTTGCCCTGGAGGGGGTTGTATGTGCTGTTGCAGGTTGTGAGGAGGCAAGGGAGGCGGAAGTGCATATGCTGGAGGAGCTGGCGCACCAGGCTGTGGATAAAAGTAAGGGTTGGGTTGGGCGACATTGAGGTAAGCAGGAGGTTGGGCAAAAGGAGGAGGCATGCCGTATCCTGGATACATGTTGCCGGGAGGGGGAAGATTGCTTGAGGTGCTGGCCCCTCCCTGAGGGAGACTATGGCTCATAGGAGGGTGAGTAGATGGGTGGGAAAGAGATCCAACAATACCGTCGGCAGAATGAGATGCCCCCGGGGCGTTAGCGCCACCGGGCCTGGGGATGTCAGGCATAACGGTATAAACATAACCCGATTGAGCGTAGATCAGGTCATATTTTAAAGCTATTTGGAGGGCGGCTTCTTCAGATTGAGGAAAGTGAGAGGCGACATCTTTGCCGATGGGAGACGGGAGGGTGCGAAGGAACCAGTCCATGTAAACCCGATCTTCAAAGGGAGGGGCTCGACATAAGCTCCTTCTTCGTCGCCATTCCTGAACATGGGCAGAAAGGCGTGTGGAAGAGGATTGCTTAAATGAAGTCAAGAGCTCCGTACCAGTGTCGTATCGGAGAGGGAGCTGGAAGTACGACAAGAAGGCTTGGGCAAGAGTCTCGAATGTGGTATGGGAGGAAGTGGCCTGTTCGACATACCATTTAGAAGCTTCGCCAGTAAGCGTGCGTTGGAACAAACGAAGACGGATGAAGTCATCGGTAATGGAATTGGAGGAACACCACATGTGGAAAGATCAGACGTGATTGGTTGGATCTTCGCCATTAAGGCCCTCGAACTTAGGGATATCAGAGGGTAGTTTGGTGGGCATAGCGGGCCAGGTAGTATTATGGTGAATTAGGTCGTTAATCAACTGATGGAAATCGGGGAGGCTGAGGCCTGCAATGTACGGCAGCACAGAGGTGGCCGGAGTAGTGGTTGTGACGGTTCTGCTAGAAGTAGGGCCGGCATTGGGGCCGGGAGAACCGCTAGCATTAGGCCCTGGTCCAGACATGGTGAAGGTAAAAGGGGGAGAACTGGAAGGAGAAGGGGGACCCGATGAATCAGGAGAGGAGTCGGAGTGCGGACTCGAAGGTGGACTGGCTCGACGACGGCGGTGCGGAGCAGGTCGATCAACCGGAAACCGAGGGTGAAGGCCAAGAAGTCTCCGGGAAAGGCGCCTTGGGGGCGCAATGATGACAGGAAGAAGGAAACTGACAAGGGCAGAAAGGGACAAAATCAAGAAGGTCAAGGGCAGATAAGGTGCAGTGACGATTGATTTTAGAGTCTTTGCCAGGCGGTGTAAACCAGGCGCTTCTTCACTTAAGGTCAGTGTGTGGTGTGCGTTAATTTTAATTTTTAAACCCTTTCCGTTGTTGAGAGCAAAAAAGTGTGCTGCGTAGCTGAAAATAAACCTACAGAGAACATAATAAAATGCTGAAATAACAGAAAAATAACAGCTACGTATGCATCTATCTAAACCAAGAAGGTGGGTCTCTCACAACTATGCTGAAAAGAAAGGGAAAAACTATGGAAACACACACAAAGGAAGCTCGACAGATCCAGGGTCAAAGGGGACAGAGATCTGGAGGATAAAGCTGCAGACAAGGGGTGCAGATCACAGCCAAGAGACAGAGGCAAGGTGGCTGGAAAAAGGGAAATCAGCAAAAAAAACCAGGGGGGGGGGCAAGGCAGAGGCCTCTAGAAGAAGTCCAAACAAACGACAAGAGGTGATTTGAAAGGAAAAGAGGCTGATTTTGATGGATCTGAAAGTGAGGTAACAGATCTGGAAAAAGAGGGGGCTGAAGCTCTGAAACCGACGGCTGAAACAGCTGAAACACTTCCACAAAAAGTGGAGGGTACTAAAGCCCTAAGGGACTGGGTTCCCACTTAGATGAGTAAAAACAGATCAGATCTTGGTCAAGGCGGGCTGAGACAGAGGCTGGAAAACCCTGGCAGAGGCTGCAGCAGAACCCAGAAAAATTACAGAAAAATGCTGGAAAAAAGGCAGGTCGCAGGTTCTGACCTGATCTGAGTTGAGGTCACAGGAAACAGGCCAAAAGGTGCGTCCAGGTCGCAGGTTTTGGGCCAAAAGGTGCGACCCCCCCGTTCCGGCTGTTTCGGCGGCAGATTTTCTGAAAAATTGCCGTCTCAGGTGCGGCTGGTGTCGCTTACCTGCGCAATAGGGCCAGAAACACACGGAAGTTAGAAATTTTAGGTTTTTAGGGTTTTATGTGAGAAAATGACATGAAAAGAGAAAAACTAAGCAGCTAAAAAAGAAGCCCTAGGGCCTGAAGTAGCTGGATATGCAGGAATATGAGAAACGACAGCGGTCGTAATTTAAAACCCGTGTGGAGTCGCCATTTGTTAGTATGAATTCTTCGTCGAAGTGTACGAAAAAGACCCACTTTAGCTACGCATAACTAATAGCCCTAACAACAATAGAGGCTGCAAAATATCTTCAGATCTGCAATTAGTAGTTAAAATGCTGCAACAAACAGATCTATCAATGGAAAGACATTAAGCAGAAAAGTAAAGGGTTTGCTCCATGCATCCAACAGACAAGACAAGAACACGATTTTTGAATGAATTTTTATATTACAGGGCACCTGGGAGGAAACAAGAAGGTGTATCCAGATCTTCTCAATGGGATGGGTTCTTTGTAGTCCTCAGCACTTCAGATCTAAGCTTTCTCTCTCTTGTAGATGTAGAAAACCCAATGCAGAAAGTAGAGCTCAATGGGAGCAAATGGTAGAAATGAGACCAAGTGTATAGATCCAGAGTGATCTAGTAGGCAACAAAAGGTGAAGAATGATGGGGAAAACCCTCCTATTTATAACAAAATATTGGGTCATCCTAGATCTTGGTGCATGATTAAAATAATGTTAATCAAATCTAGATCCACCTCTATGGAATATTTTATTATTATTTGTTGGAGGGAAAGGGACTTTGACTTGGGTCAAATCCCTTGATTAGTGAGGAATAAATAAATAAATGATTTATTTATCCTTTTAAGGAAGTGGTTGGGATATAATCAAATAAATAATGATTTATTTAATTAATAATGGTTGATTTGGTCATATTTAACAAGGAATATTATTTAAATAATTATTCCTAGAAAATAATAAGATAACTATGGGTGTATCTCATTAATTTCTTTGCTTTTGGGTTAAACATGACTGGGAATAATAATTAAATTGTGGTTTAATTAATTATTCCTTTTGGGGTTTCCTTAATTAACATAGTGAAAGCAGTTTTACTTGGGGTAAAACTGGTCTTACATGGTGTACTTGGGTCCATCTAATAAGAAAAGGTGAGATGACCAAAAAATGGTGTAATAATAATAATAATAATAATAATAATAATAATAATAATAATAATAATAATAATAATAATAATAATAATAATAATAATAATAATAATAATAATAATAATAATAATAATAATAATAATAATAATAATAATAATAATAATAATAATAATCCCCCCTTCCTCCTTTCTAAAATAACATAATCCTTTTACTATCTCACTTGGTGAGGGGTTAGTTTATGAGAATAGAGGTCTTGGGTTCAAGTCTCCTTCTCAAGCTTCTTTTGTAAAAAGTTTTTGTTCAAAGGGGTGGATTTTTTTTTTTTTGAAGAGCCACACTTCATCCTGTTCCCGTAACTATTCGGCATCTACAACTCAATTTTTTTCAAAAGGCATAACTTCTTCATCCGGAAGCCGTTTTTTGTGCCGTTTTTTTTGAAATGGCCTAAATTTTTGAGATCTTTCCATTGGAGTAGTTAGTTTTAGCTTTTCTCAGCTTCATTTTAAAAGAAAATGGAAAGTGCATGCCCGGTTATTCTTAACAGCACCAATTATTTCCAATGGCTACCTCACATGGTAGATATACTTAGAAGTAAAGGGCTTTATAGAATATCCATAGGACTAGAAACTAAACCTTCTGATGATGATAAAGTTGCTAAATGGGAAAATAAACAAGATCAAGCACGAGGGTTGATAGGAATGTCCATTTCTCAAGATATTCGATTTCATATCCTTGACATTGACATCTCTCATGAAGCCCTGGACAAGCTAAATACCGTCTTTGACATTCAAAATTAAATCAGCGCCCATTAGCTTGAAAATGAGTTGCTTACTTTGGACCCCAATAATTTCTCCTCTATTGAAGATTTTTTGTCCAAATTCAAGACCCTCAGAGTTATTTTAGAAGGTTGTAAGGTCAAAAAGGAAGATGGTAGCTTCATCTATTGCATTCTTACTAAGCTTGGCCCTGCTTACTCTGTATTTGTTTCTGCCTTCCAGTCCACTAGAGAAGCCATCATTTCTTTAGGAACCACCTACAAGAATCCCTCTTTTGATGCCTTTTGTGATTCTTTGATAAGAGAACAAGAAAAATTTTTACACCTTGGTCTTATCACTGCTGGAAATGCTTCTAAGAAAGCCATAGCAGCCCAACATCAATCATATCAAAAGAATCCCAAGAAGCAGTATCTTAAAAATTATGGTCTGAAACTAAACGAGGGTCCTAAGCAATTTCAGCCACAAAATGAAAAAGAAACTCACCAAAATGATAAGGCATATAAAAACAAAGGAAAGAAGACAGATAGACATTGCAACTTTTGCAATCGTGATGGCCATTTAGAGTCCAGATGTTTTAAGAAGATGGAAGCCTTAAAATCAGCAATGAAGAAGCACAACATCAATTTGGATCACTCTTCACCTTCATCTTCAGGCATGGAACTTTCTGCTTGTGGTTGTCAAGCATTAAGATTTGGTTATGCATTAAATGTATCTTCTTCTTTTCCTTCTCATAAGTGGCTCATTTCTTCTGGAGCTTCTTACCACATGGCTAAAAATAAATCCATGTTTTCTTCTTTAAATTATTGTAACACCAAACATATTTATGTTGGTGATGATAAATCTCTTAGTGTTGTAGGATCTGGAACCATTCATCTAGATAATGGTCAGTTTAATGATGTACTATGTGTTCCTACCTTGTCATGCAACCTTCTATCTGTTTATCAGATAACTCATTCAGGTGAAGGGAAAATAGCAGAATTCTCACCTCATGATGTTGTAATCAAGGACCTCAAAGATCCTAAACATATTTTAGCTACTGGCATTGTTGATGATTCCACAAGGTTGTATAAGTTTGACAACTTTTGGTTCATCATCTCTTCCTCTGTTTTATTGCTGTAATGATGATATGACAATTGCAGCATAGTGATTTGGTCATAAACACTACGCTCTCTTCAAAAATCCGTGTAAAGAAAAATATGGTAACGTGTTATTCCTATGGTATCTTGGGGCGGTATTTTCACTGGGATATTACTCACTAAAGGTGGCGGAAATTCCGACTGACCGATTACGTCGCTATTCCAACGCGTGGTTACTTAAAATGACAGTTGTGGTGGGCGCGTGGTTTAAATGTCGTCTTGATTAAAGCGCCAATTAAAGGTATGCTATGGTAGCGCTGCGTAAACTTGAGCAAGCGTCATGCCGAAGCGTTTGTCAATGTGCTTCAAACCTTTATCGAAAAGCGTAACGCCCGGCGAAAATTTGGTCCAACGTTAAAATGTAAATAACCGAAGCGTGTTAAAGCATGCAATTACGGCCGTGTGGTCACGACGTTTTGAGCATTAGCTCTTGATATGCGTAAGCGTTGTCTAATTCTGACAGAAAATGTGGTTAAGCGTTTTCAGGCATCCGGCTTCTTCGGCGTGTTTATCGCCGGCGCTTCCGATGTTTTCTGATACTTCATAATTCAACGCTTACAAAGCGTCAGTTTGACAGCGGCATGTTCAATTAAAAAATTGAAGCTTAAAAAAGAGGAAAAAACGAATTGTTTTGAATATATATGGTAAAATAGTCCGCCGGTCATTACATTTCGTAATTTGAACCGTGATATCCATCGGTAAGTCCCCGGAACAATGATGAAAAATACCCATGTGCATGCGGACGCAATGCCGAAGCTCTATTAACGGTCACATGAAGTTGTGAAAATGAAAGCATAAATATGCGGGGCATCTGTAAAAGTGGTGGCGATGTGTGCGGTGATAACAACAAATAAATGCCAACGTCATTAAGCGATTAAATACCAAAATCGCCAGGCAACATGTCCATGCTTGAGGTGATGTCCAAAATATAAAAAGACAGGACAACCGATAATATGTATAATTGACATAACAACTAGTTTTTGAAGCGGTGATAAGCATTAATCATTTTGCTACAAGAAAGCGCGTTGTTTTGAATATATTAAATTAAAATAGTCCGCCGTCATTTATTCCTTGAAGATTGGAACCAAATATCCATCCGAGGAAAAGTCACAAATGGGTGATGAAAAATGCCCATGTCACTCTGAGGACTTATTGCAAACCTATTAACTTCGGTCCACATGTAGATTATAAAAAAATCTGAGAAAGCATCCAAATATGCCCAAAACATACATCTATAAGAAAGTGAAATAGCGGTATAGAATAGTAAAACAGAGATAAGTCACAGCGTCCATTGTTTAAATACAATTAAAGTACCCAAAATCCTTGAACGACTAATCATGTGAAAATTGATATCCCAAATATAAAGAATACAGAGACCATATCAATAAACTAACAACATAAAACCCGCGTAGCTAGTTTGAAGAAAGCCCGAGTGATAAACATTAATCATTTTTACGAGAAAGCTTATTTGTTTTGAATATGTTATATGAAGTAAAACGAGTCAACGAAGTCGATACACATTTCACATGCGAAGATTGGAACCCAAATATCCATCCTGATAATGGAAGTCACGACGATGATAGAAAATACCCCATGTCACATACGGAAGCAGTATAAAACCCGATGGTCACATGAAGAATTAGTGACAATCGTACTCTTCACTTGCTACTCTTCTGACCTCTTCCGTGATGCTATTTACTTCCTTTCTTTGATACTCTTTTGACCTTTGTTCATCCTTTTATCCTTTTTGTCATGATATACTATGGTATTTTGGAAAAAATTTATATGAGATAATTTTTTACCAAAAGTTCCATCATTTCTTGTTAGTAAACTTAAGCACTTTCTGGTCTTTAAAACTTTCTTAGTGTTTTAGCATTTTCCGGTATATACGAAGAAATTGAGCTGATTTGGGAACAATAAGTTGCTTCATGCTCAAGATAAAGTAAATTCCTCCAATCTATCATGAAGGATTTTCCACACAGCAAGCAATCTTGTTGTTGATGTTGGTTAAAAACAACTGATGCTCAACCTGTTATCAGATACATATATAACTATCAAGGTCCATTAAACATCACTACCTTGTATAAGTTTGAGCAATCTCACCATTAACAAAATATTCAATCTTTCTCTGAAGGTAATGATTTCTTCTTGCATATCATTTTAACCGTTCTAAGTCATACGATTATTTTAGTAAGCTCTACTATTTCCCGAAATTATTCACAGTCTGTCCTGAATACCAATTACATGAGTTGATTCGTTTAGGTCTTAAAATATGTATAAGTCTGTTGACACTCTTAAGCACCATTTAACTCTTGTCTTGATCTCTCAATCTCATCTGAGCCAGTTTAACTAAGTTATTATGTTCATCCATTATTTGAATTGAGGACCAAACATCGCTTTATTTATTGAATGATGTGCTCCAAAAATTTCTGTTTCTTTGTAGTTTCTCCAATGTGAGATCCTTTTCAATGCGCTTTATTCATTTTCTAATTTGTTCACTTCTCTTGTTTTATGGTAACACTCATTTTTGAAGAATCATATTAATGTTCAGTATGTGATGTTCCTTTGTTTTTATGAAGCCTCTACTGCTTTGAATGTTCATATCTTCTTTGTTAACACATTAATTCCTTGATGTTCAAATTTGCGGTGTTGCTTTCTTGTGACAGTCTATTTAGTTGTTGTTGTTCTGCTGTCCTACTCATGAATACTAAATATTTCTTATCTTTTAACAATACTACTATAAACTCTTTTCAGTTGGTAAGTTGCTCATTCAATTTTAAAAAATCATTAGTTCTTCATAATTTTGTTTGATGATTTAAATTAATAGATGTGTTAGTAGGTAACTTTAATTGTTTTTCATTTAATATCATCATCTTTCTCTTGATCAACTTCATTTCATCTTTAGGATTATGACCCGACAATAATTATTTCACTCTAAAGTTTTGATTCTATTATCCTTAACGTAAGTATTTTCAGGCTGCAACTATTATTAATATTATCAAAATCGCAACTTAGTTATCATTGATTTATCTAAATGGTGAATAAATCATACCTGTTTCTTGTGTAGCTCAATTTGATTCAGATGAATATCATATGAACTAAATTAATTCATCATCTGCATTGCTAAAGGCATTTATTGCACCAACTAATGCTAGTAACATCTTCTACTGTTAAGATATCTATTGTATCATCTTCTTGATTTTTAGGTATCTTAAAAGTGGTTATTACTGTAAGTCTAAGTGGATCGTTCTGGCATTTATATTGATGAATGTTCTTTTGATGTCTGACGATTTCTTGAAGTTGAAAATATTACGCACTTTATTGCCTCTTGTGTTGTTTTGAAAATTATTAGATGTCCCACTACACATATCATTTCTTTGTTGTCTTCTCTTCCACAACTATCGAGGATTCCTGAAATGATTCATCTTCTGGAAGAGTTAATTTATTCTGTACAACATCTTCAACATTGAACATAATAGGAGTATTTGTTTGAGCTCTCTCTTTCCATACTATATTGAAGAAGTTATAAACCATTGTCACCAAAATACGAGTAGAAATTTAATCGTAACCTTGTTCCTTTAGAAGTCTCTGATTGTATTTGTCATTGTAGTTTTCAGTGTTTGTATATCGAGCTCCCTTTTCTTTCCTTTAGTTCTCACTACTTTAATCTATGAACACTGTTGTAAATTCCTATTTGGCTCTGCCTTTGTCAAAAGATTCTGGTCAAGTATCTTTAGATCTTTCATTACATTTTCCATGATGACTTTACTCCTTTATCATTTTCAACAGTAATCGCTACATCCCATTCTCCATGTTAGCATGTTGTTCTGTTGGGATTCTTTGATGGATGTATAATGTTATTTCTTTTCATTCTTCTATCCAGATGAATTGTTTGAATCATAAGGCACCCGGTGAGAAACTCTTTGTGGTGAAGATAATCTTAAAATCCTTTAAGCTTCCTTTCAGCTTCCCTAGAATTCACAAATGAGGACCTAATTGGCTCTTGATCCTGAGTTGAGCATACTGCTGCATTACGTGATCCTCTCCAATTTCATTATCTTTTGCAAATAACCTAATGTAAAATCTCATTAGGGTTGCTCTTTCCAAGTAATTTAAAGACAAACATAATTCACATCCATGTATCCTAATCTTGTATTTGGTTTGGTATAAATTTTGGTCTTCTGTCTTGTAATACTTTGAGAAGATACGAAGGATTTTCTTGATTTCATTATTAATTCACGGAAGACTCCTGTCAACAAGTGTTACGGGATGAACAAAAAGGTGCTCATCATTATAGGTGAAATGAAGGTGTAGTGTGTGACCAGATGAGCCCGACTAGGATTCCCTTTGGGAATTCAAGTTTCTTAACATAAAAAGGGAAATTTTTTGAATTAAAGTAAATCATGAGATGATATATGACAAAATAATACTTAAAAACTCTCTCATTATAAAATATCATGAACTGATCATGGATTTTGTCAGCAATATAAGATGCAAAATTGTACTTGACAGCAGGAGGTTGTCCAGGGGTAAAAATGGATAACAATACTAGGGTTAATTGATCAACATAATCACTAGTATTGAAGCCCATTATGGAAGATATCATGTTTAAAATAAGTCTACCCTCATCAGTAAAGAAAGTATAACCATACGGGGGAGGGTTTTTAGGCTGATGCTCTGGTAACATGAAGGTTTGGCATAGGAGGTTTAACTCTTCATGGGATAACTTAGTAAATTTCTCAAGTAATTAAACCATGGATAGGGGAGTGAGAGCTTGACCAGGTTGGAATTGTAGCATTTCATTTATGGACTGAGCAGTTATTGGGAAAAGGACATTTTGACTTGGGGATAAAACTGCTCGTTGGTTGGGATCATAATTTGCGTATCAATAATGGATTAACTCAGGAAAAATATGGACTGAGGGGAGAAGGTACATAGGAAGATTTGATTCCCAAAGTCCAAAGATGTCAGAACCATTCAAATAATTGTCTCTGCAATGGAAAAATATTCGAAGAGGATTCTCACTGAGACGTAAGTCCTTAATTTGAAAATCCATATCGGCTAAAGGCAAATAATCCAAGTCCTTGTGAGGGGCATTGATGGGCACGACATTCAGAGCTACAGGAACTTCCATTTATAGTTCTTCTGGATTCATAAATTGAATTTATGGGTTTTTGTGGAAAAGGGGCACAATTACCAGTTTTGGGAATATAATTGTAGTTCTGGGAACGAAAAAGATGAAACTGAACTTCTTTTCAGACCTTAGTGCAGAATTAAAACTAAAACCAGGATTTTTTACAGAGTTTAGCGGGTAATTGGAATAAATACCTGTTTACATGAAATGAAATGTGTTTAAACAGGTGTTGGTTATGACAGAAGAACCTTGAAATACTTGGCTTGAATTCTCTTCAGCAAGGTAACGGTCAGCAAGCATTAACAGTTGGTTTTTGAATTTTGTTGCATGGAAGACTGGCTAGCGCACGAAACAATGAAAATGACGCAGATCGAATTTGTTTTATTTACAAAGTCAAAAGGGTGGCGGGTTTTTATTGATGATGTCAGCATGTATGATGGTTTCGTCATAGAGGGATAGGAGTGGATCTTTGTTTGGGCTGCTCACGTAGTGGAAATCCGTACCCGAAAAATATTAGGGTGAATTTGATAAGAAATTCACGTCACAACTCTCCCTCCATACGCCAACCCAACTTCGGACCTGAAAAATATCAGGGCGGAATTCATTTGGTTTTTGCATCACAAAATTGGCCGACGTCAGCAGGCTATTTTGGAACGCGAATTTGGTTTGAATTATGGTTTATCGCTGTTTGAAGTCCGGCGGGCTCGACTTAAGAACAATTTTGTTTGATCCCATATTATAAAATTTGTGTTGGTTTTCTTTGATAATACACATATTTATAATAAATCATGGGAATACCACACTAGTAAACATGTAGAAAAGTTATATAAATTATTGAGAACAATCATTTTTATGTAAAAATATCCAAATGTGCTTTTTGGAAATAAGAATTCGAGTATTTGGTTCATATTGTTTTAAAGGAAGGAGTGAATTTGGAGCCTCAAAAGATGCAAGCTATTAAAAAATGACCTATTCCTAAGAAAATCAAGGTTCTTAGAAGATTTTTTAGACTTACATGATATTATTGATCATTTGTTAAGAATTATGCATGCATTTCAAGTCCACTCACAATCTCTTGAAGAAAATATCATTTATATGGAATGATGAGGCTACTTTGGCATTCTCTCTTTTAATGGATGCCATGTCTTCTACACCAACATCGAAATTCATAGTAGAGTGTGAGGCACTAGGACAAGGAATTTACGTAACATTAACACAATAGGGGATATCATTGGCTTTTAAAAGCAAGGAATTCAAAGAAAATATTTGGTGAAATCTACGTATGAAAAATAAATGGAAGCAATATTACATGCAATAAAAAATGGGGATAGTATATCACTGGGAGGTACTTGAAAGTCAAGATATACCATGACAGCATAAAGTATTTTTTGAAGCTATGGATTTCATTAGAAGATTAACAAAAATGAGGAGAAAAAATGCAAAGTTTTAATTTTGAGATAATCTGCAAAAAGGGTAAGGAAAATTTAGTACATGATGCTCTTTCTAAAATAGAAGAGGCCTCAAATTTATATCCAATTACATTTTCTATTCCTAGGTGGCTAGAAGAAGCTTGCCATAATGGAAAAATGACAATAGTACTAAACAAAAAACTAAAATTTATAAAGGATGGGATGAACTCTATGGAGCATTGGGAGTGAAAGAGAGATATACTTTGGTGCAAATGTAGAATATTTTTATGCACGCAAGCATATTTGAATAAACAAATATTAAGGGAGTCCCATGTCTCTCTGATGGTAGGACGCAAGGTTCCTTAAAACTTCTCAAAGGATCAAAAAATTTATATTTGGAAGGAATGAAGAAAGATATTCAAAATTTTGTAAGAGAAGGTCAGGTTTGCATAATAAATAAAAGAGAGATAGTAAAATGTCTAGGGTTACTTCAACCATTCCACATACATAATCAAAGACTAGAAGATATATCAATAGACTTTATTACAGGGTTACTGAAATATAAAGGTAAGTATTACATTTTTGTGGTTATTTATATAGACAAATTTTGTAGATTTTTTTTGTAGAGCTCAAAGTACATAAACAACAAGCCAAGTGGCAGAAGTGTCCATGAAAGAAATTCATAGTCTTCATGGTTTTCCTAAGTAATAGTAACAAGAAACTTTTGGAAATAATTATTTAATATGAGTGGAGAAACACTAGCTGCCATGAGTTCTACATATCAAACACAATCAAATGGTCAAACAAAAATAGTTAACAAATGTTTTTAAGGTTATCTGCAATGTTACTCTTTAGAAAAGCAATCTTAATGGATGAAGTGGGTTCCTCATGGAAGAATGGTAATATGATGCTATCATACTACCTATCACACATCTACTAAAATAAGATGATGATGTAAGTTTGGAATTTAACATTTTTACATGTTAAAGACAAATAGTCAAAATCACTGACAACTTAGTATGCCATAATTAATAATCATTCCCTGTTCACTTTTTTTAATAGGTTTATGTCACACGATGATGATGGGGCATTAGGCACTAGCCAGAAATGTAGGAGGTTTTGTCCACATGTTGTGGCTAGGAGGGTTCGAAAACATTTGAGTTGTAACAGCTAGGTGTCAATACCTCAGCTGACTGTATTACTTAGACTAGTTAGAGTTGTAGGAGTTGAACAGTTTTAGTTAGTTGAATTATTATAATTAGACCTTTTGATTTCTAGAACGGTCCTCTCAGAGGAATCGAAGAGCCATATGTTATGTATATAAATTGTAATTCCTCGGATGAATAAAAGTAGAGAGGGAAGAGGAGAGTAGAGAGGGGATTTTTGCAATAAACCTCTGTGTGTGAACAATTGTTTCCAGTTAAATGATTTCCAAGCATATTTGCCATTGAATTATCTCGAACTGCTAATTGTGAAGAATTGTTTAACTGTGAGGCGATTGGGTACTGATAATTCCATTCTTTTGTCTTTGAATTCCCGTAAATTGTTGGATAACCTTGTGAATTCACCCCACCCGAAGGCGAGGTCTGTGTAGAGAACCGGGGTCATGAACACTGTTCAAATATAAAAATCCCGCTTAATAAAGAGACAAAATTGTTGTGCTTTCGGAACCTGACCCGAGGATTGGACATGGGTTAACAAACAAAAGGATAGCAGAACCAGACTTGCACTCGTGGTCAAGCCCTGTACCAAAACCACAAGCGGAATCACAAAAGCGGGTTGCCCATATCACACCACTTTTGCGGAGTAGGCGGTATTTCCTATTTGCGAGCGATTCCATAGGAATGCGACATGTGGCGAAATGACCCCCGGAAAACCACCGTTTAACCCGCGCCATCGCACGTTAAGACCCGACGTTGGAAGCCGAGCGAAATTGCCAAGAGTCATTGATTTGGAGAAGGGCCATCGGACGGTGGTCGTACGTTGAACTTGCCTGGAGGTTAACTAAGGTGTGCAGAGGATAGCCAGGTACGATACAAGTGTTTGATTGGTTATTGATATATATAGGTGGGGCTGGAGTATAATGAAATTTTTTAATTAAACGATTGGCAGATAATTAGCATAAGTTTGGAGCGTGATTTTTGTAAGGCTGGGTGGTGAAATATAGAGCCGAAAGTTCATTACAAGTTATTTATTTAAAAAGAAACGTGGAGTATAAATACAAAGTGTTGAAAGTTAAACATTGGTTATAAGAATTGGAGATAATATAAAGTCGGGAATATAAATTAAAGTCCAACCATTGTGGATAGTATTTATTTATCAAATTCTACGAATTTGATAAATAAACCCGAAGAAAGAAGAAGTCAATTAAGACTCAGGCTAGAGGAAAAGAACGGGGTAAACCAAGGGAAAATGTTGACAGAGTGATTGTAGACATGCTAACTCTCCTTAGGGGTCCAATTTCAGTTTTGTTGCGTCACACGATGATCTCTCTTCTCTGGCATTTACTTGTATCGAAGATCACTATTCTAGGAATAAGGAGTTATTTTCTCCAAAAATAACCCTAGCCAAACATTGACAATGCATCAAGGATATCTTTCTATGCTTCATAAGTACATATGTTCTACTTCTAAATCATGTCTTGGAAGTGGTTGTTTTGCTGGAAATTATTCACGAGTTGGTTTCATACCAAATTCTTTTTCTCATTTTCAGCATCCAATACATGAAAAAGATAATGGTTTAAAACAACATAAATATTTGAAATTTTGCAAGAATTGTCTGGCACACTTTGAATATGAATTTTGAAGTCAAGTGCATGATGCTATATAGGATAAAGTGTCATTTTGAATACCAAATGTTTCACAAGAAACTTCTCAACATGCTACCCTGCAGTAAGGATTAAATGACAATATTGCATCAACTATTTCCATAATAAAAGTGCACCTCGGCCATAATACTAAACAAATACAAATGTTGTAGATCTAACAAGACCACACAATCAAATGTATTCCACAAGGCCAATACTGTATGAAAAATGAAAAGGAGTTTGCAACCAAAAATACCTTAGGCAACTAATTCAATTAGATACACCAAACCATCAGCAAAAAGGAAAACCAGCCTACTTGGCCCCAATATTTTCAACTAGGTCCTCTAATTCAACCAATAAAAAGGCCAAAACCATAGCATTGAGATACATTTCATTACACTGTCAATAAAAATAAAATTTGACTCATCCATAACCCTTTCCTTTTATTGTTGTGAAAAGCTTTATGCATTACTCTAATGTGGCTAGTCCATAGGCCAAGTAGACCACTGGGTAACAAATATGTTTCCTTTCACCTTTGAGTTTTCAAATTATGCCTACCAAATCCAAGACATTTAAGAGGGGGAACTAATACAACGTTAAAAAGAAAACCAGAGCACACATCTACAAATTACCTCCTTAGCTACTGTCACACCATCATTAACTATTTCGGAGAACCATGCTTGCTCTCCAAGACAACATTTTTCCCTTCGCCCCAAGGGTGACTCCAACAAGATCAACAAGTTTGTTCACACCGCCTGCAAGACAAATTGACAATGCTTTCAGTAAGTGTGCAATTGAATGCCAGACCATATGCCAAAACAACCCTCCATAAAAAATTAAAATAACACATTAAAATCGAATATAAGTGGACAAGGAAAGATCCACCGCAGTGAAGTTTCACGTGCAGGTGACCTTCCTTTAAACATAATTTTTTCTCTGACCTGCAATTTTTTGTCACTAAGCCATCCTTGTTGAAGTAAAACTCCTTTTCCATAGCTCTTGTATTAACTACCTTCTCTCTGTCGCGTAATCTCAGAGTCCCTCTTCTGCTTGAGCGATTAAAGGAAATGGGTGAAAAAACTGAAAGAGAAGACAATTGTCTGCCATAATTATCAAACATTGCACCCAACTTCTTCGCCTTTCCATTGTTACCCAATGAGGTAGATGTGGCAATTGTTGTCATACTGCCCAAAGTAGAGGCCATCTTCTCTTATGCTAAATATAGAATTACAAGATCTTCATATTAGTATGAACCTTAAAAAACATGACTCCCATTGCTAAGAACCACTTTTAAGTTGTAACAGGCAAACTAAACAACTATCGCAACTTTTGGCAACTTTTGGAGCATTAAGAGAGAAACAACCAAAGAGAAATACAACCAAAATCCTCATTTTAATGAGACCAGACTATATATTTGCATTAATATAATAGAAAGAAATCATGACTATATTAAGGCTAGCACAAAAAAATCTTTAACCAGTGTCTCTCACGGCCTTCAGGTTGCCATGCTAGAGGTTGCATATTTTTAATTTAAATTCTTGACCTCTCGTGCCCATCTATGAATGCATCCAATGGGATATCTACATCAAATTCTCCTTTATATCCCCAAAAACAAATTCCCTACTACAAGAGCACCAATATTGATGGATCACCCCACACCATCCCACCCACTAGAAACGGTGAAAAAGGAAACCCGAGAAAACTTCTGAAATATCTCAAGATGACTATATGGGTGGTTCTTATGAATCAACCAACCATTGAGAACATGCTCATCAATCCAAACCATGAGTATTATGTGACAATATTCAAGCAGGCACTGAATCGGATTTCTGAAGCTATGTTAGAGAAACCCTAAACTCTCATTGAAAATAGGTGAAATGTGGCACCACTCAGAGATTGACATGTGCCAATTGGTACAAGTGGTATACAATTGGCATGCTCAAACAACGAGGTGATGCAGGAATGACATGAGGGAGAAAATATCAGAAAAGCCCCAAATCTGGAGAACTAATGCTCATCACCAACCTGAGATTGACAACTTTACACGATGTAACCTATGAAATCGTAAATGGAGAAATCATAGTAACAATAAAGTAACCTATGTAACAATAAATTCGGATTCATCACGGGAGTGGTAATGGGATAAATCATAGTGAACAACAGGAAACATGCAGATTTTCTTACAATCAAATAGATGAAAAAACACATACAAAAAACCTAGATAATAATCATGAACAAGCTTAATATTGAATTATGAACTGTAAAGGAACTTACAAAATGTGACATTACAAACCTGGTCAAGCGCACAAGCAAAAATATCCTGGACATGACCCTGGTTGACAAGTTGTATTGCTCAAGATGCAAGAGGATTTGTACCTGCACTACCACGTCAATCAAAATCCATCATTATCTATACAATAAATACAAGTAATTGATGTAATATTTTTTACTCTAAGATGCATTATTATGATAATGTTAGAACATATGTTGAAAATGTCAAAACATACCTGAATAATCTCATCTTCGTTTCAAGAACAATTTATTGGAGTCGCATGAGCTTGGAACAAGCCTCCCACGATCTGAAAGAGTAGCAACTAAGTCAACAGTGACTTTTTTGTTGCTACGCTGGATCGAGGGAGGTTTGCTCCAAGATTAAATTGCTCCAATAAATTATTCTCTACTAAACAGGGCCAACCACGTGAAGGTGGAAGCTCTTATGGCCCCTCCCCCTGCCCCCCTCACATCACTCTCAATTCCCCAATACCCAATATATATTTCATTTTTTACTTTCATGAGCATAAAAAAATAAATTCAATAACTAATAAAAAACAATTCAACAAAAAGTACGCAAGGAAACATTGAAATTAATGCTTGACATAAAAATAGTATGATAAATGAGTTTTTTATATAACGCAAAAAACGTTCCAAGTATGGTAACGTTTGTCTTATAATAATACAATATTTTAAATTATCAAATTTTCTTTTTCTTTTTCTTCTTCCTATTTCTAAAGCTCCTAATTACATCATCAATATCATCGTCCTCTGCTCCTGTTTCGTGCTTTTTGACCCGCACTGCTGACCTAGTTGCGTAGTCACGATGTCTAGTCTCATCCAGTGACGGGGCATCGCCTACAAAAACAGATAATATTAAATTTGAATTGTCAGTTTTTAAATATCATTGAACTAGTTCGGTAATATTAATAAAAAAATTTGCAATGAGATTATTTACCTGGTGCACCAGTTGTCGCCGCTGACCTAGTTGCGTAGTCACAATGTCTGGTCTCATCCAGTGATGGGGCATCGCCTACAAAAACAGATAATATTAAATTTTAATTGTCAGTTTTTAAATATCATTGAACTAGTTCGGTAATATTAATAAAAAAAATTGCAATGATATTATTTACCTGGTGCACCAGTTGTCGCCACTGACCTAGTTGCGTAGTCACGATGTCTGGTCTCATCCAGTGACGGGGCATCGCCTACAAAAATAGATAATATTAAATTTTAATTGTCAGTTTTTAAATATCATTGAACTAGTTCGGTAATATTAATAAAAAAAATTGCAATGAGATTATTTACCTGGTGCACCAGTTATCGCCGTTGGGACTGTTGCCCTGTCTTCCTCTCTGGTGGTAAGATCCTCAAGGGAAACATTCTCTGTCATTTAAACAAAAAACGTTATAAGGACAACCATCAAGGTATAATTAGAAAAAATTATAAGTGGAAATTAATTACAGTCACGGCCCTCACTGATAGTAGCATTGTCGTCCTGGTCCCTACTACAATGATCGGGTTGCACGTGAGGATCATCTACATCTGGCTCTAAAACTGGGTTATTTGCCTCGTCGGTAGTGCTGCACCCCTGATTTAAACAAAGTTGTTAGACATTAAATTTATGGACGAAAACAAACATATTGAAAGGTTAATGTTTTACCTTATCAGGCATTCTGGATCTTGGGACCTGCCCCAAGCTTCTGCGACATTCAACTACGGCTTGATAGCCGAAATGGAAAGCGATATTTTTATCTTCCTCTGTAGTTTCTGTTCCGAAGTCATCACCCTACATTACATATGATTGTGTATTTTAATCATATTTGATAGGATTACAAAAACGTTGGAAGGTGATACAATTAATTATAAGATGTTTAGCTACTTAATTACAATTCTTGCAGCTAATTTCAAGTAGCCGCCCTGGCCTAGCTTGTGATGGCCCTTTTTTTCAATCCTAGCTTTGGTTACCTTTGAGGTGTCAGGCAACCTAGCATCAAAATATTGAAGTCAGATATGACGTAGCACACTTTTAGTTTAGACATAGAGAAAATTAAAGCTATTGAATTAAAGTTGTAATTTACCTTGCAGGTCCAGTTGGCATTTTTCCTTCTTTCCTTGCCCTTTTCTCTTTTCCGTCATGGATGAGTGCTCTCCACTCACTCTCTGGAACTATGAGAGGATGCTCATATCTAGGGTTAAATTGCAATTGTGTCCTATAGGTGTCCCTGATAAGTTTCAAATATTTGCCGGCTACCCGAGCCACCGCTGTTCTGTCAAATGTGCCGACCCCAAAAAGGGCTTCTAGATAATCTAGAAGTTCTTTTTTCAGGTTGGAATTCTGGGAATTCCACCCTGTGCGTATGGTTGGGCCAAAAATTACCAACGCATGGCTCTCCAGAAACTTGTAGAACTCATTGTTTCCTACACAGAAAAAAAAAGATATTATCATTAATTTAAAAATAAAAATCATGATAAATATGTCTTAGATAAAGAACATGAAATAGTTAAAATATTAAAATTTAACTGGGAGTTGTACATGCTTTACAGGGAAACCTTCATCGTTCACCAACAACGTGCCATTAATGGTCCCTGTGGAGCTGACACGTGTAGCTCCAGGAAACGCAATAATGTAGTTGGCCATATCAGCCTCATCATTGCCAACACGTTCAGCGGTTGGCTGGGTATCTGCTTGGGCAGGGTGTGTTTCTTGGCTGGCACCTAAAGGAGTAGAAGGTGTACGAGAGGGTTTTTGGGCAATAAATTGCCCTTGTGTCCTTCTACCACCAACACCGAGTTCAACAAGTGCTAGAAAACGCTACATACAAAAGGACTTTTTGTTAGTTTAGTCAATGTAAAAATTAAAAATCGAACTATCACAATTCATCTCATGCAGAACAAAAAAAAATATCCTTTTGACTTTTTATTATTACCTGATATCTATCTAGCTGGCTCATAAGTTGTTTTATCCTCTCTTCTATTTCAGGTGTTTGAGGCGCGTCTATCAAAGTATTAAATTCCGACCTTACATCGCGTGCCTTTTTTCGCAACAAGAACACTGGAGATAGGGATGAAGAAAGCTCTTCCTCAAAGAGGGAATCATCAGGCGTACCATGGCTAGGTGTCTGCATATTTGAACAAAATTAATATTATTTCAATTATGAAAATAACTAAAATACTTGAAGATAGAGAAATGCTGGCACATTACATGTTCTTTCGCTTGCCTCTTTCCGCGATCATCCCGTCTCGGGGTTGTTCCTGCACTGCTCTGATCAGTCTGCCACATTGCAATAAAATTATAAATGTAAAAACTTGAAAACAATATCTAACTTGAAAACACAAAATGAAAACTGAAATAATTTCTAATAAGACACTGGAAGACAGAGTTAGAGTTTCAAATATGCCTTGCATTGAATTCAGTCCTAGAAACATGTCATTGCACATTAAGGCACCCAAATAAGAGACAAGTTGACAATGAAGACCTTATTGAATATATTGTTGGAGCAACTTCTAGTAAAATTGTTGTGAAGACCTTGAGGACATTTTTGGAGCAACATTGTTGAAGCTGATGGTATAGCATTGTTGGAGACGATCTTGAAGGGCCTTGAAGTGAATCGTTTGGAGCAACTATTGAAAAATCCTTAGAGCATTTAATTAAGGCACTTTCTATCTTCCATCACCTTTTTCCTTTCAATATCCTTTAAACGATTTTGTTGATATTTAATGTTTGAAATCACGTTATAATTCCTTGATTATATGTGTTTGGGGACTTTTCCTTTGAAATTACCCAAAAATACCCTGGCAATTTTATCTTCAGGATGCATGTCTGACCCTATTTAGGGGGCTCTTGACTTGGTTTGGTTGGGCCATTAGATCCCTAACATCTACTAGGGAGAACCCCCCTTGAGTTGGAGGAGAGCTAGCCCAAAGTGAAAAGAGGTTGGTAAGGTGACAATGGGGTTATTGAATTACACATGGTATCACACTTTAGCTTTAGGACTTTATCTTGAGAAGTGCGAGATTTTGCTATATCAATTCTCAAATTGTTTACAACACTATTGTTAAGAACTAATAAGAAGTGATGTTGAGGGGTTTTTAGGTATAAGAAACAATACCATTTAAAAACTAGGGTTCTCAGTCCTTGGCATTCCTTCACTTGGGCCTAGGGGCACACTAGAATAATTTCACACTAAACCATGCAAACTTAAAAGTAACTTAACAGATCCATAAAGTAATAATAATCATAATTCCTAATTTCCTATTGTACGATATGATGAAAATTATTCAAACATGAAGCAATGAGGACATGCAATGTCTAAATTTCAAGATTGATGAACCAATACAAGAAGTTAGAAACTACAGCTTTGATTCAATACTCTGTGTCCTAACTCCAGGAAGGAATCTAGTTTGCAGTACAGAACATGCATCATGTATTATCAATTCTTAATTGACAACAACTAAAGGTCATCTACCTCATCAATTCCTTCCCATTTTGTGTTTTTATGTTATATTCCTTATAAAAGTGTCAAATTTCTCTGAAAGTAAGCAACGACTGAATAAAATAAAAAATAGTTGAGATATGATTGAGAAATGGTCATTTATTTCTTGAAAGGATCTTCACAATTTCTTTGGTTGTTTTCATCTCAAGAAACAAGAAATGACCTAAGAAACTATCGTGATGTAATATAAGAAAAAACATGGTGCAATGGCCATTTTCAAAGCCAAATGATGTCCATTGAGGACATGGCCTTTATTTGGTTCTTGTTTCATAGGAGTTTTGGGTAGAAATGGAACTTTTTTGTACCATTTCCAGTAGTAAAAAGGGAAAACCTTCTTTTTCCATGGGAAATAATTTACCTTTCCTTTTTTAAGATAATCTAAATCACAAAAAATATGAACTATACTGCACACATTCTTGGATAATGTGAAAATGGAAAAGGAATACCCTACACAAGTGATGCACACATGTACATTTGAACACTAATAGATTTTTGTAGTTGAAATGCAATGCTTGTTTTCATTTAAATGTAGGGTTTTTAAAGCAGGGAGAAATAATGGATGCCAAATTAATAAGCGTTTCTTTGGGAAAAAATTAAATCTTTTATTGGGTGATGAAGATAATAGAGGGTATTGAATCTTGATTCTTGACATCTAGAGAGAACCCTACAGCCTAACACAATCCAATGGAATTGACCAAAAAAACCCAAATAGAGTCAACCCTACTATAGGAGGAAGGGCCTGCAGTAAGAACTTAACATTTTGCAAGAGCTGAGGGCGAATGCTATTCTACAAGAGCTGAGGGCAAATGCTGTTCTGCAAGCGCTGAGGGTGAATGCAGGGCGAATGCTGTTCTGCAAGAGCTCAGGGCGATGCTGAGGGCGAATTCTATTCTGCAAGAGCTGAGGGCGAATGCTGAGGGCGAATGCTGTTCTGCAAGAGCGGAGGGCGAATGCTGAGGGCGAATGCTGTTCTGCAAGAGCGGAGGGCGAATGCACGTGTGATATCAGATGTTAATGTAGCACACATGTAAATTTGAACACTAATAGATTTTTGTAGCTGAAATGCAATGCTTGTTTTCATTTAAATGTAGGGTTTTTAACGCAGGGAGAAATAATGGCTGCCAAATTAATAAGCATTTCTTTGCAGAAAATTTAAATCTTGTATTGGGTGATGAAGATAATAGAGGGTATTGAATCTTGATTCTTGACATCTAGAGAGAACCCTACAGCCTAACACAATCCAATGGAATTGACCAAAAAAACCCAAATAGAGTCAACCCTACTATAGGAGGAAGGGCCTGCAGTAAGAACTTACCATTTTGCAAGAGCTGAGGGCGAATGTTGTTCTGCAAGAGCGGAGGGCGAATGCGCGCATGATATCAGACGTTAATGCAGCTATTGCGATGGATACGAAACAATAAAATAATTTTTATGTAGCGTGCATATAAGTGTCATTATACCGACGGTGGACAAAGCGTCGCTATTGCAACAGATGCCTCCAAACGTCGCAATTGTGACACTTAGAAATTGTGTCGCACTTGCGACGTTTGGAGGTAGCCATTGCAAGAGCGACGCTTTGGGCCATAGTGTCACAATTGCGACACTTTTCTATAAACGTCGGTATAGTGACGGTTTCGGGCGGGATGGAAAAAATTTGGGGAAATTTCCGACATTTGGTCAAAAGCGTCGGAACCAAGTGTCGGAATTTCCGCCAAATGTAGTAGTGGACGTGGAAATGATGTGGCAAGGTGACATGGAAATGACGTGGCAAGGTGACGTGGTGATGATGTGGCAAGAGTAAAGTTGTGATGCGATGGATAGAAGCGATGCGATGTGCCGATGCGAAGGGACATGTGGTGGCACAGTGCTATATCGCACATCGGCGATGCAAAGTTCATCTCATACCTCAAAGTGGCGAGGCGATGCGAGAGATGGATGCGATGCGATGTGGCAAGGCGATGCTATTGCATATCGTAATCGGCGCTGCCCATGTGATAAGTATTCGTAAGCTATAGAACTTGCGATGCGATCGATGAATGTGATGCAAAGTTCATCACATATCGCTCATCGCAAGCTCAGGACAAAGCGCGATAAAGGAGCCAGATGCGATGCAGCTCAGAACCATTATTTAAAGAGATTTCAAGTCCGGATGTAAGTGATTTTCCTTTGTAAATCACATCAGAAAGAAAAGGAACCATATAACAAAGAATGTTTGAAACACCGAAGTGCAATAAAGCGATAATACAGCCTAGTGGGACCCATCGCACATCGCATATCAAGAGATCAGTTGGACGAAGGCACATGGGATAACTGAATTGCCAAAGTGTGATAAAGAAAGCAAACGCGATACAGATCAAAGCTAAAACCTAAAGCATTTCAAGTCTGAAAGTATGTGGATTTCCTTTGTTAAATCGCTTCGGAGAGAAAAGGAGGATTATAATGTAAAACAAAAGGAAAAGTTTGAACACAACAAGGAAAGGCTCACACAGTTGAAAGGACCTGTTCCCGTACAGAACAATTAGAAATTTGATAGCATGAAGAGAAGACAAAATAATTAGAAAACCAAGAGCTGAAATGGCTGAATTGAAATATATGTGTTGTAACTGTAAATGTAAATGAATTAATTATTTTTGTTGTATGTGATGCAAAGGCAAGTCTCCGTAGGCAAAGCAAAACTCCACTGTAATACATTCTGTTTTATTATTCTGAATGTGTTGGACAGGAAAATGAGAAGGGGGAAGACAAAGAGTCATACCTATTCATTTCGAATTCCCTATGGAATGCAAAAAATTATGAGGTGATCTCTATAAATAATGTTACCAGCATATTCATAAAGGGCTAGAGAGTGTGAGGAGTATATGGGAGAGAGTGTATGAAGAAGGAGCAGACAAAGAAGCTGTGAAGATCCAGAGATAATATAAGGTAGATATGAAGGCTGGAGGGACAACAGTGACGAAAGAAAAATAGAGTTGATATCCAGGTAAATCAGCATATGATTTTATGGTACGGTGAGGAAGTTGGTGCTTCCATATCAAGTTGTAGCTTGATAAATGTCCAGTTGTAGCTGGTTGAGGTAGGAGCCTCCTGTAGGTTGTAGCCTACAGAAAATAGATGGGATTTGGAGCTTCCTTGCAAGTTGTAGCTTGCAGAATTGAGGTAGTAGCCTCCTGTAGGTTGGAGCCTACAGAAAATCAGTGGTGAGAGGGAGTTGGAGCTTGCCTTTGCATCACAACAATAATAAGATGTGGTTTTCTCCCTTATGGGTTTCCACTTATATCTGTTGTCTATGTGCATGATGGTTATGTGTTGATACTTTGTATTTAATCTACTTAATACCTGCTGCTCACTTGTTAAGATTGTTGTTCCATTGTATGTCAAGTTGATCACAAAATGAAGATGTAAATAAGTGTTTAAGAAATTTTTATAAGACCTTGACTACATTAAATTGATTCACCCCCCCCCCCCCTTAGTTTAACCAAGGGTTCAACAATTGGTATTAGAGCCGGTTCCTTCTGTATCAGTTTAACAACTGGAAGGAGATCCTTGGTCCCCAAGATGACTAGTCTAGAAATATGCTCAACAAATAAAGCCCCTCTATTTACTGGCACAAACTGTGCCTTCTAGAAAATAAGAATGAGGATGTACATAATGTCTCTAGGAATATAAGTTTAGGGTGTTGTGGAATTAGGATATGCCCTAAAGGGTACTGACACAGAGAAAGAAGCCAAACAAGATTTTATAGCTAATGCAAAGGCCATGAATGCTCTCTTAAGTGGTTTGTGTGAGGCAGAATTTATCAAAGTGATGCACAACAAGAATGCAAAATAAATATGGGATACATTAGAAAGTATCCATGAGGGAGATAAAAAGGTGAAGGCTGCCAAGCTGCAAGTCTATAGAGCCCAGTTTGAAAATTTATAAATGAATGAAGAAGAAGATGTTGCTAGATTCTTCTTAAAGGTTGCAGAAATTGTGAATAACATGAAAGCTCTAGGAGAAACCATTAGGTAATGGGTAATTGTTCAAAATATATTGAGATCTTTACCATCCAGTTTTAACCCCAAGGCTTCTACCATAGAAGAAAAAACTGACTGGGAAACAATGACCATGAACCAATTACTTGGAAACTTAACAGCCTATGTGATGAGACTTCCACAGAGGAAGTCAAATGTGAGGGAGGCAGCCTTTAAGACAGAGAAAATCAAAGAAGAAAAAGAAGATACATGCTCCTGCTCTGATGAAGAAGAGGCCAAATTTGTCAGAAGATTGGATAGAGGCTCAGGCAAGTATAAAGGTAAACTTCCATTTAAATGCTTTAACTGTGGAAGAGTTGGGCACTATGCTTCTAAGTGTCCTCTTAAGAAAACAAAGAATCAAACTCAAGAGACAGAGAAAACCAAAACAAATAACTGGTAGAAAGGGAAGAGATTCAATAGAAGATCATTTTATGCTCAGCAAGATAACAGTGCATCTAAAAACTCAAATGAATCCTCAAATGAAGAAGGAACCTCTGAATTTGTGTTGATGGCCAAGGAAGAGTCTGAAGGATTCCTTCTAGAAGATGAGGAAGAAGGTGAGGTAGTTATTGAGGGGGAGCTAAGAAGTGAAATGGAGGAAATAGACAGACTTAAACTCAAGTGCAGAAAACATAAAGACATTCTCCTCAAATGTGTAAAAGAGGTACCAAATTCAGAAGACCTCATTCAATTGAAAGTATAACTTGAAGAAGCTAAGAAGGTGGAAGACATTCTACTAAAGAAAATTAAAGATAAACATCAAGAGCAAGAGAAATTGGAAGAAGAAGTGGCATGCTTGAGAAAGAAACTAGTAAACACCCAAAGGGAATTATCAATGAACACTCCTCGAATGACAAGCACTGAACAGTTGGACCAGATTCTAAATGCTCAAAGGTCTCCTCTCATAAAGGCTAGGATAGGTTATGAAGAAGAAACCAGTAAGTCCAAGGTAGAAGATAACAAGAATATCATTTTTGTAAAAGCTGTAAAGGATAATGAAGTAGCTCAAAAAGGATCTACAGAAGCAGAAGCTAGTAAGAACTTGATGTGTGATGAAACAAACAGAAACAAGAAACAACATCAAGAGACAAAGAACGAAATGAAGAAACAGTCAGCTAAAAAAAGCTCTTACAATCCTGAATATGAATTGAATAAATTTGGAAGCTGTCAAAAGAGATTCTTTCCTCTTATGAGAAATATCACTTGTTTTTTCTGCCACAAACTGGGACATACTGCTGCATACTGTCAGACAAAGATAATCAATTTCAACCAGCAAAAGATGCAAAAAATGAAAAGACTACCTCAAGCAAACAATTGGAGAGGACAACCCTTCACCAGGTACACTAATCGTTTCCATGGGTATTGTTTTTGTTGTAAGGGGTTCAGCCATAAAGCCATGGAGTGTAGAACATATGGACAAAGACTAATGTTCAAAACCCCAAGGATATTTATGAACAATGGAGAGTTCACTCGTACACATAATCCATTTAAAAATATAATCAAATGCTTTGTATGCCATAAAATCAGACATATGTCTTCCAAATGTCCTCTCAAAGAATGTGGTCCATCTTCTTAGAAAAGGTGCCAAAAAAATAGCTGCCTGCAGTGGAAAAAGAAGTTGAATAAGTGTGACCTAGCTCTAATATCTCAAGATCAGAAAAGCCAATGGTATATGGACAGTGGATGCTCAAAGCATATGACTGGAGATCGAAGCAAGTTTGTAACCTTTGATGAAAAGAAATCTAGAAATGTAACATTCGGCAATGATAAAGCAGGGAAAATCAAAGGAAAAGGCTTAGTCAGTCTGAATAATGGAAGTGGAAAGGCTCAAGATGTACTATTTATGGATGGGCTGAAAGCCAATATGCTAAGTGTCAGTCAAATGTGTGATAAAGGCTGTGAGGTCCTTTTCAGAGCCCAAGATTGTGAGGTAAGATCAAGCACCACAGGAAAGACCTAGATCAAAGGTGTTAGAACAGAAAGTAATGTCTATATAGTGGAAGAAGATAATGAAGCATGCCTCATAAGCAAACTTGATGAATCATGGTTATGGCATAGAAGACTGGGACACCTAAACTTTGACCCCATCATCAGTCTGAGCAAGAAGAATGCAGTCAGAGATATGCCAGCAATAAAGAAGCCTTCAAATACCATATGTAAATCTTGCCAATTGGGAAAACATGCCCGCACATCTTTTAATACCAAAGAAGAACTATCTACAAGTAGGCCACTTCAGCTTGTACACATGGACCTGTGTGGACCTTCAAGAACTAAGGCACCAAGTGGAGAATCTTATTTCATGCTGATAATAGATGATTATTCTAGAACGATGTGGGTAGCATTTCTCAAATATAAATCTGAAGCACTTGAGAAATTCAAGATATTCAAGGCTTTAGCAGAAAATCAAACAGGATGCAAGCTAAAGTGCATCAGATCAGACAAGGGAGGTGAATTCACAGACTATGATTTTGCAGACTTGTGCAATGAGCATGGGATAAAACAAAAGTTTACAATTGCAAGTACGCCTCAATAGAATGGAGTGGCAGAGAGGAAAAATAGGTCAGTACAACAGATTGCCAGAGCTATGATGCAAGAAAGTAACATTCCCCAAACCTATTGGGCAGAAGAAGTACACACAACTGTTCATATTCTCAACAAAGCTCATCTAAGACCAAATTGTGATAAGACTCCTTACGAATTATGGCATGGTAAACCAGCATTAGTCAAGCACTTTAGAGTATTTGGAAGCAAGTGTTTCATAAAAAATAATGATGAAAAACTGGGGAAGTTTGATGCTAGAGCTGATGAAGGAATATTTTTAGGGTATGCTCCAAGAGTAAGGGTTACAGGTGCTACAACAAAACACTGCACAAAATTGTGGAAAGCATTGATGTAAGATTTGATGAAGATCTACCAAACAGAACAAGAAGCACTAGATGCAGCAATCCTCCAAATGAACATGAAGATGAGAACCAATATAATGATGAACCGAGCAAAAAAACATAAGATACTGAATTAAACTCAAAAGGTCCGTCAAGACACACTCAAAACAACCATCCACAAGATCAAATCATCAGGGACAAGAGTGTGGGAGTCTAGACAAGAATACAACTTGCTGAACAGACAGAAGAAGTATACCTAGCCATGTTATCTCAAATAGAGCCAAAGAAGTTCGAAGAAGCCAAAAAAGACAAAAACTGGGTAAATGTTATGAATGAAGAACTGGACCAAATTGAGAATAACAATACCTAGGAATTAATTCCAAGACCTATTGGGAAAAATGTCATTGGCACAAAATGGATTTTCAAGAATAAGATGGATGAACAAGGGCAGGTAATCAGAAATAACGCCATACTTGTATGCAAAGGATATTCACAAATTGAAGGTCTTGATTATGATGAAACCTTTGCCCCTGTAGCCAGAATGGAAGCAATCAGAATGTTTTTGGCCTTTGCATGCTATCATGATTTCAAGGTATATCAAATGGATGTGAAATCTGCCTTCCTGAATGGAGATCTAGAGGAAGAAGTCTACATGGAACAACCTGAATAATTCTCATTAACAGATAAACATGACTATGTGTGAAGATTAAAGAAAGCCTTATATGGTCTGAAACAAGCTCCTCGTGCATGGTATTCAAGGCTGGACAAATACTTGCAAAAACAAGGGTTCAAGAAAGGAGGAGTAGACAACAATTTGTACATAAAGGCTAATGATAATGAACTCTTGATTTTAGTAGTGTATGTAGATGAAATCATGTTTGGTAGCAACAAAGATGAGTTAGAAAAAGGATTTGCTGAAGAAATGAAATTAGAATTTGAGATGTCTATGATTGGAGAGCTCACCTTCTATTTAGGACTTCAAATTCAACAAAAGAACACAGGAATATTCATTTCGCAAGAAAAATACTTAAGAGAAATGTTGAAAAGGTTTCAAATGGAAGACTGCAAACCTGTGTCAACTCCCATGATCACTAGATACAAACTATGTGCTAATGATGGATTTGGAGATGTAGATCAAAAACTTTACAGATCCATGATAGGAAGTCTGCTATACTTAACTGCTTCTAGACCAGACATTATGTTGGCAGTAGGACTTGTGGCAAGATATCAAGCAACACCAAAACAAAATCATTTACTTGCAATCAAGAGAATATTTAGATATCTTCAAGGAACTTCACATTATGGCCTATGGTATCCAAAAGGAAAAAGCTTCACATTGACAACATACACAGATGCAGATTGGGCCAGCTATGTGGATGACAGGAAAAGCACAAGTGGAGGTGCATTTTATTTGGGAAAATTTTTGGTGGCATGGCTAAGCAAGAAGCAAACTTCTATCTCTCTATCTAAAGCAGAAGCAGAATACATAGTAGTAGTAGCATGTTGCACACAAGTAATGTGGATGAAACAAACTCTCCAAGACAAGAAGGTAAGCATTGATGAACCTATTTCTATCAAATGTGACAATACAAGTGCAATAAGTATATCAAAAAATCCTATACTTCATTAAAAAACAAAGCACATCCCAATAAAGTACCACTTCCTCAAAGAACAAGCAGCACATAAATTAGTAAAGTTGGAATATGTACCAACCAAGGAACAAACATCAGACATATTCACAAAACCTCTTGCTAGAGAACCATTTGAATATCTAAGAGACAAACTAGGGGTAGTGTCTGCAGATGTTACTCTCTGATTTGATTGGAAAAAAAACAAACAAAATAATAATAATAAGGGCTTCATACAAGAAACAAGATCAGTACAGAAGACAAGTTATAGTCAATATTAGACAAGAAAACATCACTCCAGGGGGAGAGCAGTCAATAAATTGTAATAAAAGAGCTAGAACAATGGAGCAGTGCATGAAACAGGTCCTCAAGATCAAAGTATTATGAAAAGATAGAAACCACACTAGGAAAAGAGCAACCCTTTTCCATTGATGTCAAAGGGGGAGGAAAAGCAAGAAAAAGAAGAAAGGGTCTTCTAAAAGGAAAGCGGAGGAAGTCTTGGAGGAAGCATTGGAGTATTTCCATCAATGCCAAAGGGGGAGACTGTTGGAAAGATTTTCATTGATGGCAAAGGAGCACAAAGGAGCAGCACCAAGACAAGGGAGAAGATCAGAATAAGATGAAATTGTTGCAGAGAAATAAAGTAAAGTGGTAGAGGCTATAAGAGGAGGGTTTAGACAGGAAGAATTTTTTTGAACAATCGGGTTTTATCTTGAGATCGGGCAGTGTTAATTTATTTATGGATATTGATTTACGCAACAGAAAGGAGGGTTTTATCCAGGTTCGGAAGAAAATTATAACTCTGGTTCTTTGGTTGAGAGCGCAGTGATAATCAGTCTCTACTTATTGAGTTATGCAATGAAAAGGAGGTTTTCATGAGAAATTGAAGTTAAACGAAGAAATGGTGAAAATCTGCATTTGAACGCATTTTAAAACAAAGTTTGAAGGACAAGCGGTTTTAGAGAAACCATACACTGTTGTGGCGCCGCTTTTGGCATATGAGCAGTTTTATTCATTTCGAACGTGATCAAGTCATATTTTGACGCGTCACGGTGCAATACCACCCATTTCGTGTTGATTTTGGGTGATAAAGTTATGGGGTTGATTGAACGTGATTGTCATCTGATTAGATATGTGGATGATCTGACGGAGTTCGCGTTAAAAGCTGCATGGGAGTTAAAACAAGGTATGGACTCGACGTTGTATACAATGAAGTTTTTTAAGGGTTTGAAGTTCGGAATTATTTCCGAAGGTCTAAAGATTCCGAAGGTTTTTTAATATTTCCGAAGGTTTAATGATATTTCAATGGAGTTTTATTAAAGTGGTTGAAGTTTGGAAATACACTGTCGAGGGGATTTTTAACCTTTGTTTAAAAGTAAATTAAACATTTTCGAAGGTTTTGATATTCTTTCTGAAAGAGCTTAAAACATTGGGTTAAAGTGAGTTATATTGTTCCAAAGGTTAAAATGGGGGTGCCTCCACAGTTGACCCGCCCATCGGGCGTTGACCACAGATCGACGGTTGCCATTCACTGCGGTAGCACAAGCCAGATGATGATTCCATACCAAGGAGTGCCTTCGCAGTACCGTGGACCAGGACCCGCTTCCCTAAAGCCTATAAAAGTGCCAATAGCAAAGAGGACTGTAGATCTGGACAGATCAACGGTGATGATCGCATCAGCAGAAATCAGATCATAAATCGGAAGCAAGATCAAGGTGATGGAATGGATGTGATGCGATGCGATCACATATCGCAATCGGGGCAAAAGAAAAATCGCACAAACACAGTGATCGCAGAAAATGTGAAGTGCGATGTGATGATGTGGCATTGACATGGTGATGACATGGCGGTGACGTGGTGATGACGTGGCACGATGACATGGAAATGACGTGGACCTGGCCCGCATATCGCAAATCGCAAGATCAGAGGGGTGAAGATCGTAAGATTAAAGTTGGGATGCGATGGATAGAAGCAATGCGATGTCCTAATGTGAAGGGACACGTGGCGGCATAGTGCTATATCGCACATCGGCGATGAAAATTCCATCGCATACCACGAAGTGGCGAGGAGATGCGATGCGATGTGGTGAGGAGATGTGATGCGATGCTATGCATATCGCAATCGGTGATGTCCATGTGATAAGAATTCGTAAGATATAGAACTTGCGATGCGATCGATGAATGCGATGCGATGGAGGTGATGTGAAGTTCATCGCATATCGCTCATCACAAGCTTAGGACAAAGCGCGATAAAGGAGCCGGATGCAATGTAGCTAAAAACCATTATTTAAAGAGATTTCAAGTTCGGGTGTAAGTGATTTTCCTTTATAAATCAAATCGGAAAGAAAAGGAGCCATATAACAAAGAGCGTTTGAAACGCCAAAGTGCGATAAAGTGATAATACAACCTAGTGGGACCCATCGCACATCACATATCGGGAGATCAGTTGGACGAAGGCACATGGGATAACTGAATCACCGAAGTGCGATAAAGAAAGCAGACGCGATACAGATCGAAGCTGAAACCTAAAGCATTTCAAGTCTGAAATTATGTGGATTTCCTTTGTTAAATCGCTTCGGAGAGCAAAGGAGGATTATAACATAAAACAAAAGGAAAAGGTTGAACATGACAAGGAAAGGCTCACACAGTTGAAAGGACCCGTTCCCATGCAGAACAGTTAGAAATTTGACAGCAGGAAGAGAAGACAAAATAATCAGAAAACCAAGAACTGAAAGGGATGAATTGAAATAGATGTGTTGTAACTGTACATGTAAATTAATTAATTGTTTTTGTTGTATGTGATGCAAAGGAAAGTCTCTGTAGGAAAATCAAAACTCCACTGTAATACATTCTGTTTTATTATTTTGAATGTGTTGGACAAGAAAATGGGAAGGGGTAAGACAAAGAGTCATACCTGTTAATTTTGAATTACCTGTGGAATGCAAAAAGTTATGAGGTGATCTCTATAAATAATGTTACCAGCATATGCATAAATGGCTAGAGAGTGTGAGGAGTATATGGGAGAGAGTGTATGAAGAAGAAGGAGCAGACAGAGAAGCTGTGAAGATCCAAATATAATATAAGGTAGATATGAAGGCTGGAAGGACAACAGTGAAGAAAGAAAAACAGAGCTGATATCCAGGTAAATCAGCATATGATTTTATGGTATAGTGAGGAAGTTGGTGCTTCCATATCAAGTTGTAGCTTGATAAATGTCCAGTTGTAGCTGGTTGAGGTAGGAGCCTCCTGTAGGTTGTAGCCTGCAGAAAATAGATGGGAGTTTGAGCTTCCTTGCAAGTTGTAGCTTGCAGAATTGAGGTAGTAGCCTCTTGTAGGTTGGAGCCTATAGAAAATCAGTGGTGAGAGGGACTTGGAGCTTGCCTTTGCATCACAACAATAATAAGATGTGGTTTTATCCCTTATGGGTTTCCACTTATATCTGTTGTCTATGTGCATGATGATTATGTGTTGATATTTTGTATTTAATCTGCTTAATACCTGTTGCTCATTTGTTAAGATTGTTGTTCCATTGTATATCAAGTTTATCACAAAATGAAGATGTAAATAAGCGTTAAAGAAAGTTTTATATGACCTTGACTGCATTAAACTGATTCACCCCCCTCTCATTTTAACCAAGGGTTCAACAAATTTTTGTACCTTGATATTTGTGCCTCCGAGCAAGCCTCCTAGGATCTTCGATAGGATCAGCTGGGTGAGGATCAGGATTTGATCTAGTGTATCTCCTTAAAGCCAGAATGTTCACTGTTCAACAACTTGGTTCTTTGCAAATTTTTCAGATCAGCCTCAACAAAATCTTAGACCTATCATCCAGAGGTCAATAATTTGAAGAACTAATGGTAAAACTAGGTAATATTTTTCACTTCCTTCCTCATTATGGTCACCAAGATGTTATCACTCCATGGGATCTCCAATGCTGAGAAGAGACCAGCAAAGGTAGCCACAACCCAATATTTTGCGAAGTAGCTATCCCTACTAGGCAGGAGAGGGCTCTCGCTAATGGATCTCAGCCAATATGACAAGATAAATGAGATATTATGCTAGGTATAGTAGCACAGGGGTTTAATTGATCGAATTTTGAGGAGCTAGATGGTAAATAGGTCAAGGAAGAAATTAGGTCAGGGAAAACAAGAATCAGAATTGCAGGAATTTGATATAGCAAGGTAGGTAAGAATTTCAACACAAAAGTATATCTGATGAAGTGATTTAGACTACTAGGGTTTGGGAAAAGAGCATAAGATATATGAATACTTTTCTACTAGAAGAAGATGAAATAAATTGTAACTATTCCTCTGAAACAGAGCATAAGCTTAATGAAATATGTCTTTCTGACTTAGGAAAAAATCACATACAAATATGGCACACATATGAAATCGAAATACAGCCACACAATTGTAAAACATAAGAATAAAAAATGTCAAATCACTTTACCACAAGAATTCCACCGAAATAGCTGCAACTCAATCTGTTATGACCTCCCAAAAGTCTAATTACAAAAAGTGTTCCAAGATCAATCCAACAACATCCAACCCTTGCTATGAGAAAAGAAGTGAATAATATAGTCCAAATCTAATTCTCCCAAGCTTAGATTTTGAATCCCTGACTTGAGGAACTTATCCACAAAGTGCTCAACTGGAAACCCAAAGACTAGGGAGGTCAACAAACTCATCCCTAACTTTGGTGAAATTGATTCATTTGTCCCAAAAATACACTTTTTACACAATGTATCTACCTCTAGTAACTAAAAGTGACATAATTACATTTACATGAATCAATTACATCAGTAAAATCCATCAAATCCATTCAGCAACTGAGAAAAAATCAAAAGCTAGAAAATGTCAGTGAATCTAGCAAAAGCGCAGCGCCTAAAGCAAAAGTGCAACACGAACTTCAAGGCTACATTTGGAGGACATTATGAAGTCAAAATTGAGCCCAAGATAGCTCATTGGAAATATGCTCCAGTATAGTTTCCAAAAATTCCCTTAATTTCTAAAAATGACGAAGTTAAGGCCCTAAAACATGAAATATCCCAAGACTGGTCAAAAGCGCAGCGCAAGCCTAAAAAATGAGGCATAAAAGGTGATTTTTGGAATTTTTTGGCCATTTCCCCCTGTCAGAATGTCCAGATTTGATGCACAAGGCCTTCTAAATCCAATGGTGGTGACCATTTGTCATTTCAAGGCTCCTAGAAAAGGCGCAACGCCCTAGGCGCTGCTTTTTTTACAGGTGGACTGTGCTGAAAGTCTGTCAAAATTTGTCAAAATGCTCAAAACTGCAAAAAATTACCCAAAACCTTCAAAATTGGTAGATGGAGTGTTGATGAAGTGTCTCAAGTAATAAAGGAGGCGTCAATAAGGATATCAAGTTTATCCTCCTTGATTTTCTTGATTATGGTTTTCTTGTATTTGTCCGTCAACTACTTGTTTCTAGTGATGTATCTATTGGACATGTGTTTAAGCATCTCATTTTCTTTGTTTTCCTTATGGAGGAGCTTCTCAAGGTGGATTTTAACTCTTTCAAGCTATACCTCTCTATCATCTTCAACTTATTTTTCAATCGTTTCCTCAAAACTAAGTTGCTCTGCCTCATATTTCTCATGCTCTAAAGCTCTCTTAAGACCTCTTGTTTTTGGTCTTGACTTGATGGTTTGAATATCATCATGGTCAGAGTCATTAGGTGCCATCATTAACTTACAATTGATTTCTTGTATTTTTTACTTTAGTAGCTATAGCTCCATGAGTACCTGCCTATCTTTCAGCTGCTTCTTCTCTTGTTCAAGGAATTATATGACAAATTGGGCTCTTGCCATGTTTTCATGTAGTTCTTTGATTATGGGATCCTTTTATTTTATGATCAGCTTTGAGGCCTCATGATTATCTTGGTCATCGAAGTCCATCAACTCAAAGTCTCTTTCTTCCTCATGAAGGTCTTCCTCTTCATGGACAACTGTCTCTTTTTATTTCTCATCCTGATTGTTAAGTCCCTATATTAATAGTGTAGCCCCTTATTATGTTAGTGTAGCCCCCTTATTGTTATTATTGTACCCTTGTAACCCCCATTTTGTTATTATTGTGCCCCTAAATTATTATTTTTAGGTCGGCTAGGATTACATTGTGGCCCACTAGGATTATATTGTGGCCCCATGGACTCCTATATATAGAAGGAGGTTTTGTTCATTTGAATCATCCAAGAATTTTTCATTTATGTAATGTATTTGAGGTTGTCCCCTCGAAGTGGCTCATTTCTAAGGCGTTGATATCTCTTTTCTTCTCTTTTTGGAGCTGGTTACACAACATTTGGTATCAGAGCTTTGGATTCTAGGGTTTCGCTGCTCCAAACAGGTCATTGTGGAATTTTTGCTATAAATTTTTTTCTACGAAGTTTCAGAAGCTGAAATTTTTAGTGTGCGAAGCTGAAATCCTGAGGAATATTTTCTAAAAATTTCAGAGCCTGGTTCGTAATATTTTCGGAGATATGATCTGTGGAAGTTAGGTCTTGTTTTAGGCTCCTAAACAGGTCATCGTGGAATTTGCGCTATAACTTTTTTTCTACGAAGGTTCAGAATAGGAAATTCGTATGGTGCGAAGCTAAAATCCTGAGGAAATTCATCAAAAAATTTCAGAGCTTGGTTCGCAACATTTTTGGAGATATGATCTGTGGAAGGTAGTGCTTTTTCAGGCTCCTGAATTGCATCTCAAAGAGGTGATCGTGGGAAAAGTTCAATAACTCTTTCTCTGGGCATCGGATTAGAGTGCTGTAAAACGTGGTCGCAAGTACACAGACTTTAGTTTCTTGGCTATCAATTTCAGAGACAAATGATGAAACAGTGACACGTGGCAAGTCGTACAAGTTTGCTCTACTGAACCAGTCCATAATTAGGTCATTGTGGGAGATTGGACAAAACTTTGTCTTGAAGAATCCAAATTAGGTCATACCTGTGGCATTCAAAAGAGAATTCATAGGGCTACTTTAGTGCTGAATTTTAGATACTGAAGATCCACAATCACAGAGATAATACAATTTCAATATCGAGCTCCTCAAAGCAAGTAAAAGGTGTGTATTTTTTTTCCGAATTGCATAAGTCTTGTTTGAAGAATCAAGTTGAATTGATTCCAAGGGCATATTGAAGAATTTTTGTCATTAATGGGTTCTATTATGCCTTCAAAAAATAATTCCATACCCATTAAGCCCTCAAAAAGCTATACTATGACGCATGAGGAGGAAGAAATGCAATATGAGATATCAAAATTACGGTACCAAGTGCAACAAATTTCGATCTTACGAAGAGCAACTGAAGATGACATAGATGGTTTAAAAGAAAAAATGGAGGCTAATTTGGATGGTTTGAAGGATCAAATAAAATCTATTATGGATGATAAAGTAGTGGAATATCACAATGAACATCAACAACAAGTTCTCCAACTCTCAAAGGATAACCTAACTTTGGTGCAAAATCAAATGAAACAACCGGAAGATCAATATCACATCGAAAGAAGTTCTGAAGCAGTCACAGAAACAAGAACTCAACAAGAACAATCAATTTTAAATTATCTCAGCAAGTGGAATAACTTTCCTGTAGAAGATTCCACATGGGACGATGAGAATTTTATACAGAAGCATCAAGAAATAATCAAGTGTTGAGGACAACACTTGTTTGAAGGAGAGGGGCATGTTAAGTCCCTATATTAATAGTGTAGCCCCTTATTATGTTAGTGTAGCCCCCCTTATTTTTATTATTGTACCCCTGTAACCCCCATATTGTTATTATTGAGTTCCCAATTATCGTGGAGAGTCTAGCTAGGATTGAGCCAGGCCCACTAGGATTATATTGTGGCCCCATGGACTCCTATATATAGAAGGAGGTTTTGTTCATTTGAATCATCCAAGAATTGTTCATTTATGTAATGTATTGGAGGTTGTCCCCTCGAAGTGGCTCATTTCTAAGGCGTTGATATCTCTTTTCTTCTCTTTTTGAAGCTGGTTACACAACACTGATGTACCTACTTCGCTGATGAAGAAGGCAAGGCCCCTTCCACAATTTGTGAAGAAAAAACTTGCCTTGGTCCCCTCTGGTAGGTTTTGAACTTTTTGGTTTATTTGACTTGTTTGGCCTCTTTTATTGTAGCCCTGCTAGATGACCATGTTTGTCTTTAAGACACTGATGCTAGTGGTGGAATTGGTCTAGCAGGCTGAGGTGGTGGAGTAATGAAAACATCATTCTCAATGAAGGTCTCCCATGCAATGTTTAGCTGATTGAGATGATGAAGGACAATAATTTTTATTAGAGAATGATGAAAGAGGCTATTCATCTAATGTTCACACTCTCTGTTCTGCACTATGTAGGACATCTTATCAATAATCGTGTAAAAATAGTGAGGGACGTTGAGAAATTTCACCCTAGTGAAATGCATGAGCAACTTGATGTGATAGGCATATAGTTTGGAGAATGTTCCCTCACAAGTGAAATATCTCATGATGATCTTCATCATGGGAGAAAATATATGAAGTAGGTGACTAAAAGGAAAGAATTTCTTTTTGTCATTTTTGTACCTTGGCTTGAGAAATGGTTCATAATGTTGGGCATCTACATCTTTGGCCTTAAACCATTTTTCACACACATTGGGTATCCATGTGGCTACAACAATAATATCTGTGGAAATGCTGAAGGTCACCCCTGCAATGGTCAGTTGGTTATCTTGGAGGCTAGAGATGAAAGCTCTGGTCAAAGCAAGGTGATGTTGTACTCTTTGGACCATCTGAGATAAGTCAAAACAACCCACATGTTTGACGCAATTGACTGTCATGGGTGAGGCCAACTGTTACACCAATTTTTGGTCATCTAATGTGTTACTATTAGATGGACTAAAGTACACCATGTAAGAACAATTTTACCATAGTAAAATTTCTTTCACCATGAGAGATAATTTAATAATTTAATAAACTATGGGTTATTAAATTATTTCTTGTCTATACAGGAAACCCCATGAGTAATAATTAAATAAATCCCTCTTTGTTTGATTTTCCTCTAGGGATAATTAACTAAACCACTGTTTAATTAATATTCTTGGTCATATTTAACCCAAAACCTGAGAATTAATTGGCTAAATTATTATTATCTTATTATTCTCTAGGAATAATTATTTGAATCATTACCTTGTTGAATTTGACTAAATAATTTTTAAATAATTAAATAAATAATTATTTATTTAATTATTCCTTAACCTCATCCTTGAAATAATAAATAAACCATTTATTTTTTTATTATTTCTAAATAAATGGATTTAACCAATTCTAAATTCCTTTTCCCTCCACCAAAAATAATAAAATATTCCAAGTTGGATCTAGATTTGGTTAATAATATTTTAATTATGCACCAATATCTAGACTAAATCAATATTTTGTTATAAATAGAAGGGTTTTCCCATTCATTCCCTACCTTTTTTATCACCTTTTGATCTATAATTTTGGTCTGACCTTGATCCTCCATCATTGTCATTATTTTTCTACTTTTGGTTCTGAGCTCCCTTTGAGTTCTATTTTGTCTAGGTTTTTTGCACCATCAAAAGAGAGAGATCTTAGATCTGAAGTGCTGAGGACATACAAGAACCCATCCCATTTAGGGGGACTCGTAACATATTTCTGTGTTCCCTTCCCAGGTGTCATAATACACAAAAATTATTTATAAATTCTTTTCTTGTCTATTGGATGTATGGAGCAACTCTTGTTTATTTTCTTTTTTTAATGTCTTTAACTCCATAGATCTAGAATTTTGTAGCATTTATTCTGATCACCTATTGCAAATCTAAGAAAATTGACAACCACATTTTATGTTAGGGTTGTTTGTTATGCATAGTTAAAGTGAGATTTTTTTCGTACGCATGCGATTAGAATTCACTCTAACAATTGGCGACTCCATTGAGTTAGTCTAGATATTGGTGCATAGTTAAAATATTGTTAACCAAATATAGATCCAACTTACTTGGAATATTTTATTATTTTTGGTGGAGGGAAAAGGAATTTAGAATTGGTTAAATCCCTTTATTTATAAATAATAAATAAATAAATGGTTTATATATTATTTCAACTTAGCCCTAGTCCTCAGGTCCCACAGAGCCAATTTCGACACCCAATGGTCCTTTACAGATCTCTTAGCCTAAGGCAGAAGTACATACAAAGATCCCCAAAGGACTATTACGCTGAAACGCTGCTTCCGGTAAAGCCACCTACACCTATAGTATAGTAGATGACTTAGCGTAATCTCCTCCCGCCATGTCAACCCTGGAAGTCCTCCAGTCATGCCCTTCACAACATAAATCTCTACTAATTTCCATGGGCACCATGGATTCTTTAGATGATCGTTTGATTGTCTTCGATGTTGACAAGTCAGAGCATCCACCCCTACCTACATCTGTCACCTTCCAAATACCTGTCAAGATCTGGAATGCCAACATCTCCCGATGTATCATTGATGAGGTGGCATCCACATGCGTGATGTCTGCTTCTGTTTGGAAAAAGCTCGGATCACCTAAGTTAGCCCCTTCCACTATCACCCTCTGTGTGTGGGATGGCCACTCTTCCTAGCCCCTTGGCATGTTCCGCAACTGTCCTATTAATCTTGCGGGAAAAATTGTTTGTGTTGACAATGAAGTCATTGATTCAACCTTAGACTACAACATTCGATTGGGACATAGCTACACTTATGTAGTGTATGTTGCCCCATATTTGGTTCACCATAAGATGTGCTTTCCTCACAACGGAAAGATCGTCAATATTGATCAGTCGACATATTATGAACCGAGGTCTCATACCTCTCCGAGTCCATTATTTCTTTGGTGGCTAATAAACAAATAGTTGAACCTCCGACCGTTGTCTCACCGGGAGTCTATAAAGATTATGCTTTTCTTGGTTCATTCCCCTGGTCTCCCCCCTCTTATCTCTCGACCCTAGCTCGTCGAATGTTTGCATGATGCAATTGTCTCTGTCCGACCTCAAACGGTCCAGTTCGACTAGTCAACAACCTAACCCTTTGCAACTTGCTCCTAGTACTTTGACTCATCCTTTGAGACCTCCTCCTCAAGGCCCTTCATATGTAGCTGGTGTCCCCGACCCTCTTTTTCCTCATGGAACGGTACCCCCTAGCCTTAACCATCTCGGGAGATATTCCGCTCGGCCATTACCCCTCCTCGTTAGATACCATTTCTTGCTCCCCCTTCCGCAGTATTTTAGGTACTGTTATGGCTACCTTGAACCTTCCCAAGATGACCCCGGGAATCCCAATTTGGTACATTGATCCCCCCAACCAACACCACGCCCGTTCAACTCAAACCTTACACTACTTTGACCCTCCAACCTGGTTGCTATGACCCCGCCTTTCGCTTCTATGCCTCAACCACCTCAACAAGAATCTACTCCTATTGGGAAAGCCTCGGGTGAGGGGGGGGAAAAGCCCACAAAAAAGGAACCTAAGGACAAGGCTGCCTACACAACACCCGCTCCTCCTAAGCCTCCAAAGCGTACACCTCTGTGTGCTTTGTGTGATTTTTTCGGTCATGCTACCCACAATTGTCCCGAATTGCCTCTTCTTAGACCCATGGTCAACGAAGCGTTTCCCGAGACTAATACCCCGAAGTCCATGTTACTTTACCGACTTGAGCCAAGAAACTCAACACTTTACACAAAAAATAAACCCCGTGCTTTGTGTGATTTCCATGGCCACTATACTCACCTTTGTCACTACCTTGATGGTTTATGCACCTCCTTGGAAGCAGTTCACCAATTCGAGGCTGAGCACAATGAGTCCATTTCTCCCTTACTTACGATTTTTGCTTTAGAAAAACTAGAGGAAACATACACTCCCATTGATATACCCCTCCCGATGTTGAGATGACATAGTCTTCTACCACTATCATCTATTTTCCATCATCTATGAGAGCCACGGTGGAAGACCACTGCGGGGCATCCCCTTCTGTTTCACTTGACCTCCCTTCAGCGATCATCTTAGGCGCAACATCGGTAGATTCCTCATCTACTTTTTCTTCTGTCACCCTATGTGACAATGAGCATGTGAACCTCATTTCTCATGATGATGAGTCACATAGATTTGCTACATCACATGGTCTTTCTTCCACTCGGTCACCCCATCTTCTATTGCGATGATGACATTATGGAAGCATTTACCACCCTCGACTTTATCTATCCCCACTTTCATTGAAACCATGCATTCGAACCACATACACCTTGTGGTCATCACATTGACACCCAATGTTTTGGTAAGGGTGCACCCATATTTGAGAGTCCCGGGAGAAGAAATTCTCCACAACCCTCCTAGTGCAGCCCGAGTAGTGTCGACTCTCGTACCATTATTCTTCCCCATTTAGAAGAACCTCTAGAGTTCCATATCACTTCGGATCACCGTAGGGATGATCCACTTCATCATTTCTTCATCTTACATCAACAACCCAATCCCTTAGACAATTTTGTTGACCAACCTCTATATTTTCTCAGTGAGTACTAGTTCATTATCTCTCGAAGGCACTCTTTGGTATAGTGACACCGTGTATGGTGCTCCATAAAATCCTCTTGCTAGGGGCACCATTCCCACCTTTGCATACCAAATCAGTCCCCTCCATCACATATGCTTGGGGGTAGTATCCCATGCTTGGGAGCATGATGGCACCCCCGGCCACCTTCTCACTTGATTAACCAAATTCTTGGCCTAGACACAAATGATCTATGTATGGTCTATTATCCTCCCATTCCTTGGATAGTTGGACCTACCGACCTCTTTAGCAGGCCATATATCATAGATGTTTGATACCCTATCTTCAAATATTGTACTTTGTGTGATACCATACTTACCACTTGGTCCCTCTCGTTTGACTTGGTGGGCGGTGGATGATTATAGACATTCTCTAGCAGCTCATTCTCGTATTCTTTTCTTACCTTGATTCCTCACTAGGACCATCTTCCAAGAAGCATTAAGGCCACCCTTAGACAAATAAGGTCACATAATAAAAAGTTGCGGATTTCGATTCCAATGGTCGGTTTGTCTGCTATGATCACCGCAAGATTTATGGCCTTTTCCTCCTCTCCACATTCACATAGCTACACTTGCAAATGAATCAAATTGGAGGGAAATTTCCTTACTAAAAGAAAAAAACCCCAATTTTTCTCTCGCCCATTGCGACCAAACCGTAACCTAGTTTGATGAATAGTTAGCACCGTTGTAAAGCTCTCACCGACCAATCAAATGGGTATCCTTTCATTTTTGGTGATTTGATACTTCACCCGTAAGAATTTTTTCCAAGAAGGGTCACTTTGCTGCTTCTCAAAATCTAATTTCTTCACTTGCGACACTTGTACTTAGGGCACTATTTCGCCTTCATACTTGTCGATGCTCATGTTTATTTTCTTCGTGAGTAACCATCTTTTACTCATGTTTTTATGGTCCCCACCGAGCCTATTTTGTGTGGCGAGCATCATCGAGTCACCCTTGTTTAGAGCATCCGAGTTGAGTCATCATTGCATCCACTGAGTCTGTCCCCAAGTTCATTTTGTCTCCCGTCACAATCTTCCATCCTTTATTGCTTTGTACCTCCCTCATGTCGCACGGTTTGGCCTCCATTCATACTCGTCCCCTATCCCCTCCGAAGTTGATTTAGTAGATGCCAGGGTCATCCATGCCCTTTATGCTCTAATAATGGAAGACGTCGACCCCACTTCTTAGTATCCCCCCATTCCACCATCATCTCTAGTGGCAGATCTATCGCTTGCTCTACTATTATCCCTTGTGCCTTAGTTGAGGATTCCTCATTGTCTCAAATATGGTGGACCTCCTTCTGTCGAAATCAGCTTATGCATTCGGAAGATAGGTCTAGAGTGCGATGTACCTTGGTTCCATATTCCACTTTTGTTTTGGTGCCTCGAGATCGTGCAAAGGGACCCTTTATTTCCCTTTGACTTGATTATTTCTCGCTCTAGCTCCTCATGGCATGATCGAGATCTATATACTTGATGCTTCGGTGATTCAACAGATTGTACCAGTTGATTCTTGGGTGTCCGTCGAAAGTTTTAGACCTCATGAGGGGGTGGCCATTCGGGTAGCTCCCCCACATACCCGATGACCTCTTTACTATAACCTTGGATGCAGCTCTATAGATTTGATGGTTCCGACCTTAGCCACTTGTAGTACCTTTTTAGTTTGCATGTATCATTCGATTTTCGTAGCCCTTTCCCCTGTCTTACGGGGCCTCTTTGGTTGTTATTATATCTCATGTACTTATATATTATTGTATAAGTCCTTGATGTTTTCCCGGGGAACAATATCCATTATGTTTTTTTATCCGGCCCATGTTGCTTCCATAATGTACTATATAGCTCGGTCCCCATGTTTGTTGAGCACACCATTATTCTTTGTACTTTGTCATCTCGGTGGGCATAGGTATGCCTCCCCCGCCTCATTGAGAATAGGTACTCACTCATAAAAGAGACATGTTGCACTTGTAAGTCTCACCTCCTTAGGGTCTTGTCCTCTCTCGCTACATTTTGTCTTATATTTCTCTCTCTCCGACTCCCCTTCGATGTCTAGTGATTGTGTTCTTACAAAGTACTTCGGTCATACGATTAGCTCCTAACGCTAATAAGTTGGGGGGAAATATGTTACACAAATTTTTGGTCATCTAACCTCTTACTATTAGATTGAATACGGTACACCAAGTAAGACCAATTTTTACCATAGTAAAATTGCTTTCACTATGAGAAATAGTTTAATAACCCATAGTTTATTAAATTATTTCTAGTCTAAAAAGGAAACCCCATGAGTAATAATTAAATAAATCCTTATTTTTTTTTATTTTCCTCCAGGGATAATTAACTAAAACACTGTTTAATTAATATTCCCTGGTCATATTTAACCCAAAACATGAAAATTAATTAGATAAATTATTATTTACCTTATTATTCTCTAGGAATAATTATTTAAATCATTATTTAATAATATTCCTTGTTGAATTTGACTAAATCATTTTTTAAATAATTAAATAAATAATTATTTATTTTATTATTCCTTAATATCATCCTTGAAATAATAAATAAATCATTTATTTATTTATTATTTCTAAATAAAGTGATTTTACCAATTCTAAATTCCTTTTCCCTCCACCAAAAATAATAAAATATTCCAAGTAAGTTGGATCTAGATTTGATTAATAATATTTTAAATATGCACCAATATCTAGACTAACCCAAGTATTTTGTTATAAATAGAAGGTTTTTTTCCATTCATTCACTACCTTTTTTATCACCTTTTTGATCTATACTTTTGGTCTCACTTTGATCCTCCATCATTGTCATATTTTTTCTACTTTTGCTTGTGATATCACTTTGAGTTCGGGGTTTTCTGCACCATCAAGAGAAAGAGATTTTTGGATATGAAGTACTAAGGACATAAAAGAACCCATCCTATTGATGGGGACTGGTAGCATCTTTCCGTGTTCCGTTCCCAAGTGTCATAAGAGAAAAAAAATTTCTTATCCCGTATATTGGATGTATGGAGCAAATCTTGTTTATTTTCGTTGTTTAATGTCTTTAATCGCATAGATCCGGATTTTTTGTAGCATTTATTCCGATCACCTATTGCAGATATAAGGAAATTGATGTACCCACATTTGATGTTAGGTTTTTTTTGTTATGCACATGACTAAAGTGAGATTTTTTTTCGTACACTTGCGATTAGAATTCACTCTAACAATCGGCGACTCGAATGAGTTAGTCTAGATATTGGTGCATCATTGAAATATTATTAACCAAATCTAGATCCAAATTACTTGGAATATTTTACTATTTTTTGGTCGAGGGAAAAGGAATTTAGAATAGGTTAAATCCATTTATTTAGAAATAATAAATAAATAAATGATTTATTTATTATTTCAACCGAGCCCTAGTCCTCGGGTCCCACAGAGCCAATTTCGACACCCAATGGTCCTTTACGGATCCCTCAACCTAAGGCAGAGGCAAATACCAAGATCCCTAGAGGGTCGTTCCACCGAAACGCTCCTTCGGGTAAACTCACCCACACCTACCATATATTAGATGACTTGGTGCAATCCCATACCGCCATGTCAACGCCGGGAAGTCCTATAGTCGTGCCCCATAAAGCTCTACTAACCGCCATGGGCATTGTGGATCCTTTAGATGATCGCTTGATTGTCTTCGATGATGACAAGTCGAGCATTCACCCCTACTCGCATCCATCGCCTTCCAAATACCCGTGAAGATCCGAATGCCAACATCTTTCAATATATCATTGATGAGGGGGCATCCACTTGCATGATGTCTCGCTTCGTTTGGAAAAAGCTTGAATCTCCCGAGTTAGCCCCTTCCACTATCACCCTCCATGTGTGGGATGGCCACCCCTCCCAATCCCTTGGAATGTTGTGCACTGTCCTATTACTCTTGTGGGAGAAATTATTTGTGTTGACATTGAATTCATTGATGCCCCCTTAGACTACAACATTCTATTGGGTTGTAGCTACACTTATGCGATGTTTGTTGTCACATCCGTGGTTCACCATAAGATGTGCTTTCATAACAACAGAAATATCATCACTATCGATCAACGGACATAGTATGAACCGAAATCTCGGACCTCTCTAGAGTCCATTATTTCTTTGGTGGCCAATAAAAAAAACAGTTGAACCTCCGACCGGTGTCTCACTTGGAGTCTATAAATATTCCTCTTTGCTTGCTTCATTCGGTGGTCTCCCCCCTCTTATCTATGACCCTATCTCTTCACATTTTTTGCATGATGCAATCATCTCGGTCCGACCTCAAACGATCCCGGGTTCGACTAGTCAACAACCTAACCCTTTGCAACCTCGCTCCCTAGTACTTTGACTCAGCCTTCGAGACCTCCTCCTCAAGGCCCTTCATCCGTAGCTTGTGTCCTTGATCATCTTTTTACTCATGGAACAAGTCCCCCCCTAGCCTTAACCATATGGGAGCTATCTCGCTCGGCCATTACCCCCTCCCGATCGGATACCGTTTCTTGCTCCCCCTTCCGAGTATTTTTGGTACCTGCTATGGCTACCTTGACCCTTCCCAACATGAACCCGGGAATCCCATTACGGTACATTGATCCTCTAGCCAATACCCCGCCCGGTCACCTTACATTTCTTTGACCCCCGATCCAAGCGGTCGCTATCACTCTTTCCTTCGCTTCGTGCCTCATCCACCTCAACAAGAATCTACTCCTATTGCGAAAGCCTCGAGTGAGGGGGGAAAGCCGGCAATAAGGCACCCTAAGGACAAGGCTACCTAGACAACACCTACTCCTCCTAAGCCTTCAAAGCGTACACCTCTCGTGTACTTTGTGTGATGTTGTCGGTCATGCTACCCACAATTGTCCCGAATTGCCTCGTCTCAAACCCATGGTCGCGAAGCATTTCTTGAGTCCGATATCCCGAAGTCCATGTTACTTTACCGGCTTTAGCCAAGAAACTGAAGAATTTTCACACAAATCAAACTTGTGCTTTGTGTGATTTCAATGGCCACGATACTCACCTTTGTCCCCACTTCGATGATTTACACACCTCCTTGGAAGTGGTCCGCAAATTCAAGGCCAAGCGCAACAAGTCCATTTCTCCCTTACTTGTGAGTTTTGCTTCGGCGTAACTAGAGGACACATCCACTCCCATTGACATACCCCCCTCCCGATGTCGAGATGACGGAGTCTTCGACCACTATCCTCTTTCTATCATCATCTATGAGATCCATGGTGGAAGACCCCTTTGGGGGCATCCCCTTATGTTTCGCCCGACCTCCCTTCGCCGATCGCCTTGGGTTCAACATTGGTAGATTCTTCATCTAGTTGTTCTTTTGTCACCCTCCGTGACGATGCGCATGTGAACCTCATTTCTCATGATGATGAGTTAGGTAGCTTTCACCGCATCACGTGGTCTTTCTTCCACCAATCACCCCATCTTCTATTGCGATGATGACATTATGGAAGCATTTAACCCCTCGTGTATTTATCTATCCCCCCTTACATCAAAACCATGCATTCAAACCACATACACCTTGTGGTCATTACATCGACACCCAATTTTTTTGGTAAGGGGGCACCCATATTTGAGATTCCCGTGAGAAGAAATTCTCCACAACCCTCCTAGTGCATCCGTTAGTGTCGACTCTAGTACCATTATTCTTCCCCAATTAGAATAACCTCTAGAGTTCCATATTACTTTAGATCACTCTAGGGATGATCCACTTCATCATTCCTTCATCTCACATCAACAACCCAATCCCTTAGACATTGTTGTTGATCAACCTCTATATTTTCTCGGTGAGCACTAGTTCATTATCTCCGAAGGCTCTCTTTGGTATAGTGACACCACTTGTGGCACTCCATAAACTCCTCTTGATATGGGAATCATTCCCACCTTTGCATACCAGATTAGTCCCCTCCATCACATATGCTTGGGGGCATGACGGCACCCCCGTCCACCTTCTCACTTGATTAATGAAAGTCTCAGCCTAGACACACCCGATCGATGTATGGTCTATTATCCTACTATTCCTTGGATAGTTGGACCCACCGTCCTCTTCCCCGTGCAGCCATATATCGTAGATTTTTGATACCCTATATTCAAATATTATACTTTGTGTGATACCATACTTACCACTTGGTCCCTATGTTTGACTTGGTGGGAAGGGATGATTCTAGACATTCTCGTATTCGTTTCTTACATTGATTCTTCACCAGGACCATCCTTCCAAGAAGCATTAAGGCCACCTTTAGACAACTAAGTTCACCTACTTGAAATTCACAGATCTCGATTCCAAGTGGTCGGTTTGTCTACTATGTTCGCCACAATATTTATGAAATTTTCCTCCTCTCCACATTCATCACAACTACACTTGCAAATGAATCAAATTGGAGGGAAATTTCCTTATTAAAAGAAAAACCCCAATTTTTCTTACGCCAATTGCGACCAAACCATAGCTTGGTTTGATGAAACTTCAACACCGTTGGAAATATCTCATCTGAACATTCAAATGGGTATCCTTTCTTTTTTGGTGAGTTGATACTTCACCCGAAAGCCTTTTTTTCCAAGAAGGGTCACTTCGCGATTCTCAAAATCGAATTTCTTCACTTGCGACACTTGTACTTGGGCAACCATTTCACCTTCATACTTGTTGATTCTCATGTCGATTTTCGTCATGAGTAACCATCTTTTACTCATGTTTTTATGGTCCCCACCGGGCTTATTCTCGCGTGGCGGCATCATCGAGTCACCCTTGTTTAGAGCATCCGAGTTAAGTCATCATTGCATCCATGGAGTTTGTCCCAAGTTCATTTTGTCTCCCTGTCGCGCTCTTCCATCCTTCATTTCTTTGTACCTCCCTCATGTCACACATTTTGGCCTCCATTCATACTCGTACCCTATCCCCTCTAGAGTCGAGTCAATAGCCGCCGGGTCATCCATTCCCTTTATGCTCTAATAAGAGGCGATCGTCGACCCCACTTCTCGATATCCCCCATTCCACCATTATCCTTGGGTTCAATCTATTAGGTGCTCTACTATTATCCCTCATGCCTTTCATGAGGATTCCTCATTGCCTCACCTATGGCGTGCACCTCCTTCCGTCGACATCAGCCTTATTCATTCCGGAAGACGAGTCTAGAGGGTGGTGTACCTTGGTTCCAGACTTTCCACTCTTGTTCGACACCTCACATCGAGCAAAGGGACACTTTATTGACCTTTGAATTGATTGCTTCTAGTTCCAGCTCCTCATGGCATGATCGAGATCCGTATACTTGATGGTTCAGGTGATTCAACAAATCGTACCAATTATTCTCGGGTGTGTGAGATATTTCATATCTCATGAGGGGGTGGCCCTTCGGTAGCCCCCCCACATACCAGGGATGACCTCTTTACTACATCCTTGGATGCAGACCCCTACAAATTTGACGTTCCGACCTTAGCCACTTGCAACGCCTTTTTTAGTTTGCATGTATCATTCGGATTTTTCAAAGCCCTTTCCTATTTTATAGGGTCTCTTTGGTTGTTATTATATCTCATGTACTCGGATATTATTATATAAGTCATGGTTGTTGTCCCAGGAACAATATGTATGTGGGATCCATTATGTTTTTTTACCTGGCCCATGTTTATGCCAACATGTACTATGTTAGGTCTCTATATTACTAGTATAGTCACTTATTATTGTTAGTGTAACCCCCTTATTGTTATTATTGTACCCTTGTAACCCCCCATATTATTATTATTATGCCCTTAAATTATTAATGTTAGGTCGGTTAGGATTACATTGTGGCCCCCATGGACTCCTATATATAGAAAGAAGGTTTTGTAATTTGTATCATCCAAGAATTTTTTCATTTATGTAATGTATTGGAGGTTTCCCCCTCAAATTTTCTTATTTCTAAGGCGTTGATATCTCTTTTATTCTATTTTTGGAGCTAGTTTCACAACATTTGGTATCAAAGCTTTGGATTCTAGGGTTTTCGTTGCTCTAAACAGGGTCATCGTGGAATTTTTGCTATAACTTTTTTCTCTACGAAGGTTCAAAATCTGAAATTTTTAGGGTGCGAAGCAAAAATCCCGAGGAAACTCGTCACAAAATTTCAGATCTTGGTTCGCAATATTTTTCGGAGATATGATCCGTGGAAGGTAGTGCTTTTTTCGGGCTCCCGAATCTCATCTCAAAGAGGTGATCATGGGAAAATATTCATAACTCTCTCTCGAGAATCAGATTGGAGTTCCATAAAAATTGGTCAAAAATCACACTGAACCGTAGTTTCTTTTTTATCAATTTCACGGCAGAAGGACGAAACAGTTGACATGTGGCAAGTCGTACAAGTTCGCCTCTATTGAACTAGTCCATAATTAGGTCATTGTGGGAGATTGGACATAAATTTTCCTTGGAGAATCCAAATCGAGGTCAGACCTATGGAATTTGAAAGAGAATTTAAAGTGCTACCTCGGTGCCAAATTTCAAATATTGAAGAGCCGAAATCACGAGAGATAATCCAATTTCAATATCGAGCTCCTCAAAAGCAAGAAAAAAGGTGTGTATTTATTTATTTATTTATTTTCCAAATTGCATAAGTCTTGTTTGAAGAATCAATTTGAATTGATTACAAGGGCGTATTGTAGAATAGAATATCGGTATTGGGTTCTAAAAAAATGCCCCGTAAAAATAATTCAACACCCATTAAGCCTTCGAAGGCTCTACTATGAGTCATGAAGATGAAGAATTGCAACATGATGTATCAAAATTACAAGAGCAAGTGCACCAAATTTCGCTCTCGCAAAGAGCGACAAAAAATGAAATGGAAGTTTTGAAGAAAGGCGTGGAAGCGAAGATGGATGGTTTGAAGAATAATATGGATGGTTTGAAGAAAGGCGTGGAATCTAAGATAGATGGCATGGAAGGCGGCATGGAAGCTAAGATAGATGAAAAGATGGAAAACATGAAGAATGATCTAAAAGTAGACATGGAAGGTTTGACAAAGTTGATACAACAAATGTTGCCTAATGGTGAAAAGATAGTAGAGGAAACTCATGATGAGAACAAAATAAATGCTAATCATGATTTCATAAAATCTAATGTTGGCGGGAATAACCACCATATTCCAAAGATGGATATGAGGAATTTTGATGGCAAGGATCCCATAACATGGATACTACAGATGGAGCAATATTTTGATCTCAATAATGTGCAAAACACACAAAAAGGATACGCATTGCAACTTTACATCTAGAACAAAATACATTTGTATAGTATCGATGGCTTTTCTCCCATAAAAAAAATTGTCATTTGGTCAATTTTTACAAAGGAAATGATAGCACATTATGAGGATACAAAGAGCAACACCTTCTTTAGTCAATTGATAAATCTCAAACAAAAGGGTTTAGTGGGGGAGCACATTGAGGACTTCCAAAAAATTGAATATAAGGGTAACTGATATTACGGAGGAACACAGGGATTGATCTCTTCATAGGTATTTTAAAGGATAACATCCAACATGAAGTTCGCGTTTTGGAACTCGATTCATTGGAGAAGGCATTCAGAGTTGGCAAGAAAAATTGAATGTAAAATTATGGCGACAAGGAAGCCTACCACTCACTTCTATAAAGAGGGAAGTGTTGCTACTCCTAGATTTCAACAACCGCCTATTATCCACAAGGTAATGGCTTAGGAGAATCCTCTAATAAGTCTTTGATTAATGTCATAAAGAAGATGTTGGAGGCCAACAAGAAGAACTGGCACAAAAATTTTGTGAATGATTTCGAGGTGGACATGCTCGAGTAGTAAGAAATCTATAGGAATGTCCCCTTTTCGGTTAGTTTATGGTGTAGACACTTGTTTTTCCTACATCAATTGCGGGTCCGAGTCATGAAATTGTTGCAAGAAGCGAGGAAGTGAGGAGAATTGTGTACAAAGCCGAATAAATCGGATGGTTCAACTTCGACAGACGAGAGATGAAGTATTTCAAAAACACCTCAAAGATTCATGAGAAGATAAAAAAGGTGTATGACCGTAAAACAAAGGGAGATTATTTTAAGCCCGAAGATGTAGTCCTCTCGGTGGGATGCAAGGAAAGAAGAGCCGCATCCTTGATGGTTCGAGCTGAAAAAATGCTATGGGTCTGCTTCGGTCTTATCCTTTTCTACATCAAGATTGCAACCAATGTATGCTCGACAGGAAAATGAGAAAATGAGAAAATCAATTTAATAATCCGGGCTAATTAAAACAAGGGTTGTGGTGAAGGAAACATTTACCGAGTTAAAAGACTTCTTGGCATCCTCGACCACTTTACCACATTCTCTTTTTTTCAACATGTTGGTCATTTCGCGAAGGTGCTCGATTTAATTTGGAATAAATTTGCGTAATAAATTCATCTTACCATTGAAAGCGTGAATTTCTTTCTTACTGCGTGGAAAATCAATTTGTTGAATTTCCTCAACCCGAGAAGGGTCAATATGGATTCCATCCTTATAGATGATGTGACCGAGAAGTTTTCCCTCCTCCATGGAAAAAAAGGCTCTTTTTCGCATTAAGAGAGATTATGAATTTCCTTCATTTATGAAAAACAATCCTTAGGTGATATAAGTGGTCATCATCGGAATGGGGGAAAACTATCAAATCATCTAAATATACCACTAGGAAAACATCTTTCTCATCTAAAACGACTCTATCCATCATCTGCTGAAAGGTAGCCCCTACATTCTTTAGTCCAAATGGAATCTTCGCATATTTGAACGTACCCCAACATGTAGTGAATGTAGTTTTTTCCTAATACTTACCATGCACTAAAATCTGATTCTATCCAAAATATCCATCAAGAAAACACACTCGGGAAGCCCCAACCACTCTCCGTAATATGTGATCCATTTTGGGAAGGGGGTAATTATCTTTAAGAGACACCTTGTTTAAATTTCAGAAATCTATGCAAAGTCTTATTTCACCAGTCTTCTTTCTTAATGGAACTAGATTTGATATCCAATCGGAAAACTCGATAGGAACAATGATACCCGATTTATAGAGCCCGTTTCACTTCTTTTTTCTATGGATGGTAGCAAACTCGAGGTTGATCCTTCTTAGCTTTTTCCCGAAAGTGCTATTGATCGAGATTAATTAGAATGGTGTGTTGCATGATATCCTTATCATAAACCTTTAAGTCCGCATAATCCCAAATGCAAACATCGAAAAAATTCGGAAAGTCCATTACCTCAAGAGATAAATACTTGGATAATTTGGCCATCTTAGGCTTGTCCATTGTTCCGATGTTTACATCCTCCACACCCTTTTATGTAGGAACCCTTTTTGGCTTTCGAGCCACATCATATCAATCAAGCAATTCTTACAAAGGTATGAGACCTCTTGGAATATTATTATCTTTCATCTTTAAAATATTAACTCCGGGTAGCTTCAATGACTCCGATCATCATTGTTATAAACTTTGTCAATGAAAGAATTCTCGAATTCTCCTTCATTACGTAGAAAATCGTTTACCTACTTATCATCCCAAAATAATTGCCAATACCACAAGTTTCATCAGCAAGGATCTCAAGTTTATCCTCCCCCTTTTTTCTTGATTAGGGTTTTCTTGTATTTGTCCTTCAATTACTTGAGCTTAATGTTGCGAGATCTTGTTTCTAGTGATGTATCTATTGGACATGTATCTCGAGCATCTCATTGTCTTTGTTTTCCTTATGGAGGAGCTTCTCAAAGTGAAGGGTAACTCTATCAAGCCATACCACTCTTCCATCTTCAACTTCTTTTGCAATCCTTTCCTCAAAACACTAGTACATTATATGGTCAATTTTTTGACACTTTAGTTACGACAATTTTGACGTATTGTCGGAAAGTTCCCCAATTTTTTAATCTCACCAACAAGCATCGCTCTAGAAACGTTTTGGGAGTATCGTCGGAATAATGACATTTCGGGGTATCGTCGAAATAACGACATTTTGGGACTAAGCATCACAAGTGCGACGTTGTGGAAAAAAGCATCGGAATAGCGACATTTAGGAAAGCGTTGGAAGTGTGACATTTCGGAACAATGAGTCGAAGAGTGACGTTTCGAGGATGAAACATCGGAATAACGATGTTTGCATGTGATGGTGCCCAAGTAAACACGTTCGGGTTGGGTCGTGCCATGTGAGGGTGCCCAAGGAAACGCGTCATTCGAGGCGGGTCGGGTTAGGGTCAAGTCGTGTGAGGGAGCCCAAGGGAACGCATCCGAGTCGGGTCGTGTAAGGGCGCCCAAGGAACGTGTCCGAGTCGGGTCATGTCGGGCCATGTGAAGGTGCCCAAGGAATGCATCCGGGTCGGGAGTCGGGTCGTGTGATCGGGCCGTGTGAGGGCGCCAAAGAAATGCGTTCGGACACGGGTTGGGTTGGGTCCAGTCGGGTTGTGTCATGTGAGGCCGCCAAAGGAAACACGTTCGTGTGGGTCGAGTCGAGTTGTGTGATGGCGCCCGAGGAAGCATGTTCGATTCCGGTCGGGTCGGGTCGTGCCGTATTGTGAGGGAGCCCAAGGAAACATGTTCGAGTAGGTTGGGTTGATTCGGGTCGTGTGAGGGTGCCCAAGGAACACATCCAGGTCAAGTCATGTCGAGTCATGTGAGGGCGCCCAAGGAAGCGCGTTTGGGACGGGTCGGGTCGGGTACGGTCGAGTCATGTCATGTGAGGCCACCCAACGAAACACGTTCAGGGTAGGTTGGGTCGAGTCGGGTCGGGTCGTGTAAGGGTGCTTGTATAAAAAATTCTATGTTGTGACCACCGTGTTGTTTGTGCATGTTTTTGCAATCTTTTTTTCGTTTTCTCCCTCGTGCGCCCTTCGTTCGGGGAGGGTCATGTCATGTCATGTGAGGGCCTCTGCGAGGAAATGCGTTCGGGTCGGAAACGTGTGAGAGGCGTTGTATAAGAAAATGCTAAGTTGTGACCGCCGTGTGCCTTGTGCACGTTCGTGCAAACCATTCACCGTTTTCTCCCTCATGCCTTTGATGTTCGGTCGGTCGGGTCGGGTCGGGTCGAGTCGTGTGATGGTGCCCAAGGAAACACGTTCATGTCGTGTCATGTCATACTGTGAGGGTGCCCGAGGAAATGTGTTCGGGTGGGTCGGGTCGGGTCGTGTGAGGGACACCCCAAGGAGACACGTTACGGTGGGTGGGGACCGGTCCGGTTGGGTCGTGTCATGTGAGTCGCCCAAGGAAACGCGTTGGGGTGAGTCGGGTCGGGTCGTGTCGTGTGAGGGCACCTAGTAAAACGCGTTCGGGCGGGTCGGGTTGGGTCGTGTCGTGTGAGCGCGCCCGAGGAAACGCATTCGGGCATGTTGGGTCGGAGTTGTGTCATGTGAGGGCGTCGAATGAAATGCGTTCGGGTGGGTCATGTCATGTGAGGGCACTTAAGGAAACTTGATTCGGGCGGGCCATTTATTGTGAGGGCCCCCCAGGAAAATGCATTCGAGTGGGTCGGGTATGGTAGGGTCCTCGTCATGGGAGGCGTGCCAAGGAAACGCATTCGGGCGGGTCGAGTAAGGTCATGTCATGTGAGGGCGCCCAAGGAAATGCGTTTAGATGAGTCGAGTGGGGGTTGGGTCGTGTCATCTACTAAGGGCACCCAAGAAAACGTGTTCGTGTGGGTTGGGTGATCGGGTTGGGTTGGGCCGTGTTGTGTGAGGGCACCTAGGGAAATGCGTTCGGGTAGGTTGGGTTAGGTCAAGTCATGTGAGGGTGCCCAAGGAAACACGTTCGCGGCGAGCCGCGTTGGTTTGGGTAGGGTTGTGTGAGGGTGCCATAGGAAAAGCATTCGTGCGAGGCGGGTTGGGTCATGTGAGGGCACCTAAGGAAACGTGGTTGAGTCGGGTCGTGTGAGGGCCCGGGGAAACATGTTCGGGTGGGTTCGGGTCGAGGTTGGGTTGTGTGAGGGCGCCTAGGGGAAACACGTTCGAGCGGGTCGGGTCGCGTTGTGTGAGGGTGCCCAAGGAAATGCGTCGGGTCGGGTCGAGTCGAATCGTGTTGTGTGAGGCATTCCAAGGAAACACATTCAGAGCGGTCGGGTCGGGTCGAGTCATATTAGGGCACCCAAGAAAAAGCATTCCGGCGAGGTCAGAGTCGGGTCGGGTCGTGTCGTGTACTAAGGCCACCCAAGAAAACACGTTCGGGTGGGTCGGGTGATTGGGTCATGTCGTGTGAGGCCGCCTAAGGAAACGCACACGGGTGGGTTGGGTCGGGTCGTGTCGTGTGAGGGCACCCGTAGGAAATGCATTCGAGCGGGTCGGGTCAAGTCATGTTGTGTGAGGGTGCCTAGGAAATGCATTCAAGTGGGATGGGTCGAATCGGAGTCATGTGAGGGCACCCAAGGGAAATGTTTTTGGGCGAGTTAGGTAGGGTCATGTGAGGGCGCCCTAAGAAACGTGTTCGTGCGGGTTAGGTCGGGTCATCTAAGGTCACCTAAGGAAATGCGTTTAGGTCGGGTCGAGTCCGGTCATGTGAGGGCGCCCGAAACACATTTGGGTGAGTTGGGTTGGGTCGTGTGAGGGCGCCCGGAAAATGCGTTCGAAGTGGGTCGAGTTGGGTCATGTGAGAGCGCCCGAGGAAACATGTTCGGGCGAGGTTGGGTCGGGTCGGGTCGAGTGAGGGAACCCAAGGAAACGTGTTCGGGCGGAGTTGGGTCATGTGAGGGCACCCAAGGGAATCACATTCGGGCGGCCGAGTCGGTTCGGGTCGGATTGTGTGAGGGTACCCAAGGAAACACATTCATGTGGGTCAGGTCCGAGTCATGTGAGGGCACCTAAGGAAATACATTCGAGGTCGAGTCGAGTCGGGTCAAAGATTTAACCCATTTAACCCTCTAAATATTTAACCCCTAACCCCTTAAACCCTAATTCCCCGACCCCTAACCTATTTAACCCCCAAAACCCTAACCACCGAAAATCCTTAACTTATAAATCCCCTAACCCCCCTAAACCTCTAAACCCCTAACCCATTTAACCCCCCTAAACCCTAAACCTCTAACCCCTTAAACCCTAATTCCCAACACCTAACCCATTTGACCCCCTAATCCCTAATCCCTAATTTCCTTAACCACTAACTCATTATTCACCTAACCCCTAATTGCGCTTTATATCTTTAGATAAATCTTTACCTACACCCAACAGAATGAAATATGAAATAGCTACAACAAACTCTGGTATTTGTGGGTTTATAACTCTCAAATATCTAGTTTCTTTTTAGTGAGGGAGCCCCCTCTAGATGGTAAAGACCCGTTACCCAAACCAAAAGTGGTTAGTGGTTACCTTCTTGACTCTATTTCCAGCCCTTAGTAGATATCGGGAGGGAGTGTTAACATATTGGCGTCGTTGTTGGGGACCGAACAGTCACATTTTCCCCAGTATGAATGACAAAGATCAAATATAATTGTTGATGGTGAATAATAGTTAATGGAAATCCGAATGCTCGAATCATTGACATGGTGACTTTGAGTTCAAAGGATCCAACAAATTTAAATTTCACAGGTGACTCCACTGGTCAAATTAGGTCATTAATTTTGGTTGACTATGTTCAATATGGGTTCAAGAACAAATTCCGGGTATGCACCTATGAGAAGATGGGGGAATGATTTGGAGAAACAGAGAGAGGTATTTCCTCCCAACATTATTATATATAACATCCCTCGCTTTTGAAAAAATATGTTACAAGTTAGGGAGATATACCCAAAACAAAGTGTGATGTGCATGTGCCGCACAAGCACTGCGTAGGTCTTGTGCAACACTTGCCTACTGAGTCTCACTCATGTTTTGGAGTTGCCGGTACCGTCGAGATTTGAAAGTTAAGCTTTCTTTACACCCGGATGCCATCTCGGCCCGACTTTTCATCGAACATGTGTCGGCCCATAAAGGAAAGATGACTTTATGCTACCCAGTCGCTACACAGTAGTCGTTAGTTCACTCGACCACAACTTTTCTATGATTTTCCGTTGTTTCGATTTTCTTTATTGTAAACATTCTCTTTAGATGTCCCAATTTCAAAATATTTCAAAGGATGTCCCAATTTGGAGAGAAAATTCTCATCGCTTTCTCCTCAAAAATTTATTTCTTCAACACAACAACTTCTCATGTGAAAAATTGACCATCGATCATTTGGTTGTAAGGCATAATTATATTTACTCATTAACATTTCCTTAAGGATTTACTAAGGAGAAATAAATGTTTCCCAATATAGCACCAACCCAAACAAGGAATAAGAGAAACACTTGTTGAAATTAGAAGTTGGGGGGTAAGGAAACAATGGCTAGTTGCTTGTTATTTCTACGCACCTTCCCCAAGCTTGAACCTTAACAAGCATAGGGCCATACTACTAGCCTATCGAACTGAGGTTGGGAGAAAAATTGACCCACAAATAGATGTAATAAATAGAATGAACTTGCATCCAAAAAAATCTAAATTATTTATCCCCATGATAGAGCTTTGAAGCATGAAAAAAATCAAGTAGCCATTATGATAATAATTCCCAAAATACCAATTAATCCACATGCCATTATAATCATGCTTTTTATGATAATCATTGAATTCCTTTTTTTAATTCCCTACTTGTAATGAGATGGCCTACGAGGGTATGAAAATTTCCTTGTGGGATTTGTAATCCTTTATAATTGTACCAAGGGCCATCAAATTGTAGTTACAGCGTGGTGGTGGATTCCTTGTATGCATCAGAGGATGATGGGATATGAATTTCCCTCGTGCCTCATGTATATATCATTGAAATATTTATAGGGGCATGCTTCCACGTCCCACCCGGGATTTGGCCCTAGTGAGACAATAGAAACACACCCTCCACCCTTTCTCTAACCAAACACCCCATCGAGGAGCCCAACATTAATAGTTGTTCAATCATTGAAAAATCCTTTTTATTTTGTATATCATTTCAATCTAAAAGTTCTAATCTTTGTTAACATGATCGGGTTCATGTTGAGATCCAAGGTTTTAAATTCCAAACCATGAAAATTTAATACATGATATGGTGGAAAGCCTACGAGGACTTGGCTAAATCATGGGTTAGCAATCACCAAAATCTTAATGAGACTTTAATTTGTATGGCTATTACCTATGAATGTGACAAGTAGCAAAGTGATCACACATCAACTCTTATGTAGTTTTTAGGAAATTGTGACTATAAAAGAGTTGTTTTGGCCCAATTAAGTCTTATTTAGATAGAAATTCATAAAATAAAAAATTAAAAATTAAAAAATTAAAAGATGAACCTCGTATAGAACATGCTCATTACCTTCTTCTACAAGTAGCGCACTTAACAATTAATAAGCTAGCATTTCAAATCGGTACTAATATTGCAGATATTTTAAATTTATTAATTGTTATGATAAAAAAATAATCCAAGAAATTTTTGGTTCATACTTAATAATAAAATAAGTGTAAAGGGAGATAAAGGAAAGGTTTATATTAGAGTATGAAAGAAATTTTCCATTGTTTCTTTTTTTGGTATCTTAGAAATGCAATGTCCTTCAACCATAGAACTATTTTTTTTAATTGAGATTAATATAAATAGATAAATATAATCAAGAAAAATAATTTGTGGAAAAAATAAAATATAGAGTGGATGAATTTGATTTTAATACATGGAAATGATAAACATGACTTCTACACATGTGTATGCCCAAATATTTGTGAATGGCCTAATTTCAAGAATTGAATGAATTTATATATTTCACATAATCCCTAATAATTCCTAATTAATCCCTAATAGTCCCTTTAATCCCCGATAATCCATATTACCACCTTTTTTAAAATTTTGGCAGGGTTGAATTTTCTTCAACCGCTTGAGCCGAGCTCAAATTTACGGCATTTCTTCCAAGAGGTTGATTGGTGCCAAGGAATAAAGGCTGATTTCTTCTTTGATATTATTTCTCTTCCAACATTAAAAGGAATCATCTTAGCAAAGGAAGCGACAAAGGAGGCATCAAAAGAAGCATATTAGCCACCACTTATAGCTCTACCTACAGAGGTAGCAATGGAAGCAACCATCGACATCCTTTCCAAGTTGAGAACCAGCTTGGTTAAGAAGATTAAGTAGTTGACACTTACAGGAAAAGGTTTCTCTCTCGCCCCCTTCATGAACTAATTTCTCCAAATTTTTCTTTGTCTCATTACACTAAGGAAGTCCGGGTTTTATGGTTTTAGGGAATTAGCGGATGATTGTTGATTAAACTCCAATGTCAAGGTTTCTTATGCTACTCGATTCGTAGTCCTGTCCCCTGTCATGCTGTAAACATCTTCAACCACATTCTAGGATCTAGATAGTCTAGAGAGAACCCAAGCAATGCATACCACGCATTGAATGTTGTCCAATCCTTCTTCGAGGTGATCGTGTATTTCCACCAAAATCTTCTATAGTGCGAGCCTTCATAGTCTAGGGCATCCTACATGGACTCGGGGAGGAGACCCTAGAGCTTACTGATTAGCTAATTTACTTGCCTCGTGATAATGTTTATACCAATTGAAACCAAACTAGACTGTAAAGTTGGACCTTCTTCGAGATAGGCTCGGGTGAGGTAGGCTCGGATGGGGACCCAAAATAACATTCATATTTTCTTATTGGTGTTGAATGAACGACTTTCCACAGGTCAAGGTGAGCGGCTAATACTTGACCTAACCAATTGACTTCAGATGATAATTCATAGGTGTAATAGGAGTAATTTCACCTATCTTCCTTCCTTAATAAGTATGTAAGAGAAGGACCCATTATACCATCAATGGTTTGGCTAAATGGTCATTCGAGTTACTTTAAGCCTTATTCGGATCCAGTCGCTCGCTACTAAATACATACGCTCATAATCAGAAAATGATGCAAAGCTAACCCTGATTGGTTACGATTATGTCTATTAAGCTACCTTATTTTCCTCAAATTTTTATTTTATTTTATTATGAAAAACAAAATTAAATTCACTATGTGTGTTTCGCATTTCGATATATCCTTAAGCATAGGAAGTGATAAAAGTATGGCTAAGAAGATATATTTCTTTGTAAATAGTCTTCAAAAATGTCAATATGACATCCCTATCACAATCATTCTAACATGTCACCGATTTGAAACCAGTTTTGTCTCATAAAAATAGCTACTAGGTATGTTCATAAACGGTCCCTTAAAAATATATACATATAGATATTCAAATTTAAACATTCCGATGATTATATGAAAGGTGTATGAAGTTATTCCATGACATGCCCTTCCACTTTCTTCTAAATGATCCAAGCTTCTGCTTCCAAGTGTAATACAACTTTTGTGAGTCCATTAGTTCCATGTTCCTCTCTCTATACACATGTTGAAAGATAATGTGTTAAATATTTTTCCCGAGCAAGTTGAATTTCCTCAAATATAGGCCGAAATTTATAATTATCCAATGAATTTGTTCCATTCATCCAATTCACCAAAATTTGTGAATCATCAAAGATTTGTAATTTTTGGGCACCGTTTTTCACTGCCACAATTAGCAATGGTGTTGAGGAAATTCACTCAACCAGGTTGGTGTCTCCGTTTTCCAAATCTTGCCTTCAAATATATTACATGTTGATGAATTATATGAATCATACTTCTAGCATCACATAATGGTGGATCTTCTTGACAAGCCACATGGAAGTAGGCTCATGCACTACTCCGATATGCTCCTCAATGACCTCTCTGGGTGGCTTGATCCTTGAATTATGTGTAGATCCATATAATATAGGAATACTCTCATTTTGAATAGGAGGAATATTTTTCCTTGAAATATTTTGGAGTTGCGACCAAGTAGCAATTGGAGGCAATGCTTTGTATATTTTGACGACTCGAATTGGTGCACCACTTATGCAAAACTCTCTTCAATTGTGTTGCCTCCCTAAACCTCCCCTAATCCGAGTTAGTGTCTCCAATTCCCTCCAGTACCCTGCTTTTTTATATGGACAATTCATTAGTATACAATCAATAGATTCATTACATTCTTTACAAAGTATACAACAACCGAGACTTTGCATGCCTTTGTTTTGTAGCTTTTCCCAAGTGATGGGGGATTTATTATACAATTCTAACCACATAAAGATCCAAGCCTTAAGGGGCTTTTACATTTACAAACCCTTCCTCCACCAAACCCCGTCCCTCTTTGTTTAGTTGCATATGTAGTGTCGAACCTCGCTTATGAGTGTAGAGTCCCACTTGCCAAATTTTTTCTTCCCAAATGAGTTCATCTTCATTTTCCCCGATTCTAGCATGACTAGATCTAATGGTATGTATATGTCTGCCCCATTCTTCAAAGCATCCCTCACATCCAATCCTAAAAGCTAAGCTTGTTTACATGCTTGCCTCCAATTATGGTTAAATATGAATGTGCCACCTAATGCGTAAAGAAAAAACCAGATCCTATGTAAAACCTTAATTAAGCCCTCGGATAATTTGAAACCTTCTCCACATCCAACCTAAGACCCAATACCAATCCTTTGTTTCTACCCATTTCCTATCATCCGGATAAGTCATTGACATATTAATGGGAATGCTAGATTCATTGCCTTCCGGATCACTAATCAATTATGAAATTTTTATTTGGAGATTCGAGTCGCACTCTTCCACCGAATCTAGAGATATGTATTTTGAATTATAACTTGACATAAAAGGCCCTTATCTCTAATCAATTATCAAACACATTTAGTTGCCTAGGATTTACTAGAATAATTTATATTATTCAAACCCTCTCATGTATTTTGGTAAAGCAACATCCCACGCCATTTTGTGACAAAAATTCCTTTTTCCTCCCTAGAACCAATCCATAACAATCTATAGCTCAATTGCATAATATTTTGCCAAATCCCTTTAGGAATTTACACTAATGACATCCAATAAACTAGTATAGCCTCTAGGACACACTTGAAGCTAAAATGAGTGTACCCCCCTTTGAAATTTATCGATTATACCAAACATTCAATCTCTTCTTAACCTTGGAAATAAGCCATTGCCAATTGTTTTTACCATAATCATTAGGCTTCGGATAAAATACCAAGGATTTCAGCCTCTCCCGAAAGCCAACCCGTTGGTATGGGAATAATTGGGAAAGAAAGCTAAGTTCATCGCCATTTAGTCTAGAGAAGCATATCCTCGACTTTTGAATATTTATTTACCTATAGTAGTGAAATATAAAGTCTCTTTGAGTTTCACAACATATCTCATCCATCAATCATTAAATAAGAGAATTCACCAACAAATAAGAGATGTGACAAGGATACACCACCCACAATTTGATGCCTTCGAGTTTCGTATTTTTTTCCTCCAAGATAACTATGCTTAGTCCAACTATGATAAGGAATAACAATGGGTAGGGGCATCCTTTCATAACTCCTATAGCTTTATAAACTCTAAGGTTGACCCGTTTATTAAAATTGCAAAGGAAACCAATGTCACATAAATCATAACCTAGTTGAAAAAGTGGAGATCAAACCCTAATTGGATCAATATCATTTTATATATAGCCAATTAACCCTATAATATGCTTTAGATACGTTCAATTTGATCACCATTGTGGGATTCCTTTTTTTGTCTTGACTATGTGTACCTCTTGGGATACACTTGCAGTCTCATGGATCCATTTGTCTTACAAGAACTTGAATTGCTCATAAGAAAATGGAATTAGATAATACACTCTTTACTCTCATTGTGATAATCTTTGAAATGATTTTATAAATACAATTACATGGAGAAATTGGCTTGTATTGGTCAAAAGGAATCTAGGTTATTATCCTTTCGGATTAATGCTATAAATGTGGTATTAAAAGTAGCTAGAATCTCGTCTCTGATGTTCTAGATTCATTTATTACCCTTTCTAGGACCCTTATAATATATTCTCATTGAACCCCCAAAACTTTCTATGGCGTAGCCATTTGGAGCAAGGATTTTGTCCCTCTAGAAGTTGTGCAAAACCATTTCTAGTTCACTCTTTGCGATCTTGTCCAAAGCTTTGGAAAAAAATGTTGACATTTTAACCACTTCAACAATAGTCACTTAACAAGCACCGACAACTACAAAACCCTTTTTTCTTGCTTGATATACCTTTGATGAACTCTGGGTCTTCCTTCAAACTAATCTCACCATCAGTGAGATGTTACCTTAACCTTCTCTTTAAGATACAAAGAACGCACCATACGTGATTTCGTCGATCAAACATGCCAGACGTAACAACCTCACTTTAGATGATACTCGATCTTCTCGACAGAGATAGGTTGGGCTTGGATTCTTTGCTCCGTTTCCAAGGAATATTGTTATATCATCCTTCATCCCGTAATTTTGCTTCAAAATTTGGACCGAAATGGGTGCTTCAAATTCGGATCCGAAATGATCCAAACACCATTATGAAATAGAACCAAAAAATCTAGGATTATGTTTCTACTACGCAAAGACTAGGCATGTAATAATCCATCTAGATCCGTTGTAGACTAACATGGAGAGTCAAAAAGCCTTAACCCGCAGAAAACAAATGGTCCATGAACCTTCATCAAGGCCTCTGACTGCCTTAGACCTTATCCAAGTTAGTTGGTGTGTGTAAAATGAGATAAGGAGAGATCATTTATATACAAATTTAGATATGATGATTTGGTGAAACCGACCTAACTTTTGAGCAAAATTCTAAAAATTCAAATTTCAACTTTTCTCGCCAAAACCAAACCATGACTTATAATATTTCTTTTGAATAAATAGATATTTTCTTTATCCAAATTGGACAATCTATATATCGATTTTGGTCCTCTCAAAAATAGGGTTTTAATGGAATTATTATCTCCATCAGCGAGGAGACCCAAGGTGGAATTTGGCCCTAGTTTCCAATTTTAACAATAACCCCTAGGGATGCACTTGAGTTGTGTAAAAATGCCCAACCAAGCAAAAAATTGTAATATCTCATCTTGTGATCTCCTAATGGCTAGCCCATAGAGTGGCTATCATCATATTAGTATCAACGAAGGAGACATATGGGAGACAACATTCAAAACAAAGAAAGGTGTGTTTGAATGGTTGGTTATGCCCTTGGTCTTTGTAATGCTCCTGCTACATTAATGTGGGTAATGAATGATGTTTTAAGGCCTTTTCTAGATGACTTTGTGATAGTCTACTTAGATGAAGTATTAATTTTTAGAAAGTCTCGTGAAGAATATGTATAGAAAGTGTTAGATTTCTTGAAGAAAGACCAATAAAGATGTCGAAATTTGAATTTGGGAAAAATTATTTAGTCTATTTGGGTCATATTGTTGGAGGAGGAGAGTTGAAAATAGATCCCTCCAAAGGTTGATGTCATTTTGAATTGGCCAAAGCCCAAGACGGTGACAAAGGTTAGAATTTTTTTGGGGAGCAACCCAATATTGGAGAAATTTTATTTCTAACTTTTCTTCCATTGCGGCTCCATTACATGCATTGATAAGTGTGAAGCGTGTTTTCCAGCTGGGAGGCAAATAGTAAAAATCATTTGATGCATTGAAGGAAAAGATCACCAACACCTCGTACTTGCACTTCCTAACTTGAGACAATAATTTGAGATTCAAACTTATGCTAGTCATTATTCTATGGGCACAATATTGATCAACATGGTAAGCCCATATGTTTTCATTCAAAAACTTTTGATGGTGCAAGTTGATTAACTATCTTACATATGACAAGTAATTGTATGAATTGGTGCAAAGTGTGAAAAAGTGGAAACATTTCTTGACGGTAAGGAAACAATCATTCACACTGATCATCGACCATTACAATACTTTCAATCACAAACAAAGCTACAACAAGTGAGGCACATTAGATGGATGATTTTTCTTCACGTAGCTTTACACTTGGTGATAAGGTATAAGAAAGGTATGTATAACAAGGTTTTTGATATGCTTTCTATGCTAATTGTTAGTGTATCCATTATTCTTAAGCATAATTCTATTAAGCATAATTCTATCATGCATGGGAGCTATGTAGAGCAATATGATTTAGATAATGATTTCAAATATTTATGTGTTACTTTATGCCAAGGTAACCAAGTAGGGGAATTGGAATATCATGTGCATGATAACTTGTTGTATCGTCTTGGAAAGTTATGTATTCCATAGAGAGAGTCAACATCATAAAGGAAGTGCATACTTCTCTTATTGTTGTTCATTTTAGTGTAGTTAACAAAGTGGCACAATTAAAGAGATATTGTTACCGGCCTCATATGCTTGAAAGTGTGTCACGATTTGTAAGAGCATGTCTATTATGTGTTGTTAGTAAGGTTAGCAATAGAAAGTTGGATTACATACAACACTTCCAAAGTATTCCATCCATGGGAGAGTGTTTCTGTGGATTTAGTAGTAGATCTACCTATGTCTAGGAGAGGTCGCAATTATCTTTATATAGTTGTGGATAGGTTCACTCAAAATGTGTATTTTGATGCCTTGTAAAAAGCGAGTTACGGTGAACAAACTCGCTCAATTTTTCTTTCTGTAATGTATGAGTACATTTTGGGTTCCCCACATCATCGAGAAATTTTTGGTTAGCTTTTATGGGGACTCATGGACAACAAATTGAAAAAAGAGCATAACATTCAATCCAAAAAAATGGCCAAACAGAGGGTGGCGAATAGAACAATGATACATCTTAGGAATTTGGATTTGTGATCTATAAATTATTTATAAAATATTTTAGGAAATCACATTCGAGAAAATTGTGTCAACAATTTGCTCGAATGTGATTTTCACCGAAAGATTTTATACATGATGATACATCTTCTTTCAGGGTTATTGGCAAGAAGCATCCTAAAGCCGTGGGATGAACATTTTTCACTATATTCAACATGCTTACCATTGGGCCAAGCATTCATCGACTCAAACATCGCCATTTGAGGTATGCTTGGGAAAACTTGCCTAAATATCCTTTATATTTTATCTTTTGGAAGGATGTTGTTATCGAGGGACATAATGACATAGATAAGGGCCAAAATACTCATTGAAAAAGGTTCAATTGGTACAAATAAAAAGGTCAAGAAATTAGCAGGAAAGAAAGAGTCAAGATAAGTACAAGACAAGACATGATAAACATCGTGTGGATCACAATTTCGAGTCTGTGATGAAGTTTGACTTCACATAGCAAGAGAGGGACTCCAAGGAGAAGGTACGAAACCAATTCGATATGGTCCATTCAGGATTTTGGAAAAGATTGGTAATAATGCCTTTCGAGTTTTGATTTTTCGTTCATATATGAAAATTTATGCAAAGTTGTTAACATTGCTAATTTAAGGTTGTATGAGCCTCTTTGGATTCAAGATTAAGGAGAGAATGTTCATATTCCTTCATTTGAATATTTCTCTCCGAATATCTTGAAGAATTGCAACAACACACCATCCTCGATAGGAAAACAATGACTTCAAAACGAGGGAACATGGAGTACCTTCTCGTGTGGGGCTCAAAGGAACAAATCCAAGAAAAATCCAAATGGATTGAGATTGGAAAGGGTGAGGTAACTATACCTCATCCGTTTGTTAACCGAAAGTGATCTTTTGGAGGTCCAAAATCTTCCAAGTGGAGGAATGATCCAATGGATCGAGAAAATACTCAAAATTTAAAGTTCTTGAAATGGCTTGAAACCGGCGCCAAACAAAGACCTTGTCACCTCGAATCCAACGCAAATCATTTCACTTAAAACTGATACCTTATGCCCCCGATATCGCATTCCGACCGTTTTCTCAAACATCTAAAATTTAAAAATTAAGTTACGGTAGCCCAATAAGTAGTTCGTACGCCGATTAGGAATTTTATCGAGCAAGCTTGATTTTATTTTTATTATCCAATCGTTTGATGACAAGTGTCACCTTCGAGTTGGTCAAAATCTTGTGGTTGTGATTGGTTTATGGGTTGATGAGTTGGTCGAATCATAAGAGGCCACATGGGCCAATAAAGGTTGCCACCACGTGGCCTCCCAAAGTTAGTGCAAAATTTTTATGGGTCTCAACCGACCTCCGAGCGTATCAAACACACGACCTATCAACTGGAAGCACAACACTCCACCGTTCTTCCAACCATGTTCCTTATTATACATAGTCATCAAATTCCATTTAAATTTTGATGCCATACGTATTTGGGGTCATAGCAGGGGTAAACCTCGCGGCTCCCGATCCACCCAACCCACGGACCGCGGGTCGTGGCCGTGGACGTGGGGCTAACCCCCGACCTCGAACCATACATTAAAACACAACTACCATGAGTTAACCAATAGTTCAAACCAAGAGCGAGACCACAAGTTATATTTCCATACCACAGCTTTGTAGTACGCTCAAACCTCCAATGGGTACTAGCCTTCACCACCATCGAGTCACAGTCAATGCGTGAGTTGGTTATGGCTTTGGCGCGCAAAGTTTCCAAAAACTTCGACTCGGCGAAGTTTAACCAAACCAAACCAACCTACCACAGCTCGGGAGGTGGGTCAAGAAAATGGCACCTGTTCAAATCGACCTCGAATCTAACGATGTGTATTGCGCCAAGTGGCCCTCGATGATTAGTTTATGGGGGTTCTTGACATTTAAATTGTTCGACAATTTGCACCCGAACTAGCACGAATCTCGTCGACGCAGGCAAATTTATCGCCCCACGTGGCCGAAAAAGGAAGAATTTGTAGGATGGATTGCGGTGGGTGAAAATTAGAGGACACGTAGCACGAAAATTTATGTGGAACATAGCTCGCTCATTTTTTGACCTTTTTTGAGTGCGTAAAGAGCCAAGCTAGGGGTTTTTTTACCGTTATGGAGTCATTGAGTGACAATATTTTTGCATTATGAGCATTGAAAATTGATGTAAACACATATTTTGAGCATAATGAAAGAGTCCCAACATTGGAAGCTAAACCAGAGATGTAGCCCAAGAGGGGTGAACTCCTTCACCATTTGTTGTCTTTTGTTTATGTTCGGGTATTGTTATCTCTATTATTTCTGCAAAAACTCGAGATAAAAATAATCTTTTATGTGTTAATGTAACTTACACAATTGCATAAAAACCTAAAAACATTTTCCTTGTAATTTTCATCAAAAAAAACCTTCAAGTTTATATATACAAATCATTTTATATGACACTTTCCCCGTATAACATTTTTTGATTAATAGATTTAATTAAAAAGCACACGAATGTAATATTAATTTTGACATAAATTTCAACTTTTGATATGTAAATATTATTAAGAATATTTTAAAATAATTATTGATAATAAAAATTAAAATTCTAAAGAAATTGTATTCTAAAACAACAAGCGGTGATGGCAATGTCGCTGTTTTTTATTTTTTGCACATTGCCACTATGTAGATTTTTGTTTATCGTGTAAGAATGATCGACATTTCAAAAATATCTAAAAGTTATTCTTTAAAAAACAAAAACAAAAAAAACACTTACTATAATATTAAATTTAATAAAAAAAAGATTTCGAATAACAAACATCTTTAGTTATCAACGTTGACAAAGCCTCTTCCCGCTTAGAAGCACATAGTTTTATTTATGCAATCCATTTATCACTTTACTATAGGAAAGTAAATATATGGTAAAATTTGTTAGGAGATGAATGCACATTCTTTGTAACCAAATATGTCTACTCCAATTGAATTAAAAAAATGGGTCATAATATATTGATTATAAAATTGACATAAACAAATTGACATCTTACTAGCTTTTAGCACGAGATGGCCAAATAAAAAGCCATTGAGTCAAATATTTGATCATTTGAGAATGTTTATACAACTTTATCATTATTGTTAAAAGTAAAAAAATAATGGAAATAATTAGTTACGGCATTTTAATTATTTTTTTCCATTATGTTTTCACCATTAAATTAGTAAAGAACTTTAGTATCAAAATTTTCATTTATTAAACATTTTTGCCATATAAAAGTTTTTTTTCTTAATTGTATAAAAAATATTCTATATAATAAAAATATATAAAAAACTGAATATTGGTTTATTAGTATTTTTTAAACTCAATCATTCTATGAAAAATTGAAAAGAATTATGAAAAGAAAAAAGAAAAAAAGAAATAGAAACAAAAAACATGGTTGTTGTTAGATTCCACTTTCCATTAGTGACAATGTATGTATTATCTCTATATGTAGAACTCTGCATTAATGATAACTTTATCCTCAGGTATCTTTAAAATTGTAATTTGTATCTCAACATCTATTATGGATTATTTTTTCAATTTCATTTTTTTTTAATGAATTTATAGTTGCTAAACAATATTATATATATTTCTATATAAAAATATTACTTAAAATAATTCTAGTTAAGTTTTAAGATTAAATTTTTAATAATTATATTATTTAATATATATATATATATATTTAAAATTAAATACATTAAAATTATAATTATAATTATTATTAATTTATCTTTAAAGACTATAAAACCATATCTTCATTTAAAAAATCACTTACGATGTGGGGAATGTATAATTAAAAATTTACATTTAACAAGAAGTTTGACGCTTATTTTGACCAGATAATTAATTTTTATTTCTAGAAATGGATTTTTTCCTAAATGCCACATTAGAATACTATTTTTAATGCAATATCATATTCTAACATTAAGATTTCATGCCACATTAATATTTGGATTTGGAGGGTTCATATTGTGTGGGGCAGAGTGTGACTCATGGTTCTTATCCATATAAGATCGGTAGAACAATATTTAGTTCACACACCAATGCTTTAAACCGTCAAATTACCGTGTGTTAAGTCCTCGCGGTCAACAAAATATCTACGTCGTTCACAAACCCCAGAGTTAAGAACGAGTCCCGAGTCCACATTACTCTCATTTTCCAAAAAAGCTAACTAATAAATAAAAATAGTTGTATAATTGTGGATGTGCAGTGTATTAAATTAATATAGGAGTGGGTTTTTGTGTAATTTTTTTTAGATGTTTAGTGTGTTGAAAATTTTGAAATGAAATTTTGATTTCTGTTAATGAAACTGGTTTTTTTATTGTATATATGGATTTAACATTTTTGAAAATTTTATAAAACATTTTGATTGTGCAGAAATTACCTATCAAACTTTCAAACTACAATGCTATAATAATTAAATGGAGATTCCGGTATGTCTGACTTGCAGGCTGTTGGATATACTCTTGGTGTTATAAGACAGCCACGAAGATTGATCCTGGGACCTCCCTTAGATTAATCTAAAAAGTTACCAATTCACCATGGTTAAAAAAATAAATAAATAAATAATAAAACAAAAATGCTGTGACACAATACCCCGTCTAAAATCTCATATAAAACCCACTCGTCCACTTTATAAAAATAAAAAAAATCACCAAGTGGAAAGTAATAGCTTCAACCCAATATTATACGTGATCTACAATGACTTGATAGAAAACGTACACTGCTGCAATAGTCTTTACAGTGAAGAAAACCATAAACATGATGTAAAAATGAGAGTCTATGTTAATTAGATATGGACTTATCTAAGCGGCCAAAAAGCATATAGATACATAATTTTGAGGTATCATGTAAAAGATAATCCGAAAATATATATAAAGGCAATTCTGGTCGATTCCAAACTAAACTCTCGAAGTGAATTGGTACAAACTAAAGGAGTTGTTTACGAGAGCCCGCGTTTTGGCCCGGACGGCAAAAAATCCGCCGGAATCCGGTCAACTAAATTTGCAAAAATCAGGTAGTTGCGCTTGCTTGGAATCTATTTTTGATAGTGGAAATGGATTCAGCACTATCAAAAACCCCGGGGCACTCAAAAATAGTAATGTTTAACAACTATAAACAAGTTTCCCGGGCAAATCTTTGCCGGATTCTCTCGAAAATCGTGACCGGAATTTGGGTCAAAACGCGGGCTCTTTAGACTACGCTCAAACTAAACTCCAGAGGAGATTAATGATTACTGAAATTATGAATATATATTAATTAATATGAAATTAATGATGCCGGTTCACTCTGCCATGGCTGGACTGACATTCAACGAAACTAAGGATATATATTAATTATCATTATCATTAATATATATTGAAACTAAGGATCGCCCACCAATGTGGACTGAACGGACACCAACAAACTATCATTATCTAAATGCAGTCTAACGTGCCCAGACGGAAGAGAAGTGGAAGTCACCAAAATCCAAGAAAGAAATGACTGTACTTCCAAGTTCCAACTTTCCACGATTTTCACCTCTAATAAATGAGTGCACCGTTCACCTGTTCCAACGGCGTCAAAATCTACTTACTCTTGTTAACTAATGATCTTGGCTCCACCTACGAGCGAATGGAGACCAACGCCCAAAGAACTGGATGTACCAAAATAAAGTAAAAAATTCCAACTTTCCACCTTTTTTATTTTTTCTTTTCTTTTCTTTCTTCTTCTGTGGTATAAAAAATATACAGAAAAATTATAAAAAAATTTGGTAAGGACTTTTGAAAATCTGAAGTTACAGTAGTTAAATTTCAGTGTTTTGGGTGTTTTGGGAGGGTTTTTGATGGTGATGAACTCATTTTTCACCATAAAAATTACCGGGGATTCTGGCAAAAAAACTATTGTATTCTTTTAGAAAATCTGACTTTGATGAATTCCAAATAGAATACTCTAAAAACACCTCCAAATAGAATAGTCTAAAAACACCCAAAAATTAGTCCTGAAAATAATGGAAATTTCAGCAATATTATAATAAAATCTAACATAAATTTTTGAAAATTTGGGTTACCCCTGTAATTCAGGGGATAACTCTAAGTCTAAAATGATATATATATATATATATATATATATATTCTAAACAACAAAAAATACTATTCCTTCTTGAATTACTAGATTAAAAGTTGTTTTTAATGTAGATGTGTGATGTACCCTAAAAGTATTAAAGCATGTGGTATTGATAAGTATTGGTTTATCGTATTGTAATAAATTTATTTATAAATTAAGAATTTTCATAATAAATGAGAGTAAATTTCTATGGTTAAGAATCTCATTCCATTTATAGATTTTTTTTGGGGATCCATAATATAAATCTAAAATGTGATGGATCCAAAAGAAAAATCTCTCAATAACTCTAATCAAGAAAAGACTTCATCAAGATAAATTTGGTTCCATGTTTTCTATAAATGTATATATGTTTAATTTATATATTGATATTTTTATCATTAATAATATATATATATATATATATATATATATATATATATATATATATATATAACAAAGAGACGCATATCATGAAATAAGTGTTTTGATGTGTATTGACATTTACCAACTATTAACATATATAACTATATACTAGTGTTCAACTTATGTTGAGTTATAATCGTTTTTATATAATCTAAGATTATTTTTTAAATAATGAGAAAAAACTTATTATAACTCAGTTTATAAAACTAAGAGTCAATACAAGTTGACTCATTATTATTATTCAAGAAAAAACCTATTACTTGAAATCATATGCTCTCGTCTATAAAAAGACAAACTTATTATAAAATATTAATAATTATTTTTATATAATTTACTCTTTGTATGTTGGATTTTTTAATAATTTGTTATTATAAATAAATATATATATATATATATATATATATATAACTCTTAAATTATCCGAAAGGAGGCCCTCTTTATTTGTAAAACTCTTAAATTCTCAAGTGGAATCCATGAAGACGATGGAGGGGTACAGACAATTATACCAAGCGTAGCCATTTTAGTTGGGGTATTTGTGCAAACTTTGAATATGCTCGCACAAGATAGCCTTCGGCCCTAACCAACCGCACATCACCGATATGCAAAACTTAGAAATCATAACACAATGACATATAATCAAATTAGTTTTAGAATTCAAAACTTTAGAGCACAACAACATTTAGAGAGCTAATCTAAAACGTACATGTGATCGCTCCATTGATCTCGTGAAAATTGGATAAATCTAGTGTTAAAAAACCCAAATATGATGAACAGAAAAAAGACCAGCGAAAAAATAGATAAGATTAAATGTATGTCTCTACAAAATAAAAGTTCCATAAATCAGGCACAAACCAGAAATTGCATACAATACGGTGGATGGCAGTAATCAAGAGTCAAGTTGCTTTGTGGGTAATACCAGGCATTCATTAACACAGAATTTGTTACACAAATTGTCCTTAATCTTCGACTCTCAATTTCTAGCTAAAAATGTGGACAAAATAGGCCACAAATTTATCATCCTTCTCATTTATTCCTATTATGCCGATCCTTTCCAAACATTAGCAGCTCTGAGAAATTCCTCCACCCACAACATATGTCTCATATGTCTCCTTGCTGGCCAATAACCTGGCACCACCCACCAAACAATTAGCCTGCATAGAAATCCCTCTTAACGAATCGATGAATCCATTATAACACATCATTTTTTTTAAACAAATATTCAAGGCCTGCCTGCAAAAAGAACTGCTTCTGATTTGATGCGCTGCATCTTTTGATGTCAAGGTAACCAGGACTTTCAACTAGTCTTGATGTAACTTTTGTACCAGTGGAATTTGAACTTGGATTGACAGGAAGCCACAGCCCGATGGACTAGAAGATCTTAAATTGCCAATTCCTCAGATACTACTTCAAACAGCGAAGTGAAAATATTCCTTCCTAAAACATAGAAAAATCCGCTGCCATTGACTGGCAAAGAAGATTAAGTTCTTAGATAAATATTCGGTAGATGGACAACACTATACTCCATTTTGCATTGATTCCCTGTGGAGCAATAGGAACCCGCCTGCAGGATTGTATTACACATTCTCAAATGGAAAATCGTGAATGGTTAGGTGGCTTCGTGTAGGCCCTCCACCAAATTGCGGAAAATCCTGAATGCTTAGGTGGCTTCGTGCAGGCCCTCCACCAAATTGCAGACAGTAGTAGTGGAGCTATGGAAACAGGTTGGTCGAGCACCTGGCGGGCCACATGGTCACGCCTATGTCTGCCTAGATCTAAGTGAAAATTTACTTTTTATAAACGATAGCCCTAATTTTCTCTGTATTATAGTTTCTTTTCATCTGTTTAAATTCATTTTATTAGCAAAGCAAGGGCGGTGGCTTCAAAGCACCTGCTACATTCACCATGTCTTCAGTCTTCAGTAATGCCATGCCTGTGTCCAGGTGAGCTTCAAACCTAAAACAATCCTTAGATTACTATTTTTGCCTGGAGTCGATTGATTGTGCATTTCTCCCTGATTGAAATAGCATTAGTTGCAGTGCAGGGTAATTGCATGCCCTCCAGTTGATATTCTAATTATTTAACGCACAGTCAGTTTATTTCCGTTTTGATTTCCACATGAAGATAAAATGTATGTGGATTTGTTTTTGTTGAATACACAATTAGGTGGGAAGCGAAGCTTATCGTATTCTTTTTAATTAATAGTTTTATTACTTTTCGATCTGCTATATAATGCAAATCCAAATCTAGGGCGGTCACATGGGATTGATTGATTTGGAAACAAGAATTGTGTGTAAGAATCTTAAAATTATAATCTGTTCTCCCACTCCACGAAGTGTTATGGAGTTAAGCACGTTAAATCATTCATTTTCCGGTTGGAAATTTTCAAATCCGAGTGGAATTGATTTTGAGTTTAGACATCACAAGGAATATGATGATCGATGTCAAACATGGAAAGTGATGAAATAATATATTTTTTTCCAAGAAAAGAAAACGTAGGGCGAAGTCAAATGAATGCAAGAGGGGCTCTCTGGTATGCTGGTATAGGATGCCTTGGACCCTAGTTTCGTGAGTGGATTCAATCAGTTGAAACCCTAGTTTGATCGGTGTATTCAAAGTTCAAGGGCAGGTTTTCCCAGTAAATTCACATTTGAAATACAGGGTTTGAGGGCGAGGGTCGGTCGTTCTGTCTGTTCGTAGGGATGGAATTGGAAGGAGAAAGAAAGGTTCAACCTCAGCCTGTCTCCTCCTCACAAGAGGACAAGAACCTGAAGAGGAAGATGAAAACTCCCAAACAGCTTGAACTTCTCGAAAAAACTTATGCGAGTATATGTGTGTTGATATTTTATCCTTGGAAACATCAAATACTAGTTGAACAACCTGATTATCCTAACACTGGAGTTTGAGTTATCAGTTGAGTCAACCAGAGTAGATATTTTGAATGTTGTGGAATAATGGTCGATTGCGCCTTTTCTACCTATTATTGTTGTTTTTGTGTCAAGTCATTTGGTGCATCAGATTCAGAAGGTTCTTCCTTAATCTCGATGTATATTACCAAGTTGTTCAACTCTATATGTTCAGGTGAGACATTTTGGCTTGCACTCATGTTTCCTTTGGTGAGATTTGTTACTGAGTAGATTCTTCTTCTATTGTTTCCAGTTCAACCAGTTGAGAGTCAATTGCCACTTGTGATTGCTTCATTCTAGGCTTGTTGATTCAACTTGAATTCCGCAAGAGTTATTGGTGATATCGCTATCCACTCCATTGGTCAACTAGTGCCCTATTCATGCTCAGATTGTTTCTTTACTCTTTCTTGATCAACCATAATTTTCTATTTCACAATTTCAATAAAATTTTCCTTGGCCTACTCCGGTGTTTCCAAAAATTAACCACTTCACATATGAACCCATGAAGTCTTTTCTTCTGGTATATCGACGAGTTCGATTTCCCTTTACTATTGCCTCTTCCAATACTTGTTTAGTTATGTTAGCCAATTTCTTCTGAAGTTTTGGGTCCTCCAAAGTAATGTCATCTAGTAGTTATTTCCTGTTGATCCCCGATGTTTCTGGTTGGTATAGAGTATGATCTATAAACTGCGCTATTAGATTATTTTGCTTTGGCTGTGTTGGGAATTAGAAGTTGAGTTTAAATGGAAATATACAAATATATACCTCTCATTCTCCTTATTGCTCCCCATCATTAAAAGAGAGGAATATGTCAATAAAATTTTGGGAACTACCTCTTGAATTAGAAAAATATTGTTGATTTGTCAACTCAACTCAACAAAGATCTCCAGTTCTGACAACTAGTATGAAAGAAACTTTGGATAGATTTTTTCTGAGTTGACCTACCAAATTTTTTTCATATCCATTTTTTATCGAAATTTCTTGATATATTGGGTGGAATGTGAGCTTTACAGGAACAAATGTGTGATAAAAGCAATAGAGAGGATATTTCCAATTCTCACTATCACAGTCATAGTAAGACAATGCTTCTTCCACTTACTTTCTCTCTTTATAACTTTACTTATAATTTAAAGTTATATTATTAGTTATTAGTTCTCTTTTTAAAAATATTATCTAGAACTCTTGACACCTTTGGTTTTTGGATTCTCAAATAAATTCCCTGCATTTAAAATTCAATGTAGTTTTGTTGTGGACATTTCAACAAATTTAACGCTGCAACTTCATTGGCAATTATTTACATCCATTATATATGTTTTCTTCCCTAGCAAAAACTTGCTTCCTCGAAATTGAATGTAGTTTTGTTGTCCACATTTCAATAGATTTAAGGCTACCACTTCATTGACAATTATTTATATCCATTTTATATGTTTTCTTCCCTAACAAAAACTCGTTGCCTTTATCATATTCAAATTGTGATGCCTCTATATAAACTCATTGCTAAGTTATGTAGAATTTTAGAGTGGATGCAATGGGAGGTTTAGCAAGATTGAATTTTTGAAATTTAAAATGTATTTGGGTTGTGCATTGATTGGTTCATGTTTTAATTGCGTCATATCCACAAAACCAGAGTATCAGAGTTACCTATCATAGGGAACATGGATAATATGCAACCCAATAGCTGGGAGTGCAATACATTAATCTGGCATGCCTTCCAAAGTAATCTTAAAAATAAGAGAACCTACACCAACATGTTCTGTATGACTTCTGGCTGTGTATTTGACAACATTAGAACATATATTCTTCTTAGGCATCTCATAGAAAATCTCCTTAGCCTCATCCATCATGCCTTTGTCGCAAAGACCGTCAATCAAAGTGTATGACTTTTTGGCTGTGTATGTGACAACATTAGAACATATATTTTTCTTAGGCATGTCATACAAAAGCTCCTTAGCCTCATCCATCATGCCTTTGTTGCAAAGACCGTCAATCAAAGTACTGTGTGTAATGACATTGAGATTTAACCTATATAGTAGTTTCTTAGCATCTTCAAGCTTACCTTCTTTGCGCACTCCATCCATAGGATGTTCAACATCCTTCTTTGCACAGTCCATCCATGAGGATGTTCAACATCCTCAATGTGATTTCATTAGTCCTATGCCCTTTTCCAAAATGAGAGGAAGCATCTCACAATAGTAACAAGAAATCACTGTTACTAGAAAGAGTGTCCATGAAAATAGAGAATGTGATTTCGATGGGGTTGTGACCCCTTGCAGACATTTCTTTGACAACCTGGTAATTACGGCAGCGAAATTTAATGGAATTATCACAACAGCCCTTTTGTCATTTTGTACAGTACCTATGTGGCTCCTGCAACTGTCTTTTCTTTGTAGAAGTGATTGTTTAGTGTTGAATATATGACAATGCTGCCATCAAACCTTTTTTTTAATCTCATACAACATTTTCTTGGCCTCTTAGAGCATGCTTTCCTTGCATAGTCCATCCATGAGGGTGGAATATGTAGTACTGTTAGGGACATCACCACTATCACTGAGGTGCTGAAATATATTTGTTGCCTCCCTAAGTTTACCAATTTGCCAAAGTCCAGCTATCAACGTTTTGTATGAAAAAATATCAGGTTTCAGACCCTACTGTGGCATGTCATCGAGAAATGACAAGCCTTTAACGTTCTTCAAACTTTCAAAGTACATATATTATCACCCCCAGGATAATACGTTGGAAATTAGCTCTAATTTTCCTTTCTTGGGAAAATATTATAATAGATAAATAAAAACTTATCATAAAGCAGCTTAGTCTTAAATAATGCCAATTACTATTTCCAAACTGCTTAGGCAAAATCAGCTTGTCCACAACCAAACACCTTCTTAGCACTTCTACAATTATTGCTCAACGCCTTCTTCAAAATATTGCATTCATCCCTACCCCTATGCCTACATTTTGCAGGTTCTTGCATTTCAAGGAATCTTTGCAACATCTCATCATGGAGCCTACTCTAACAGAGAATGAAATCACTTTGCTACTAGCTAGCTCTACATCACTCCATCCATCCCTTTAAATAGTCGAACTCAGCCTTATTCCTTCGACAAAGACATCATCCCCATGCTACCGTGTATCCCTTTCTGGCAGTGCTTTTCAGCACAAAACTTTGCTTCCGTCTGCATACAATGGCCATGTCGCCTCCAGTGACCTCCAACTTGGATCAACTTTCATTCCCATAAAAGCTACTTGCACTTTTTTACAAAAAATATGCGTATGTTCACACTCTTCACCCCATCCTTTGTGCATTATTTCTGGTTTTTCATCTCTACCCTGCTTACACTACAAATAATAGCCCATTGCTTTCTTGTTTTCTTTTCTTTCCTCCAGGACTATAAAATTGCTTGAGCTCAAAGTTTCCCATCGTCATGCATCTTCGATTGGGGACGCGAACCTTCTTCAAATTCTTCAACCATCGACATTCCAATCTGGCTCTTTAATGTCTCAAAACCCCTCCATTCATACACCCACTCGGACAGAGGGTTCCACTTCAACATCAACTCAAGTGTCTTTTACTACACCTACTACCATTCCATTCATGGCGCTTAGCCCCTATCATAAATATTGGTCAATCCAAGGTCGGGTGCTTGCAAAAACAACGCTTCGACTGTACAACAATGATCGAGGTTCTCGAAAGGTCTTCCACTTTGACCTTGTCGATTGTGCTAGTGATGAGATCCATCTTTCCACCTTCAACAAGCTGGTAGATTCCTTGCATGCCCACGTTCAAGTTGGGCATGT